>OX377620.1:19473988-19637799 GCA_947397865.1 Polietes domitor | reverse complement strand
AAAATGAAAACGAGCTTCATGAAGGCCGATCTCTTCTCGAAAATTGTCCACGTAAATTTATTACAACTTTTTATATTTCCCAATTTTGTTCGTGCGTATAGCGTCCTATTTTGCAAATGACAAACATAAACCTGAAAATAAAAATGAATGTTATTCTACCTCTCAAAGTCAAAGTAATTGACAGTTCAAATTTAAAATTTTAAACGACACACTCATTACCCTCTAACACTAAGCTGGAACACATCGCATATTTTTGAAACATGTAATTTCTAAGTAATTTTTAATATGTTACTGACAATTTTCGGTAACCAAATCCTATGGATAGAGGTTTCCGAAGTAGTAGTTATAGTAGGTTTCTTAAGATTTGTTAAACATTCGAGCAAGAAAATAGTTTATGTCAGTATTATTAAAGTTGACACAACACCGCAGGTTATAATAAATGTTTAATGTAATACTTGCTTGAAGAGCTGGAAATAATTTATACGTTACGGAGCTATTTTGTAACTTACCTGAAAGTAAAAAAAAAGATAATAGAAATTAGTCATCGATAAATTTTAAAAGATTAAATTTAAATGCGATATTAGGTACTAAAAATTATTTTCCAAATAGTTGTAAAACAATTAATAATTCAACTACTAAATTTTTCTTGTGCCAGGAAAAAATATTTTTTTTTTTTCAAAATAAAAATTTTGTCAATTTTGAGGAGAAAATTAACGAAATTTACGAAAAATAACGTTACTTACTCAAATCAAATAAAATTTACTAAAAAGTACTTTTATTTACTGTTTTAAAGTACAAACTGACTACATTGAGGCTACAATAAAATACAAAAAATGACGTACGAACGAAATTACTGCAATTTTAAGTATGGAGCATGTTCACGGTATAGAATGATCAAAATATTCCCATATTGTTTATGAATCAACAAATAGGTCATAAATTGTTTTTGTTTTGGTTGAATTCTTTGAAATAAAAAATGAAATTTCATGACTATTTTTGTGGCAAATATGATCAAAATATTCCATGGTTTTTGAAGAAACAAAAAATCATTCATAAACTTTCTTATATTTCACGGATAATTGGGGATTTTCATAACAATTTTGGGGACACGGAAAAAAATATCTGGTAAGCATGGATAAACATCGAGAACCATGAAATTCTCTGCCATGCAGATGAGGCACAAAAATGGATTTTCCGAAATTTGTTTTTAAGGGACGAAAGAGAGGAAATCGGTATTTTCACATCTCTCGCAACATAAATGGATTTTCGAAATTTGTACTTTTCAGGGCCGAGTGGGACGAAAATGGATACAAATGGTACCAAAATAAAGTATTACAGCTAGAATCGTTAAATTTGATATGTAAATTCCTCTCACCACATAGAAGCGCAACAAAAGTGAATTTTTGTACTTGGTGAACGGCACAAAAAGGGATAAAAATGGTACCAACTATAGTATTGCAGCTAGAATCGTGAAATTTGATATGTATGTAAATTCCTCTGACCATGAAGAAGTGCACTAAAATTGGATTTTTTGAAATATTTACTTTTAAGGGATGCACGGGACAAAAAGGGATAAAAATAGTACCAATTTAAGTAATGCAGCTATATTCGTAAAAAACAGTATTTACATTTCTCTGACTATGAAGGGGCGAGCGGGATAAATAGGGATAACAATTGTACCAACTTAAGTATTTCAGCTAGAATAGTGAATTTTGGAATGTAAATTCCTCTCACCACATAGAAGCGCAATATAAATGCATTTTTATACCTTAAAGGGGTGAGCGGCACAAAACGCGATTAAAATGGTACTAATTAAATTATTACAGCTAGAATCGTTACATTTGTTATCTAAACTCCTCTGAACTTGGAGAAGCGCAGTAAAATTGGATATTTCGAAATTAGTACTTTTAAAGGGTGCTCGGTACAAAAAGGGATAAAAATGGTACCAATTTATGTTTGCACCTATGGTCGTGAAATATGATGTGTAAATTTTGCTGACAATATGCAGAATACACTTTCAACGCAGCGATTACAGATTAAAAAACAATTCATATTAAAAAATATACTTTTTTTAAACGGTTTCTAATATTGAGTTGATATCTTTTTCCCGTCTCCGTGGACCAATTTAACGAAAGAGAAACAAATCTCAATAAAACATATAGATGCATTTTGAAAAATCGGTTTTAGTAGAACAGTCAATGCATACATTTGTTAAAAATTTTGTTATTATTTTTAATTAATATTATATATTTGCCAATTCTAAAATGTACATGGTTTGTTTATAATCGACGGGAATACCACAGTGCAACACGAAAAAAAATAACCATATACGGACACCGCTACATGATAAAAGACCAAAAAAAAAAAAGACCCGCGTTTTTTTCCCCCCCAAAGTCATGCACTTTTTTTTATGGGCCCCCAGAGATTTGAGGCCTCGGTGTAATTTTTGGAAAAAAGTGATCATATTCTCAGGCTCATATCTTGCAAACCGTTCGGAATTTTGATTTACTCTCTGAGGCAAAGTTCTAGCTCTTGTCATAAAGAACAAAAATTGTGAACGTATAAAATCAAAAAAACTTCATCTACAAGGTCAAAATCGCAAAAAACTTAAAAAAATTCATGTAGCGGTGTCCGTATATGGTTATTTTGAAATGACTTCAAAAATGTTGCACAGTGTACGTCTATTTTTTGACTTTTTATGAAAACCACAAAAGATAACAAAACACAATTATCTTTAAAATAAGCCTTCATTTTTTGAATTGTACCTATGCGTTTTCACACAATATCATTTTCAATGTTCCTACCTCGAACCTTTTATCTTGATTTTACTAATTCTCAATTGGTCATATCTTTTAAAATGTTCTTTTTTTCGTCCTCTATAAATCAAATATTTTATAGACAGCAGTTATCCTACTAAGTTGCAAAGAAATCGGAAATGGTAATTTAAAAGTGTTCGGTTTGACATGAACGCATATCGTAATATATTTCTCTACAAAGTAACGCCAATATTATAAAATCGGAAGACGGATTTAAAATTTTCTAAAATTAGCCAGAAAATCTGCAACTATTTTATAAATTGCCAAAAAAATCGTCATGTGAATCGCCATTTAAAATGCTGACAACCCTGGACACTGATAATATTACCAATATGAGAGTACAAATATTAACCCGTTACGGCCATCTGTCCCTATATGAAGACACCTGCTAATTATATTTCATTGAATTGGAAAATTATATTATTTAAGTAAATAATTTAGATTATTTAAGTTATTATGATTTATTTCTTCGATGCACACAAAAAATAAATGTTTTATGTTTAAATGTTTAAGTCTCAAACACAATTTTTTATTTTTTGTTGCATAGTGGGAAAAATTGGAAAAATCCATTTAAGAAACTTTTAACTAAAAATGAGTTTTTTCTTCCAAAATTAGCCATTTTTTACCTCCAAAATGATAGAATGAAAATATTAGCAAAAAAAGTAATCCACTAGGTTGGAATTTGTAATCGCTCGAGATTGATGGTTTGTATTTTGTAACTAAACAAAGCTATGCAACATTAACTTTATCCAATGAAAACATTTGTAATTTTTTAGAATTGAAATGAACTTTAAAATATACAAGATGTTTCCGTGCTTTATTTTTTCAAAGATCCGACCAAATTGAGCGTATACTCCCAATTTGTTTGGGCTTACACATGCCAAACTGTTGGACCTATCGAAATATATTTAACTTTTATCATTTATCATGGATAAATGTAAATTCCTGTGCTCGTAGCTCAAATCCCAAGTAAGACACTTCAATAAGATTAATGATTGCTGATATCTTTTGTAGGGGAGGGGTGTGGGCGAGGGCAAAACAAAATACTTATCAAAAACGAAATCCATACTTGTGTTCCGGAATACCATTAAATCATAAATGTGGACCACAGGAAAATAAGAAAAACACGAGCACTAAACCACTTATCGAAGTAAAATACACATATTTGTATCATTCTTGGGAAACAAAAGCCCCCGAAAAACCAACTAAAAGATAAACCAAATTTGCTGTCAAACTGAAACCGCAGCAGCAACAGTAACAACAATAACATGTGGGAAAGAGAAAAGAAAAATAGGAAAAACAATTTCTTGTGTCAGATGATACATGCGAATTACCAAATACGATAAAGACCAGAGCAAAGCTGGAGCTAAAACAAAATCCTCAAAAATAACATATGACATGCTGTGTGTAATAGGGTGGTGTACAAGAACTTCACACACAAATTACATGGTGCTTTGGAAGAACAGTTCAATAAGTAGTTCAAATTCAAGCGAGATACAAGAATACAATTTAATAACTGCGGTCATTATTTTTATTTTTATTTTTATTTTTATTTTTATTTTTATTTTTATTTTTATTTTTATTTTTATTTTTATTTTTATTTTTATTTTTATTTTTATTTTTATTTTTATTTTTATTTTTATTTTTATTTTTATTTTTATTTTTATTTTTATTTTTATTTTTATTTTTATTTTTATTTTTATTTTTATTTTTATTTTTATTTTTATTTTTATTTTTATTTTTATTTTTATTTTTATTTTTATTTTTATTTTTATTTTTATTTTTATTTTTATTTTTATTTTTATTTTTATTTTTATTTTTATTTTTATTTTTATTTTTATTTTTATTTTTATTTTTATTTTTATTTTTATTTTTATTTTTATTTTTATTTTTATTTTTATTTTTATTTTTATTTTTATTTTTATTTTTATTTTTATTTTTATTTTTATTTTTATTTTTATTTTTATTTTTATTTTTATTTTTATTTTTATTTTTATTTTTATTTTTATTTTTATTTTTATTTTTATTTTTATTTTTATTTTTATTTTTATTTTTATTTTTATTTTTATTTTTATTTTTATTTTTATTTTTATTTTTATTTTTATTTTTATTTTTATTTTTATTTTTATTTTTATTTTTATTTTTATTTTTATTTTTATTTTTATTTTTATTTTTATTTTTATTTTTATTTTTATTTTTATTTTTATTTTTATTTTTATTTTTATTTTTATTTTTATTTTTATTTTTATTTTTATTTTTATTTTTATTTTTATTTTTATTTTTATTTTTATTTTTATTTTTATTTTTATTTTTATTTTTATTTTTATTTTTATTTTTATTTTTATTTTTATTTTTATTTTTATTTTTATTTTTATTTTTATTTTTATTTTTATTTTTATTTTTATTTTTATTTTTATTTTTATTTTTATTTTTATTTTTATTTTTATTTTTATTTTTATTTTTATTTTTATTTTTATTTTTATTTTTATTTTTATTTTTATTTTTATTTTTATTTTTATTTTTATTTTTATTTTTATTTTTAATTTATTTGTTTTTAATCTATATTATTTCTTCACAAGGAACAACCTTCAATTGGTCATTGCTTCTTTCCAAATGCTAACATCATTATTTTCCCATTTTCTGAATTGTATTCACTCCACCCTATTGCAACGTACACATGTCTATACACTCTGCTCAAACCCACATCGACCTGTCAATCCAAAGGAAAGCAAGCCAAACCGAAAAGAAAGCACAGTAAAGAAAAAGCACAAGACAACACATATTCGTCAAGCTTTTCGTTTTCTTGATTAATGTTTAGCTGTTGGCAACTGTTGTTGTCATTCTGAGTTGATTGCTTGTGTCCAGACGCTGTTGCAGGATCATTTCCTATCTCCATCTTCATCTCCGTCCATGTATATTTTGTCCATTTTTGTTTAATGACTTTCTTGTAGTGACTGATAAATTGGCATTTCTCAGCACAGGGCCGAGAGTTACTTGCAGGGTCGTGGGGAGGGGGTACATAATGGAAAAATTAATGAATTCCTTTTTCCAGCATAACGAAGACATCTTGCGTTGGGCTTTGTGTCCCTAAAAAAAATATTGCTCCAGTTTATGGCAAAATTTATTTAGTAATTTTCCTGTTTTCCCTCAAAATAGAACACGCCGAACAACAACAATTCGAATTGTCTTTGGCTTCTATCCAACAGCCACAGGGAAACGGAAGAAGATGGAGAGAGGGGTTGCAATAGGGGTTTAAAATAAATTACTTACAATTTAGAAAAATTCCACTGCACGAAACTGGAGTAGCTGCATGTATAATAATTTGCAGCAGCGTGTGCTTAGGTTAAAGTGCAAGTCAACCCCTCCGTCCTTAATGTAGGGCACAGTGTTACCATGTTTTGCATATTTATACACAAGAAGGTATTGGTGTTTGGCTATTTATTGTATGGCATAACTTTACTTTCACCATTCTTAGGATTATTGTTCGTTCTGTAATAAATTACAGTTTTAACTACGGCCAACAAGAGTATCCGGAATGTTGTAGATATTTTCTCTCTTAATGGGGAAAGGTGGAGCCAGGAGTCTCATCGTTGTTTCAGAGATAACCGCCAGGATGTCAGCTTGGCGTACGAAAAACTCTCTCCAGGAAATTACATGAAGTACTCCCACTTTATTAATAATTGTCCCAAATGAAAGTTTGGCATATAAAACTAAGAGAAGTGTGATGAAGAATATCAAATAAAACTAAAAATCTTTTTGTTTATTGTTTATTATTCAGTCACTGATACCAGCAACACGACATAACACATGTTCACAAGTCGCTAGAACAAACATTCAATTCAAAGTCGAATTCGAGACGCTCCGTTCGTTAAACAATCTCAGCAATGTACTGGTGTGAACGTAACATGAGATCGACAATTGGCAGACACACTTTGCTTAGGGTTTTGGACCAAGATTCGAACAAGATCTAACTGACTCATGAGGACTATAGACAAAGTCATTCTATTCACTGACTGGTTCGGAAGTGGTACCCAAATTTGAATACAAAATCATCAAACTTTATTATCAAAAGACGACGCCAACATACACTTGGGTCACCAAGTGCAGAATTTTAGCTGGCGGCATCAAAAAATGCAAAAAATTTAAAATTTTTCCTTTCCTAGAGCAATGATTTCTATATAAAAAGATGAAAATGAATGTCTCTAAATATTGA
Organism: Polietes domitor; assembly: GCA_947397865.1. NCBI lineage: Eukaryota > Metazoa > Arthropoda > Insecta > Diptera > Muscidae > Polietes > Polietes domitor. The sequence continues at coordinate 19,630,770 of OX377620.1, read as the reverse complement.
CAATAAATTACCATATCAATTCAAAAAAATTTCATTCTTAGTAACATTCAAGAGGATATGTGATGTGTTATTGAGAAAATTATTTAACTTCATCAATATAATATTTTGGGAATAGCCTAAATGCATATTCATCCATATTGTCACTATTAAAAACCACTACAAATACTGTAAATGTTCAATAATTGGACGCTTCTAAGACATAAATAATATGTATATCATGTAAAGTGTTTTCAATGTGCTATTAATTCCAAAAGAAAAAGAAAATTACATTGAAAAAAAAAACTCGATTTTTAGGAATGTTTTCAGGAGTGTTTAGCTCTCAGGCGGCTGGCCTAGGGACAATATATTTTGTAAATCATCAGTAAACAATCCCAACTTTATTTCCGTGGAGTTACTGGGAATTGTTTTTATACCCTCCACCTCCAGGATGGGGGTATACTAACTTTGTCATTCCGTTTGTAACACTGTTGAAAGCACGCTAGCATCTAAACGAAAGTAGCTAGGACGTCCAAATTTCCCACAAATGCGTCTTATAGACGTAGATCGGTTGGGATTGAAAATGGACGTAATCGGCCATAAAACCACTAATATTTTAGAGTTTTTAAACATATTTTTGCAATACGTCTGCTTATACTTACTTGATATAAGGTAGGCGCTTTCGAACTATAACAAAAACGTGCACCATTAAGTGATTTTTATTCGTAGGGGGTGAAATAGGGCAAAGAGGGATAAAAATGGGGTAGATACTGAGTAGATACATAATACAGGGTCCGCCAAATAATTTTTTTGAAAATGCTATAAAAAACTACTGAATATTTTCTCAAATTTCTTTTTTTATTTGAAAGTACAATCCTTCCTTAACAAGTAAAAACGGCGTTAAATTCGGCCGGGCCGAACTTTATATACCCTCCACAGAGGTTGTCGGTTTTCGTAGAAGTGCAGTAATATTACAGGAAAATATAATTTTTTTAATATAGCCAAACCAAAACAAATACAAGTATTGAAAAGTTAATTTTATAAATAAATATAATATTTTAATTATTTCAAACCACGCTTATAAGGTAATGCTACCAATAAGTCAATTCAAAAAATAAATATTCTTATATTTATATTTTCAAAAATATTTTCAAAGCCATAAATATTGGTAGATAGTGGGTGCTACAGTTGGTTGTATTTCCATTCTAATTGAATTCCAAAAGTACACATTTTGAAAATCCATTATCAGACGTACATAGTGCAAAATAACATAACTTCATGTTTCAACCAATTTTTGCCGTAAAAGAAAAAGTACGAATTTGGAAAAAAACTTTTTATTTTGCGTGTCTATGCAGTCAGAGGAATGTATACACCGAATTCCATGATTCCAGCTGCGCCCATTTGGTTGGTACCATTTTTACCCCCTTGACGTTTCTACGCAATTAGAATTTTATCATTCTAGCTGTGGTCGTTTAGTTGGTACTATTTTTATCCCTCTGTACCATTGTATTCCTTGAAAGTACTCATTTCGAAAGTACTCCGAATTTCATGACTCTAGCTGCGTTCATTTGGTTGGTACTATTTTTATCCCCTTTTTTCATTTTAACCCCAAGAGGTACGAATTTCGAAAAATCAGTTTATTTTCCGTGTCTACACACTCAGAGGAATGTATACTCCGAATTTCGTGACTCTAGCTGCGGTCATTAGATTGGTACTATTTTTATCCCCTTTTTTCATTTTAACCCCAAAAAGTACGAATTTTGAAAAATCGGTGTATTTTACTTATATATGTAATCAGAGGAATGTATACACCGAATTTCATTATTTTAGGTACAGCCGTTTGGTCGGTACCATTTTTATCCCTCTATTCCTATTGTACCCCTTAAAAGTACGAATTTGGAAAAAATAATTTTATATTATGTATCTACTCAATTAGAGGAATGTACACACCGAATTTCGTGTTTCTAGCTGTTGTCGTTTAATATGTACCATTTTTATCCTTTTTTGCCCCATTTCACCCCCTACAAATAATAATCACTTTATGGTGCACGTTTTTGCTATAAGGGAATGCGCATACCAAATATCAAGCAAATATAAGCAGACATATTCAAAAAACATGCTTAAATACGCTAAAATATTAGGGATTATTATGGGTATTTTTAGTCCTTGTGAGGGAAAATGTTTTCCCTTTGGGCCGATTTCGCCCCATTTCAATCCCAACCTATCTACGACTATAAGACGCATTTATGGAAAATTTGAACTTTCTAGCTCTTTTCGTTTAGATGCTAGCGTGCTTTCAACAGACGGACGGACGGACGGACATGGCTAGATCGTCTTAGAATTTTATGACGATCAAGAATATATATACTTTATATGGTCTCAGGTCGATATTTCAAGGTGTTACAAACGGAATGACAAAGTTAGTATACCCCCATCCTGGAGGTGGAGGGTATAATAATGGAAAATAATTTCATTCAAATGGCTGCTGAGGGAACCCCACAAATAAGAGTCCAACGGTTGAATAGTTGAAAAAAACGTTAGATGGCGGACCCTATATAAAAACATTTTTTCCAAATTCGTACTTTTTAGGGGTAAAATTGGAATAGAGGGCTAAAAATGGCATCAACCAAACGGCAGCACCTCGAATAATGAAATACGGTGTATACATTCCACTGATTGCGTAGACTCGTAAATAAACGGATTTTTCGAAATTCGTACTTTATGGGGTTAAAATGGAAAAGGGGATACAAATAGTACCAACCAAATGACCGCAGCTAGAGTCATAAAATTCGGAGTATACATTCCTCTGACTGCGTAGACACGAAAAATAAAAGGTTCTTTCTAAATTCGTACTTTCAAGTTATACAATGGGTACAAAGGTATACAAATAGTACCCACCATGCGATTATAGCTAGAATGATGAAATTCGGCATGTATATCCCTCAAATTGCGTAGACACGTAAAATAAAGAGATTTTAGAAAGTCGTACTCTTAAGGGGGTAAACTAGGAAAAGGGGATAAAAATGTTATCAACCAAATGGCCGCAGCTAGAATCATGGAATTCGGTGTATACATTCCTCTGAATGCATAGACACTCAAAATATGGCAAAAATTGGTCGAATCATGAAGTTAGGTTATTTTGCACTATGTACGTGAGATAATGGATTTTCAAAATTTGTACTTTTGAAATTAAAATAGAATGGAAATACAACCAACTGTAGCACCCACTACCTACCAATATTTATGGTAGTTAAGCGTTCTTGAAAATATAAATATAAGCATATTTATATTTTGAATTGACTTGAAGTATTTCGATATACATATAGTGTAAACGTATCGGTAGTCTTGCTTTATAAGCGTGGTTTGAAATAATAAAAATATTATATTTATTTATATTTTTTTTTTCAATATTTGTATTTGTTTTGGTTTGGCTATATTAAAAAATTATATTTTCCTGTAATATTACAGCACTTCTACGAAAATCGACAGCCTCTCTGGAATGCAATCCATGGTGGAGGGTATATAAATTTCGGCCCTGCCGAACTTAACTCCTTTTTACTTGTTATATTTAAGATTTAAACTACAATTCGACGAGTGCGTATAAGTTATATACATTTTCAAATAAAATTACTCATACTCTCTGTGAGTGTGTTTTTGAATCAGAATATGTTCAAATGCCTTTTCACAATTAAAGTTTCTAATTTTATTAAAATGGCTTTAAAATGCTGGTTGCATTTGTTAGAAATGAATACAACTTTACAATCATTTGCAGGAAAATGCACATGATATCCTTGGAAATGTATTACACTTGCGAAGAGAGAAACTTTTTTTGCGGGGATTTTTGGCAACACTTATCTTACTAATACCACTCTAGCAAACAGCTCAAGTGAAACAACTACAACTGCATAGAGAAATTGTCTAAAACTTGAAAACATAAACTTAGATACATAAATATATAAATGTAGAGACACACATGTACATTAGAGTGTCTTCTTATTTGGGAAGATATCAACGGAACTCGTGGGCTGGGTCGCAATGAGTGGAGTAAGAAAAGATAATTATGACATTCATAAACGGATTAACCGATTGTGATGATATTCCACACATATATAAGTGAAGTGCTGCCGAGCTTAAATATATTACCAGAGCTGGGCCAACCCCTTATTCACAAAGGAGGCAAATAATGACTTCAATATGGTTCCTCAAGGAACTACTTGACGCGCCCGTATACCAAAATCCCATTATTTATTAAAATCCCATGTTTGGGAATTTTTATTTTCTTTTTTGGAATGGTGATCTTATTTTCAGAAAGAAAAATAAATTTTGCTTCTTTACAGTTTTCAAAAATAATAATTATTCTTATTATAATTATTTAAAAATTCTCATTTTCTCCTTGATGGAAAATAGGAAAACTATTTTCGAAATCTTTTCATTGTCATTCATGAAACACTCTAATATACATATCTACAAATATATGCGAGCATTTAAAAGAAAGTTAACATGGTTGCATATGCAAATGTCATATGTTGTTGGTCTCCTCTTAATCTTCTTCTTCTCGCTCGTCTTTCTATCTTGTTTAAGTTGCCACAAAAACGAAACTTTATGTGTACTTGAGCACAAGATATTTATTAAAAACTTGCAGCAAGAGGAAAAAACGATATGGAGATTTTAGCAAAAATATATCTGTGGCTGCAGTATAGATAGATTCTACTGTCAAGAACATGCATCGCTTTAAACTATTTGACAAACTTTTGCATGTTTAGCCAAGTACGAAGGACGAATGGTTGGAGTGGGTTTTATCTCATCAATTATAAGATTACTTTTGCATTATATGTTATATTTAGTACTAAGATAATATTGTTTTTATTTGTATATGAAATTGTGAAATTTAAGACAAAACCTTTCCAGTTTGCTCTGCGTTCACCTTAAGATGTAAAAAATTCTATATTCATTACAGTCTTTGTCTATCGGTAGATTATATGAAAAATATTGGATTTGGTACTGTCATCTTGGTAGTATATTTTGGGGCCGGGCCGAACTTTATATACCCTCCACATGAATTGAATTCCACAGAGGCTGTCGATTTTCGTAGAAGTGCAGTAATATAAGAGGAAAATATAAATTTTTTAGAACGGTCAAACCAAAACAAATACAAATATTTAAAAAATAATTTTATAATAAATAAATTATTTTAATTATTTCAAACCACTCGTATAAAGCAAGACTACCAATACGTTTACATATCGAAATAAGTCAATTCAAAAAATAAATATTCTCGTATTTATATTTTCAAAAAGCTTTAATACCATAAATATTGGTAGATACTTCCCAAAAAAAAATCAATTATATCACGTACATAGTGCAAATAACCTAACCTCTTCAAAATTGGCAAAACATCTTATAGTTCAATTGGAAACACCTGTTGTAAAATTGTGTTAGATCGGTTCAGATTTATATATAGCTCCCATACAAATTTCGCTCACAATTTGAATTTTTCCGCTCTAGAATCCACATATTTCAACAGATTTTCTTCAAAATTGGCAAAACACCTTATATTTCAACTGGAAACACCTGTTGTAAAAATGTGTTAGATCAGTTCAGATTTGTATATAGCTCCCATACAAATGCCTCCTCCGATTTGACTCTTTCCGTTGTAGAAACCACATATTTTAACAGATTTTCTTCAAAATTGGCAAAACATCTTATATTTAAACTAGGAACACCTTTGGTGAAAATGGGTCACATCGGTTCAGATTAACATATAGCTCTCATACAAATTTTGTTCCCCCACAAACCGCGTATTTTCAGAGAATTTCCTAAAATTGATCATAACAAGTTATACTTCAACTAGAAGAACTTATTGTGAAAGTTAGTCACTTAATTCCATGTTTGGATATAGCCCCGATACAAATATTATTCTTGATTTGTCAAATTCTACCAGGTCATATTAGCCTGTGATTAGGAAACATACAAAAAATGTTCCCGATTATTTTCTGTGGGGATCCATTAAGGATAATTGTTACGCAACCACTCAAAAACAATTGAAACATGAAATCGAAGTTCCCAGTGAAGAGATTCGAGCCGGAACAATTTAAAATGTAATGAAAAATTGAGTTGATCGGATGAGGTACTGCCGAGGCACTCGTGGCCGACCGATGTTAAGCCTACAAGCCGCCGCCGCATGTTTCTGCACGAGCCGCGCCGCCGCCGATATCATCGGCTCACATCGACTTCAACCACGCCGCCGATTTCATCGGCTCACATCGACTTCAACCACGCCGCCGTGAAGACGAAATTTAAAAAAGTCGAAAATTGCAAAAGAAAATATAACTGCCGACTAGGACAACCAACTACTGTGATATATGGATCTTTCTTTGAATTTGGGATCCCACTAAATGATGACGTCTATAGAAAGTTGAATGATTGTATTTTGATTTGAAAGTCGCATTTATATAAGTCAATTCCGGTATGCGTGGTCTTGTGTTCCTATAAAAAAAAACAAAATGTGTCAAAGTAGGTAGAGCTTTTCCATCTTTGGAAGGATTTTGATATTCAAGATGTCTGGTCAAATAAGCCTTATATTTATTAATTTCATACATATTATAAATTTTAGGAATGGATTCCCACTCCAAACAAATAATTGTATAGAATAATAATATGAAATTATGGGAATATTGGATAATATTTACGAATATTGAATTACTGTTATGATTATTTCATCAATTCGGGTAAGATTCAGTGTGTGGATGAAATGTTGGATTTAGGTGTTGTTTTTGATGTTAAGTTTACTTTTGAGGCTCACGTGGATTATATTGTTCCTAAAGCATTTTCACTGCTTGCTTTTGTCAAGAGAAATTGTGCGGAATTTAAAGATCCATATACCGTTAAGCTAGTTTTTACGTCGTTAGTCCGTTCAAGATTGGAATATGCTTGTTTTATATGGAGTCCTTTTTGTGCTAAATATATTAATAGAATTGAGCGAGTTCTAAAGCGGTTTTTAAAATTTGCTTTACGTTCGATTAAATTTAATGAACCTGAGCCTATTTATATTGATAGATGTAGACTGATTTCTTTGAAAACTCTTGAAAGTAGAAGGAGTCTTCTAGCTCAATTTTTTCTCTATAAAATTATCAACGGTTTAGTTGACTGTTCAGCGTTGCTTAAAATCATAACTTTTAATGTGTCTTGCCGTACTTTGCGCCAGAACAACTTTTTCTACATACCTTTTTATAGAACTGGTTATGCCGAAAATTAACTAACAGGTTATGTAGTGATTTCGATTATGCTTTAAATATGTTTAATTTTTTAAAGATATTAGATTTAATTTATTTTTAGGATTATTTTTAAGTTGTAGTCTGTAAGGAAGTTTGTATTCCATAGACTGTAAATAAATGAAATGAAATCAATTACTTGCCAAAAATAAAAGAAAAGGTATTAAAAACCAATACAAATTGTTCCTTTCCTTTTGCAAAATTGTCAAATAAATAGAGGTGATCGAATGACAGAACGAGCCGGCAAATGAGCCGAAAGCCGCCGCCGCCGACCCATTTTGGGTAGCGGCGCCGCCGCCGTTAATTCTGGTTCGGCTTGTAACTCTGCTCGTGGTAGTCATATGAATGTGTTTGTGTTCCATTATTAAATGACAAAGTTCAACCTTTTCAATAAAACGAAGCCACTTGAAAAGACTTTTGACATGGTCGAAATCATGATCGTGGTAGTTGGCAGCCAAGTAATAAATGTCACCAAGGCATTTGTAAATAAATTTGCATTTGCAAATATAGATGCAAAATGGTCTTGAGTAGGGTTTGGGGTTTCCCGGACTTTTTCATTTCCCGGGAAAACGGGAATGAAAAATTTCATTCCCGGGAATCCCGGGAATTCCCGGGAAAAAGTAATTTATTTATAGGTATATCCAATATGGTTTAAAATGTCAACATTTAATAACTGGTGTGTTGTTTTTCAATACTGTCATATTACAAATTAAAAACGAATGTTATTGTCAAAATATTTTACAAACTATTTTGCATTTTACAAATATTTTACTCTACACCTTTTCAAGATTATATTTGGAACATGCAAATTTATATTGAGAAATGTAAATTCACAATGGGTAATGTAAATTTATAACATGTTAATTCATAATGAGAAATATAAATTCATAATGAAAATTGTTAATTTATATTGAGAATAATTAATTCATAATAGGAACATACCATTTCATAATGAAATATACAAGTTTGTAATCAGAAAATCCAAATTCATAATCAGAAAATGTAATGAAAAAATATAAAATCATAAAAATGTAAATTTATAATGAGAACATTGATAAAAATATGTGTTTCTACGAAAATATCGATAGAAAAACGTACATACATAGGTTCGATTATAAATTTTACAGTTCCTGATAATGAATTTATATTTTATGAATATATATTCCTGAATAAGAATTTATATTTCTCATTATCAATTTGGATTTTCTCACTTTGTATTTATATACCTCATTATCAATTTGTATGTTCTTATTATGATTTTACATTTCTCAATATGAATTTACATTTCACATTACGAAATTACAGTGCTGATTGTGAATTATCATGCTCCTATTTTGAATTTACATTTCCTGTTATGAATTTACATTTCTCATCATGAACTTACATACTCTGATTATAAATTACATTTTCTCATTATAAACTTGAAAAGGTGTAGACTAATCGTCAGAATTGGACATTTATATCGCAGGTAGAAGTGACTGACACCTACACTATATTCAAAATTGAAAACGATTAAGGAAACAAATAACTCATATGACGGAGAATGTTATGACACATTTAATTTAGAATATTCATTCGTCTGGAGACAAAATATTTTATTGAAACAGGGGGGAATATTCTAAACTGTAAAACAATAGAAACATAACAAATTAATATTAATTTAATAAATTCATAAAAAATAAAAATATTGAAATAGTCCATTCATTCTTAAAAATGCCCATTGAAATACACCGTTGCATTTATTTATATTCCTATTATATTTCTCTTGAAATTTTCCAGGCGAACAATTTTTATTGTATTTCTATTTTTAGACCATTTCTTTCTGGCTACATATGTACAGTAAATTGTTCTTGAAGAATACGTTCACCTCTATTCTTCTAGGAAAACAATAAAATTTACATTATGTAAGCCATAGTATTGTCGACATGATATTTTTATTTCACAATAAAGATCCTGCAAATACTCAACAAATACTTATTATTGTCAGTAATGTAAATACATATATGAATTTAAAATACATCTAAAAATTCCAATTTATATAGGAACATTAAATTATTGATCAACATAATACATAAATTATTTTTTTAATATTTCCCGTATTCCCGGGAAATTGAAAAATTTTTCCCGGGAATTCCCGTCCAAATTTTTCCGGGAATTCCCGGGAAAAACGATTCGGGAATTCCCGGACCCCAAACCCTAGTCTTGAGCCAGGACAATATCCCAGTTCAAACCAGTAATTGTGAAAAAATAATCAGCACTTTTTATAGCCAATTCTAATTTCAAATTCAATTATGTATTAAATTATAAAATACTCTTATTATATTTACTAAGGCCTTTTTCGAACTATTTAACCACAAATTTAGAAAATCATATTTATACACTCCACGAGAGTATTATGTCTTTGTGCATTTGTTTGTAACACCCAAAAGGAAACGAGATAGACCCATTGTTAATTATACCGATCGTCTTAGAATCACTTTCTGAGTCGATTTAGCAATGTCCGTCGGTCTGTCCGTCCGTCCATCTATTCTTGTAATCACGATACAGTTCGCAATTGTAGACAGAACCAAATGAAACTTTGCACAACAATGTTTTTCGGGATAAGGACGAACGCTATTTAATTTGAAGAAAAAACACCTGTGGTCAGATCGGTTCAGATTTATACTTTTGACTTTTTCCGCTCTAGAAACCACATATTGTATCAGATTGTCTTCAGATTTGATAAAACATCGTATATTCCCACTAGAAACTCCCATGGTGAATATCGGACAGATCGGTTCAGAATTATATATAGCTCCCATACAAATTTCGCTCCCGATTTGACTTTTTCCGCTCTAGAAACCACATATTGTATCAGATTGTCTTCAGATGTGGCAAAACATCTTATATTTAAACTAAGAACATCTATTGTGAAAATAGGTCAAATCAGTTAAGTTTTAGATATAGCCCCCATACAAATGTCGTTCCCGATTTGACATTTTCCTCTGTAGAAACCACATATTGTACTCGATTTTCTTTAAATTTGGCACAACATCTTATAATCTTACTAGAAACACCTATGCAGAAATTGGGTAAGATCGGTTCAGATTTGGATATAGCCCCCATATAAATGTCGCTCCCGATTTGACTTTTTCCGCTTTAAATGCCACATATTCCAATCGATTTTCTTTAAATTTGGCACAACATCTTATAATCTAACTAGAAACACCTGTGGCAAAAGCGGGCTAGATCGGTTCAGATTTAGATATAGGCCCCATACAAATGTCGCTCCCGATTTGGATTTTGCGCTCTAAAAACCATATATTGTACCCGATTTTCTTTAAATTTGGGACAACATCTTATAATCCAACTAGAAACACTATGCAGAAATTGGGTAAGATCGGTTCAGATTTAGATATAGCCCCCATACAAATGTCGCTCCCGATTTGACTTTTGCCGCTTTAAAAGCCACATAGTGTGCTCGATTTTCTTTAAATTTCGCACAACATCTTATAATCTAACTAAACTAAACTATGGTGAAAGTGGGTAAGATCGGTTCAGATTTAAATATAGCCCAAATTCAAATGTTGCCCCCATAAGTTTAACCGATTTTGGCCAAACTATACATTTTATATTTCACCTATTTCGTTCCAGGTTTCAATATATCCTCATACAAATGTCCTTTCCGATATAAAATTTTTTGTCAAACACATACATTTACAGGATACAAAAAACCTTCCCGTTTTCACTTTTTCTCCGAATTGAATTGTATTCGGATTGAAAGTGGAGTGTATCATAGAGTCTGCCCCTCCCGACTTTAGCCTTTCCTTACTGGTTTTTAATTCTTTTTCGTCTACAAATATTTATATATATATATATATATATATATATATTCTCATTGAGCAAAGCTGTTTCCTTTAGGAGAATATATCGCATAGTGTCATATCCCTTGTCAACTATGATTTTTTATGAATTCAGTAAGAAATTGATCGAATTAATGACACTGTGGAGCATAAAAAATAATAATCTGACAACATATATAAATATTTTCCCTCTTTGCACATTCTTATGAAGAAACCTTGTGATCCTTACACTTTAAGAATCGGATGTGTTCTGCAATATTACTTAAAACACTACGAGGAAAATTTGTATGGAACATTTTAACCATCTAAAACACGTAAAAATGGTCTTCAAAAATATTTGCCGTAAAATTCTGCTATAAGTCTCTGAATGCACCAACAACTCAAAACTCAAATTAATTTCCAGAAATATTTCAAAAATTTAAAATTCAGGGTTAGGGGTAATTTCGTACTTTTTCCGAATTGGCACAAAACTGAATTTTAGGGCAGTAATGTGAATGGAGAAAATATTTAATTAGGCATCCTTCACAGGTTCAGAATTAAATATTTTTTCTATTCAAGAAAACCTCTTCTCTATTTTAAATTTAAATGTAATTATCCATTTTTTTCTAGAACAACATTTCTCATATCTTTGCTGTTTTCCAGGGGCAAGTTGCTGCTGCCATAAACCATCAAACAAATTCCTTGTTAAAAAAAGCCCATTCCAAAGTGAAGAGTTAAACAATGACACACGGATTGTTGACATTCATGAAATTTCACAGATTTCACTTAACATTTATCGGGTTATTTAGAGACCACAACCAAAAATTCCATTTCAAAGCATCATTTTTCACAACTACTTCCTCATAACCTACTGCTGCTGCTGCGGCTGCTCGTAAATACATGAAATATTTTTGGAATGCTAGCTATGCTGTTATATAGTTATGGTGCTGGCCTACATTTAGCAGCACACATGAATAAAGAGAGAGTCCTCGATTTAACAAATACTTTCATGGAAATACATTCGAGTTAGTTAAGTTTGCTTTATGAAGTGGAAAGGACCCAACAAAAAGGATAACATTGTAATTTGCTGTTGTGTGACAACTAATCCTTGATGTAGTTTCAAACAGTACAAACATTCACTCAAACATTTGTACAGTGTCCTCGAGCTACTACGTCTTATACGATTTGCTTTTGCTCGGCTGGTGTGTCCTCAGAAAGGAAATGAAGTCCTTGTAAATTATTATTCTTATTCTTAAAACTACCACAATGATAGAGTAGTAATTGTTGTCGTAGTAGTAGTATTTCTGAGTCTCTTAACACTTTGGCTGTAGTTCTTCTTGGATCCTTGAAAGGGATATATGAGTAGTAAAGTAGTCTTTTGTTACGGTTGATATGTTTGTGCGGCACAAATCTTTTAGTTTATTATTTTGTTGAAATTATGGCTTTTTAATGCCTGAAAATGTTACACAATAGTAAGCAGATAATTAAGGTTTGCCTTTCCTTGTGTATCCTTGTACATATCCTGTACGTTAGTAGTTGTTGTTATTGCAACAAACTATAGACATTAGAAAGTATGGTAATATCTACACTATCACCACCATATATATATACATACGAAGTACTTATATGTGGCTTAGTCAGCACTAAACTTGAAATTAATTGATAATGATGATGATGATGTCTTCTTCTTCTTCTGCTGTTGCCTGCACACTGCTGTCATAATTATGGCTGAAATTGAAATCTTATCTATTGGCAAATGCATTCATGTTGAAATCATTAATGCAATTAGATAGATTAGGTAAGTTCTTTAGAAGGTCTTCGGTTACATAACACTGTCAAGGATTATTTGCACAATGGGCCAGTATTAGGGCAATGTTGCAGAAAAAAATAAATGAGTCACGAAAGCGTATTTGAGAATTTATATTTTTTGTATCAATCGGAACGAATTGTTACCCTGTCCTTGCTAATACAGAAGGGGAACCCACAATTCACAAACGATTTTTCCAGTTGGACATCACAGTAGATCGACAAACATGTGCAAACAAAAAAAAATAACAAGGTACGGGATTACAATAGAGGAAGCAAAAAGAATGTACGTGTATTAGCGTTTTGAAAGTTTGAGTATAGTGGTAATTTTAAAAGGGTTAAGATTGCTTGAAGTGGTCAGGGGAGGAGCCTCTCCTTTGTACATTCTTATGATGACACGGCTCACAAATTGTATGCGCCCAAATCTCAACTTTACTTAATATTCAAAAAGCTTCTGCCAATATCGGGGCTAAATTTATCTGTGGATGTATATAAAGTTCATAAATGCTAAAATTTCATCATAATAGAGACCATTTAATTGGGATATATCGTATTGAAATGTCGTTTACTCCGTAGAAAATAGGAGCTCTTGAGGCGTTCTTTGGCATTTAAAAAAGTGTAACTACGTTTTTGCTTTCTCTTTCAGACAGACAGTTTACCTGAAGGTTGTATTTATTTAGTATTAGCTTTTTTACCCGGCGTTGCACGGGTTTTCATCTTCCTTATGTATGTAACTTTGTATGCTCGCAATTTTTGTTTTGTATATTTTACTTCTGTAAATTAGTTTAAATTACTACTTATTTATTTTAATTCATAAGTCACATTTTTAAAATATAAAAACTTCATGAAAATTTAAGTAATTTTTTCAGTGTTTGTTTGCAGAAAATGAAACATTTAAAAGAAACATTTATTAGAGAGTTAATTAGTTATGGTAATTATTTCTAAGAATCTATTTTGTGTCTATTAGTTAAGTTAGTCAGTATTTCATTGGAGTGCTTCGGGATATGCATATATGATATGCATATTTACAGTTTTTCCACCTTGTTCAAGTATATTAAAGTTTTTGGGCTCGAGAGCGAGCGAACATATAACTGACCATGTGAAAAACATGGATTTTCCAGATTCAATCCACAAACTTCGTTGTTTTTTTTTTGCAGCCGATATAGCACGGACGTAAAACCACTCTTTGTTTCCATAGTTTGTGGTAATTTGTGAGAAGACTTTCTCTATTAATTGCTGAATTGATTCTTGAATGACATTTTTTGAAAATACTCCTTTTCACTACATCAACTGATTCTTTTCCATTACCAGCATCCAGTAGATGTTTCGAAAGTATAGCTGCTGAGTCATTGTGATGCAGTTGTACACGCATATTGGTGGTCAGCCAGAGATGCGGGTGCTGATTTTGGAATTACTGGAAGGGTCTGTCGGAAGTCTCCAGCTAGTAAAATAAGAGTACCACCGAATGGTTGTGTATTTGATATTAAATCTTGAAGTGTCCGAGTAAGCGCTTGTAGGGATTTCTTATGTGCCATTTCCACCGGTTTGGCGTCCTATACGCAACATACAGACACACATTGATTTTTATATATATAGATTGTTGATTTTCAATAGTATACAACTATATTTGCGACGCGATCGATGCTTCGACATTAACAAATATTGTTAAACTATTGTCTTATTTATTCATTTTAAAAAGAACATTCTGCCTATAGCTGCAAACATCGATTTAATTACTGAAATGGACTTTTTTTATTTCCCGGGAAAACGGGAATGAAAATTTTCATTCCCGGGAATTCCAGGGAAAAAGAAATTTATTTATAGGTATGTTCAATATGGTTTAAAATATCAACATTTAATAACTGGTGTGTTTTTTCAATACTGTCATATTACAAATTAAAAACGAATGTTATTGTCAAAATATTTTACAAATTATTTTTCATTTTACAAATATTTTACCCTAAACCTTTTCAAGATTATATTCGGAACATACAAATTTATATTAAGAAATGTAAATTCATATTAGGGACATATAAATTCATAATGGGCAATGTAAATTTATAATAGGAACATGTTAATTCATAATGAGATATATAAATCATAATTCATTGAGAACAATTAATTCATAATAGGAACACACCAATTCATAATGGAATATACAAGTTTTTAATCAGAAAATCCAAATTCATTATCAGAAAATACGTTTTCATATTCAGAAAATATGAATTCATAATGTGAAAATATAAAATCATATTGATAAAATGTAAGTTTATAATGAGAACATTGATAAAATATGTGTTTCTACGAAAATATCCATAGAAAAACGTACATTTTAGAGTTCCTGATTATGAATTTATATTTTATGAATATATATTCCTGAATAAGAACTTATATGTTCTCATTATCACTTTTGATTTTCTCATTTTGTATTTATATATCTCATTATCATTTTGTATGTTCGTATTATGAATTTATATTTCTCAATATGAATTTACATTTCAAATTACGAATTTACAGAGCTGATTATGAATTATCATGCTCCTATTATGAATTTACATTTCTCATCGCGAACTTACATATTCCGATTATAAATTACATTTTCTCATTATAAACTTGAAAAGTTGTAGACTAATCGTCAGAATTGCATATTTATATCGCAGGTAGAAGTGACCTACCTACACCTACACTAGATTCAAAATTGAAAACGATTAAGGAAACAAATAACTCATATGACGGAGTATGAATAATTTAATTTAGAATATTCATTCTGCCTGGAGACAAAAATATTTTATAGAAACAGGGGGGAATATTCTAAACTGTAAAAGCAATAGAAACATAAAAAGTTAATATTAATTTAATAAATTCATAAAAAATAAAAATATTGAAATAGTCCAGTCATTAGTTCTTACAAAGGGTCATTTAAATACACCGTAGCATATATTTATATTCCTATTAGATTTCTCTTGAAAGTTTCCAGGTGAACAATTTTTATTATATTCCTATTTTTCTTTCTGGCTACATATGTAAAGTAAATTGCTCTTGAAGAAGATATTCAACTCGATTCTTCTAGGAAAACAAGAAAATTTACATTATGCAAGCCATAGTATTGTCGGCATGATATTTTTATTTCACAATAAAGATCCTGCAAATAGCCTCACAAAAAGTTTTTATTCCCCTAGCTGGGTTTCGCATAAAATGGCTATTTAGCGAATTTAAAAAGTTTTGTTTGTAGTAATATAAATATAAAATAATATAAACAAATACTCATTATTGTCAGTAATGTAAATACATATATGAAATACATCTAAAAATTCCAATTTTAAAACCTTTCCAATATTTCCCGTATTCCCGGGAAATTGAAAAATTTTTCCCGGGAATTCCCGGAAAATTTTGAACGATTCGGGAATTCCCGGACCCCAAACCCTACTTCTAAGCCAAAAATGAAACAATACTTTCTTCGTTGCTCTCTGTTAATGTATCCTGGAAAACTTATTTAAATCATACTTTAGGGATGTAAGGTTTCATGACGTGATCGCATGTAAATATTGGGCCGATATTAATCTTAAGTTATTTATAAAGTTATAATAGCCGTTTGTCGTCGATTGAAAAATAAAATAATTTTTATCAAAAATTTGGAAAATCGTAAAAAATTAAAATTTGTATTTGGACATTGGGTGTGGCACTGACAATTTTCATTTAATTGTGGACTCAAATGAAATCACTGGTAATGATTGGTAAAAACATATATATTAAAATAAGATATTTATGACGTTTTTCATTTTAACTAACATGGGAGGTAGGCGTGGGCGGATTTAAACAAAAAATTGATTTGATCTAATTTGACGATATAAAGGAAGTGTGCTAGATTTCAAGGTCCTAGCTCTATATCTTCTAATTTTTGACGCAGCTTGTTTAGGAATCTTTGTGATCCCCACATTCTAAGTATAGGAAGGTTTCCAGCAATATTACTTAAAACAGTACGAGCTACATGGAACACTTTTACCCTCTAGATTCTCAATATAGTTGACATTGTGTTCATTTGTCCCCTTTTGCACATTCTTATGTTGAAATGTCATAGGAAACCTTGAAATCCCTACACTTTAAGTGTAGGATGTGTTCAGCAATATTTCTTAAAAAAACTACGAGCAACATTTTTGTGGACTTTAACCCTCTAGCATCTCAGGATAGGGGTGTTTTTATTATCTGTTGTGCAAAAGCGTAAAACGCTCCAAAAAGTTCCCCCTTTGCACATTCTTCTGTTGAATCGGCAAAGGAAACCTTGTGATCCTTATATTTAAAGTATAGGATGTGTTCAGCAATACTAGTTAAAGCAACACGAGCGATATTTTTGTAGAACAATTTAACCCTCTAGCACCTCAGGATTGGGGTCTTTTTAGTATCTTTTGTTCACGTAAAAAACTCTGGCGCATTCTTTTGATGACTCGGCAAAGTAAACCTTGTTACCTTTACATTTTAAGTGTTCAACAATATTACTTAAAACCCTACGAGCGACATTTTTGTGGAACATTTTAACCCTTTAGTTCCTCACTATATGGATCCTTTGGTCCATTTTGTGCAAAAGGACAAAAAATACCTTTATATTTCCCCCTTTTGCACATTCGTATGAAGGTGTTGGATGTGTTCAGCAATATTGCTTAGAACACTACGAACGACATTTTTGTGAAACATTTTAGCCCTCTACCTCCTCAATTAAAGGGTGTTTTTGGTCCCTTTTGCGCAAAAAGGTGAAAAACACCCCTAAAACAGCGGTTTAATGGGTCAAAATATTCTACAAAAATATTTGCCATAAAATTCTACTATAAGTCTCAGAATACACCAAAACTCAACTTAAATGTCAGAAATAAGTCAAAACTTAAAATTCAGGGTTAGAGGTAATTTCTTAATTTTTCTGAATTGGTGCTAAACTGTTCCACAAACCAGAATTTTAGGGGTGTGGTGTGAATTGGAAATGGTATTCTACGTCAAATTTCACTATAAATCACCGAAAGAGCTGGCTGGTGTATACGATAACTGTTGAAAAGAGCTAAGGAATCATTTCAAACTTTGCACATGGTAACATTTTTCCCAAACTTTGTTTATGTTCGAAGATGGAGGAAATTGCAACGCCCCTTCAGGTACCTCCCACACAAATGACCCATATTCCTATGTTAACTTAATACTAATATAACTTCCACACATATATTCGTAATCAACTATATTTTCGTATTTAATAAATATTTTATATCAATTCAGCCTAGACTATATAAAATTAAAGCAGTTATAACTTCTATAGGGATAATCGGAGTACTGTAAAATTTGATATTTAGGAAGGCTTTTATAGACTTTACATTCACCTGTAATATGGGCGATATTGCCACACGCCTTCTGGCACCCCCCACACAAATTGGCATAAGCTTTGTTTAACATGAAATTGATATAACTTCAATTTGGATTGTCAAAGTCATTTGCAATTTTATATTTGAAAATGTTTTTATAATCACTTTAAACCTAAAAAATATTTATGGTTTAGCCACGCCGCTTCCAGTATCTCTAACAATTGTCCCTATTCTAGGTAAAATGAAATCCTTTGTAATTTCTATGGAAGTGCAAGGAACTCACTATGAATTGTTATTTGATCATCTTTTTATACCTTACACCACCGTTTGTAACACCTTGAAATATCGACCTGAGACCCTATAAAGAATATATATTCTTGATCGTCATAAAATTCTAATTCTAGCCATGTCCGTCCGTTCGTCCGTCAGTTGAAAGCCCGCTAGCATCTAAACAAAAAAAGCTAGGACGTCCAAATTATCATAAATGCGTCCTATAGTCGTAGATCGTTTGTGATTGTAACTGGGAGACATCTGTCCAGAGAGACAAACTTTTCCTTCACAAGGACTGAAAATACCCATAATAACTCCTAATATTTTAATGTATTTAAGCATGTGTTTTGAATATGTCTGCTTGATATTTGGTATGTGCATTCCCCTTATAGCAAAATCGTGCCCCATAAAGGGATAAATATGGTACCTATCAACCGAAAACATTTAAAAACACACAATTCGGTGTGTACATTCCTCTAATTGGGTAGATGCATAATTCAAAAATATTTTTTTCCAAATTCGTACTTTTAAGGGGTAAAATGTAAATAAAGGGATAAAAATGGTACCAACCAAACGGCTACACCTAGAATAATGAAATTCGGTGTACACATTCCTATGATGGCGTAGACACGTAAAATAAACTGATTTTTCGAAATTCGAACTTTTTGGGGTTATAATGGAAAAAGGGGATAAAAGGTGTACCAACCAATAACCACAGCTAATGTCATAACATTCGGAGCATACAATCCGCTGATTCCGTAGACACGAAAAATAAATTGCTTTACCAAATTCAAACTTCCAAGGGACACAATGGGAACAGAGGGATAAAAATGGTACCAACTAAACGGCTACAGCTAGAATGATGAAAATCGGTGTGTACATGCCTCTAATTTCGTAGACACGTAAAGTAAAGAGGTTTTAAAAAGTCGTACCCTTAAGGGAGTCAAAATGGGAAAAAGGAGATAAAAATGGTACCTAAACGGCTACTGTTATAATAATGATATTCGGTGTGTACATTCCTCTAATTTCGTAGACAAGTATTATAAAGAGTTTTTTGAAAATCGTACTCTTAAGGGGTAAAATGGAAAAAAGGGATAAAAATGGTACCAACCAAATGACCACAGCTAGACTCATGAAATTCGGTGTATACATTCCTCTGACTGCATAGACATAGAAATAAAAAGATTTTTCCAAATAGGTTGAATCATGAATTTAGGTTATCTTGCCCTGTGTACGTCAGGTAATGGATTTTCAAAATTTTTACTTTTGGAATTAAAATAGGATGGAAATACAAACACCCACTATCTAACAATATTTAGCTTTGTTGAAGATTTCTGTCTCATATATTTGATTTATATTTGAATTGACTTGAAGTATTATTTCGATAATATAGTATAAACGTATTAGTTGCCTTGCCTTATAAGCATGGTTTGAAATAATAAAAATATTATATTTATTTTTAATATTTTTTTTTTCAATATTTGTAATTGTTTTGGTTTGGCTATATTTAAAACAAGTAAAAACGGCGTTAACTTTGGCCGGGCCGAACTTTATATACCCTCCACCATGGATTGCATTCCACAGAGGTTGTCGGTTTTCGTAGAAGTATTATTACAGGAAAATTGCAGTATTATTACAGGAAAATATAAATTTTGTAATATAGCCAATCCAAAACAAATACAAATATTAAAAAAATAATTATATAAATAAATATAATATTTTAATTATATCAAACCAATATCTATTTAAAAACAAAAACTAAATATTCTTATATTTATATTTTCAAAAAGCTTAAATACCATAAATATTGGAAGGTAGTGGGTGCTACAGTTAGTTGTACTTCCATTCTATTTTAATTCCAAAAGTACAAATTTTGAAAATCCATTATCAGACGTACATGTGCAAAATAACCTAACTTCATGATTCAACCAATTTTTGTCGTAAAAGAAAAAGTACGAATTTGGAAAAAAAACTTTTTTTTTGCGTGCCTATGCAGTCAGAGGAATGTATACTCCGAATTGCATGACTCTAGCTGCGGTCATTTGGTTGTTACTATTTGTATCCCCTTTTTCCATTTTAACCCCAAAAAATACGAATTTCGAAAAATTCGTCTATTTTCCGTGTCTACACAGTGAGAGGAATGTATACTCCGAATTTCCTGACTCTAGCTGCGGTCATTTGATTGGTACTATATCTATCCCCTTTTTTCTTTTTAACCCCAAAAAAGTACGAATTTCGAAAAATCTGTTTATTTTAAGTGTCTACACAATCAGAGGAATGTATACACCGAATTTCATTATTCCAGGTGTATTCCGTTTGGTTGGTAACATTTTTATCCCTCCGTACCCATTGTATCCCTTGAAAGTACGAATTTGGAAAAAACCTTTTATTTTTCATGGCTACGTAGTCAAAACAATGTATACTCCGAATTTCACGACTCTAGCTGCGGTCATTTGGTTGGGACTATTTTTATCCCCTTTTTCTATTTTGACCCCAAAAAGTACGAATTTCGAAATATCTGTTTATTTTCCGTGTCTGCATAGTCAGAGGAATGTACACTCCGAATTGCATGACTCCAGCTACGGTCATTCGATTGGTACTATTTTTATCCCCTTTTTCAGTTTAACCCCAAAAAGTACGAATTTTAAAAAATCCGTTTATTTTACTTGTGTATGCAATCAGGGGAATGTATTCCCCGTATTTCATTATTCTAGGTACAGCCATTTGGTTGGTACCATTTGTATCCCTCTATTCCCATTTTACCCCTTAAAAGTACGAATTTGGAAAAAAGGCTTTTATATTATGTCTCTACTGAGTTAGAGGAATGTACACACCGAATTTCGTATTTCTAGCTGTTGTCGTTTAATATGTACCATTTTCATCCCTTTTTTGCCCCATTTCACCCCCTACAAATAATAATCACTTTATGGTGCACTTTTTTGCTATAAGGGGAATGCGCATACCAAATATCATGCAAATATAAACAGACATATTCAAAAAACATGCTTAAATACGATAAAATATTAGGGATTATTATGGGTATTTTTAGTCCTTGTGAGGGAAAATTTTTTGTCTTTGGGCCGATTTCGTCAAAGCGAAATAAGTCTTATTATTTTAAGCTTTCATAAAATTTTGTTTTTGGTCACCCTGTACTAATACTGGGTGATAATTACGTTGGTTATATATTGAGTTTATATGGGAGGTGGTAGTGGGCGTGGTCCGATCGGCCCAATTTTATTTTTTAAGTGTGTTATGTCTAGCAAATGTGCAAAATTACGAGATTGTATCTTTATTTTTCGACTTTATGCCATAAAAAATGGATTTGGGACCAGTGTGGAGTGGACAGACTTTATTTTAAAATTATCAATTAGTACTCATTTTATCATTAACAGCATACGAAGTAGGGGAATAGGGTAAATGAATGAATGTAAATTATAAAGTAATTGAAATTGCCTTCAAAACTAAGAATAGTAGATTAAAATCGGTCAAGTATTTCAGGAGTTGTAGGCGATTGAGTGAACACACTTTTTTGATAGAATCGTATTTATTCTCTGTTAAATTGGTCATTATCAAAATCTATTTCTTTTAAAAATATGTATAAATTGTTTTTATGAAAAGAATACATACACAAACTTTCGAAACAATCGCAGCTATCGATGTCAAAAATCGTACACCATGACATGGTATGACTTATATTCAATATTATCTACTGTATCCTCATTATATAGGGTGGTTTAACATTTTAAATAAAAATCAGCTATAAAAAAGTTCTGATTATATTTTCAAATTTCTGGTTTTATTGGAACAAAATATCATTCTTATGACTACCACGACCGGCTCGGCAGTACCTCATCCGATCAACCCAATTTTTCAACAAATTTTGTAGGCCAATTGACAATTCAAGGGGCAATAAAGGGATTTTCTAATTTTGAATGCCTGCAGTCTGCACTCAAACCCACCTAGATTTTTCCGGCATTGCCATAAAATTCATTTAGGATTATGACCACTCTCAAAGATAATGAAACCAAATCCATTTTGCTGCAGTTCAATCCAGCATAGTTTTGCACAACAATTGCTTTGTCTTGCCCACAATTTTTAAAACCAACCCTTTCTTCTCGTCTACCAGTACATACCATACCAGTAGATATACCAGTTTAAAAATGTGGCTTCTGTTGCCAAATATTGGCTTTTATCCATTTGCTCCAGTTTCTGTTAATGTACGTGATTGCAATCCACACCAGCAGGAGCCAAAGCAGACGAAGGGAAAAAATTAAATTGGGTCATATGGTTTTATGAGCTGAACATAATGCTGGTGAGCATTTCGAACAAAAAAAAAAAAGAGGACATACATTTTCATTTAAACGAAGAGTGTTGCGTCAATGTGAGTGCAAGCACTTTGCAAAATTGTGTTGCCTACTTTTGGACTTTGCCAGAATTGGGCAAAAAAAAGCCACTACATTAATAGGCTTCCTTACCGTGTGCCTGTTCGGGCATAATGTGATGCTCGTAAGTGGATGATGTCGGCTTTGGCTGACTGAGGAAATTTCATGGCATTTTTGGTTTACAATTGACAGGTTGATGGAAATAATACGTCTAGGTTTAATTCAAGCGAATGTAGCAGTTCAATTCCATTATTTAATATTCATGTCATTAATATATACCAACAGAAATACATCACAACAGAGTGGGCTAATCAATACTTGTGATAATTTCTAAATTGACATTTACGTACTGTAAGGCCCCCCATTCACGTACAGTTTTAACTGTCAGTTAAAACTGTCAGTTATAACTGTACGTGAGTTGCCGGTCTTAAACTGTGAACAGAGATGTACACACACGTCCAGTTCAGTACTTCAGTTTTTAACATGGATTCGAACGAGCAGGACGGTTTGGCCGCTCTCGGTTTTTGTAATTTTACAAAAAAGAAAAAATAAACATGATACGCGATCATGATACTCGCTAGACTTAACTTGTCATAGGCAAGGTTCAGATCTATATATTCCAATAAAATCAACTATTACTTGGTTCTGTTTACGCGACATGATGATACGCACTCTCGCTCGACACAAATTGAACTGAGAACAGTACAGCGAACCCCCACACACGTTCACTTCAGTTAAAACTGTCAGTTAAAAATATAAAATTTTTATATTTCTCAGTTAAACTGAACAGTTGAGTACAACTGTCAGTTATATACCACACACATACAGTTTCAACTGACAGTTTTAGCTGAACAGTTCAAACTGACAGTTAAAACTGTACGTGAAAGGGGGGCCTAAAGATCGCAGATATCTTCAATGTTACACACATTAAGATGCCTTGAAATATAAACAAATTTGTCTTCTGCATATAGTTTGAACCTCAAATATGACAGTTTTGACAATTAACGAAGCTGTCAAGATGTGATGAAATGAGTCTCAGTATTGCATTTTTACTAGGAGACCCTTTGGAAACATTGTGCGGAGAAAATTTAGGGACGAAGAAAAGATAGAATAAGGACAATAAACAAAAGATTATAAAGGGTCAAAATAATGTTTTTCATGAAAATAAGTCATGTTATAGTGATCCGGATTGTAGTTATCCATTATTTTGCGTTAATCTAATTCAATCCCCCTAAAAAAATTGATTCAAAGATATATTTTTATGTTTAAATAAATTAATCGCCCTAAAAAATAATTTTAACGGATATTAATAACATTTCATCAAAATTTATCACTTTTTTGAACTCTAACTATACGGTGCAAAAATTGAACAGAACTATTTTCAGATTTTGATATAGCCGTCCATGGCATGTGGTGTTTTCACTTTGGCCAGGTAGAAAATCAGAAACATAAGTTTTTTATAAAAAAAAACTTGATTTTAATAATATGTAACTAGGGTTTGGGGTTTCCTGGACTTTTTTCATTTCCCGGGAAAACGGGAATGAAAAGTTTCATTCCCGGGAATCCCGGGAATTCCCGGGAAAAAAATAATTTATTTTAGGTATATCCAATATGATTTAAAATGTCAACATTTAGTAACTGGTGTGACTTGTAACCTATTAATGCCCACCATACACGTCCGTGTACAATAGGGCGTACCTCAAAAAAAAAAGTTCGCCGTACACCTTCGAATATGAAGTATTATTGAAAGGTAGTTTCAAAATTTTTTTTTATGCCGAACGTAGGGGTCGCGCTTTTACATTTTTCTATATAACTTCTGCATTTATAAATGGATTTTAAAGTGTGATACATCGATGTTTTTGTCTCGATTTTTTTGAAAATCGACATACTTCCTTAGGAAGAGTTTCATGATTTTATGCGAGCTTCGGCATAAAAAATAAAAAAAAAAATTTGAAACTACCTTTCAATAATACTTCATATTCGAAGGTGTACGGCGAACTTTTTTTTTACTTGTAACCTGGTACGCTCTAGTGTACACTGTTTCAAGGTTTTCGTACTCTCATAGTGTTGCTACCAGATTTTTCTTGTTGATTCATTTAAGAAAAACCCATTTGATAAAATCAAATTCTTAATTGTAAGTGATCGAGAAGAACAAAACAATATAATAATAATCTAGAAATAAATATTTTTATTATTGTAGTAATAAATAAATTGGGCGTTGATAGGTTAAAATACTGACATATTACAAATTGGACGATTGTTTTTGGCAAAATAATTTACAGATTATTTTTTATTTTACAAATATGAAAGAATTAAATTGGACATTTAAATTGCAGCCACAAGTGAATTACACCTACACTAGATTCAAAATTAAAAAATGATTAAGGAAGCAAATAACGGAGAATGTTATGACGCAATTATTTTAGAAGATTTTTATAAAAAAATTACAGAAACCAAGTAAACTATTCTAAAATGTAAAAGCAATATAAATTAATTAATATTAAGTAAATGAATTCATAAAAAATAAAACCATTGAAATAGTCCAGTCATTAGTTCTTACAAAGTTCTTAAAAATACCGTAGGATATATTTCTATTCATATTTGTTTCCAGGTAAAAAATTGTAACGGTATCCCAATTTTTAACAATTTCTTATTGGTTTCATATGCAAAGTAAATTGTTATTTAAGAAGATCTCCAAACAAGAAATTTAAAGTTTAACCAGCATGAAAGTTTACATATTGACATTATGTCAGCCATAGTATTGTCGGTATGATATTTTTGTTTCATAAAAAAAATGTACTCACAAAACGATTGCTGGGTTTCGCAAAAATTGCTACTTACCGAATTAAAAAAGTTCTGTTTGTAGTAATAAACAAATACCCATTATTATTGCCAGTAATGAAAATATATGAATTTGAAATTTATCTAAAAATTCTAATTTATATAGCAAATCTAAATTAATGCTCAAAATAATCAAAAAAATATTTTTTAATATTTCCCGTATTCCCCTGAAATGTAAAATTTTTTTCCCGGGAATTCCCGGACCCCAAACCCTATATGTAACAGAAATAAAAATGGATATCTAAAAATTAAAAAAAAAAATATTTTTTTTAGAAAACCCAATACATATAGAACATTGCGTAAAATCTATAAAAATTGAGATATCGTAGCGAAATTTTTGGTATTATGTATGTCTTCGAAAATAATGTATTACCAGTTTTTGCGTGTTTGTCCAACAAAATACCCCAATTCCCAAAGTGGGGAAATATGTTCAAAAATTTGGGATTTTTTACCAAAATGGTAGTCATTTCCTTATTTCGGAGTAAGAAGTAGAGACGGCTGCAAAATTTATTTTACTCACGTGAGCGTGAGGAACGAAAAAATCTTCGTGAGTGACGTGCGTGTTTCAATTTTTTTCCTTCGTGAACGTCAGGCTATAAATTCTAGTTTCTAATCGGTGCTTTGCAATTTGACTATAAATATTTGTAAATCCTTACTCTACAGAATAGGTATATCTCATTTGGGAGAGTAAAAAATGTAGCGCATTTTAATACTTAAATGTTCATTTTGAAAGGACTTTTTTGATTTTCTCCAAAAAGTGTCAAATTAACTCATAAAAAAGGAGCTAGAGGGTTAAGACCTCCCACAAATATGATCCCTATAAAATTCCACAATATAGTTCTGACAATTCAGAATTGTCTCAGACATTAACTTGCAACACCTTTTTCTTACTTACTATAATGCTCCCTACGACGAAAAAAAGCTGGGGAAAAGGCTGTATCGTGTTGAAAAACCCACCAACCTACAGCAAATGGTAA
Source organism: Polietes domitor (assembly GCA_947397865.1). Classification (NCBI taxonomy): domain Eukaryota; kingdom Metazoa; phylum Arthropoda; class Insecta; order Diptera; family Muscidae; genus Polietes; species Polietes domitor. Next base: position 19,604,090 of record OX377620.1, on the reverse strand, counting down.
TGAGCAAGGTTTCAGGTAGAACACAACGCTCTTCAAAACGCTTTGCGGTGAGGTTTTTGGGTGTATAGATATAATACGCAGATGTGATTTTCATGTGGATATATATACAGCTTATAACATCATGTTAACGCAAGCACTCCATACAGAAGGATTACTGATGATTTGTCCCTACACAGGTCAGATGTGTGTATGGTTGAGTGTGATTCTCCTCCTTCCCATTACCAAAGCAAGGATTTCCTTCTTAAGAGGAAATTACCTGATCGAATTAGATGAAATTCGACTGTATTACATTCGAAACTCATAAAAGAAATTACTTTTTTCAATTTTCCAAATCTGAAAAAAGGTGGTAATCTGTAATACAAAAATTAAATATTTTTTCGCATTATGAACAAATAATTAAAAATATGTTAAAAAACATACAAACAAAAAAATAAAAACGTAATTTTCTTTAAAAGCGAAAAGTACAAAAAGTGGTCAACTTTGGGCCGATTTCTAAAATATATCAGATTGCACGTTTAATGTTAATATCTCAAAACATTCCTTGGTCGTTGTCTAATTTTTGTTTTTTACAGAACTCAAGAATGTCTACTAGAATAAAAGTTATTTGATTCTGAACCACTGTGCTTCGATAATTACATTCTGCAATTGCACTTGCCACATTAATCATATTTCGATCGCAACAATATTTCAAGGGCTTCATTTATGAATTTAGCATTCCCACATAATCTTGGTTGGCGTACCGTGGGAAATTAAACAACATTTCAGACCTTCTCGTCCCACTCGGCGTATTGAGAAAATCGAATCTGTTAACAATTCGTTTACTTTGGATATTAATCCGTCAATGTTAAAATTAAATAAACATTTGAGTTTAATATTACGCAGTAGCACTACCCAAGTTCAGCACTGATACTGATAATGTATACAATAAAAATATGTACATTAGGGTAAGTGTTTTTTTTTGTGAGAAAAGTATAAAAGACTGATTTGGTTCCCAAAACGCTTTTTTGCTTAAAAATTGCGATTTTCTCAATATGTGTATATCTAAAAATTATGAAAATCCTCAAAACCTCATAGCAATTGTCCGAAGAAAATTTGTTGATCCGATTGCCAATTTTGTAAAAGTTGAAAAAAACCCAACCTAATGTAAATGCAATTGTTTGTATGTTATTTTTGAAGGCGGGAACATTGATTCAATAACGATAACTCGTGATTTCTTTATAATTTCATAAATTATTTATTTCGACTACAATACATTTCATTAAATATAACTAATATTTATTTCACGTTGTTGTTTTTGCTGAATGTGCCACAAAAAGCAAAACGAACAACCCACATATACAGTATATTTTGTGTTTCCTCTTCCGTTTCCGCTTTGCGTCAACAATCGGCAATACATGCACACTAGCTCCCACACACACACACAGATACATGCGTTTTGTATCTCTGTGTATTCAACTGGAATTGTATTAATCCTCGGTAGTGATTTTGATTGTTATACTTTGGCCGATGGCAATCACAGCCAATCATAAATCAAATTTGTTCATTTCAGTATTTGAACGGGACGAAAATCACCGACAACAACAATGAAATAATCGCACATTGTAAACACACACATATATATATATATATAAATATGGGGCATTACACCCGAAATTGGACTGAAATCCATGAACAAGTTAAGTTCAAATGACGAAAAGGGCGGCAGAAGGTTATGGTCAAGCTTTCAAACAACTAATGTTGGCAAGGCTCCAAAACTAAGTAGCAACCGTTGTATTACACCGTGCGACAATTTTTCATTTTTATTGGTCCTGCATAAGACTATATATAGACTTCGTATGTGATCCTTTCTCCTTTTTACTGGAGTTTTAATTTTCTAAGGTAGAAGGAGATGTTTTAATAATTTTGTTTTTCATTTGGTGATATTTTCTTCTTTTTACAGGACTTTTAATTTCCTAAGGATGTAGATGTTTTAGTAATTTATTTTCGTTCTTTTACCAGTCGTGCAAAGGCGATATGGGTATCAAATTAAAGAGAAGAATGTCTGTTAAAAATACTTTAAAGCACACGCTTCTATCGATGCAATTTTAGTATTAACAACCATTTAAAGTTAACACCTTAAAAACAAGACATGACTAAACTAAAAAAATAAGAGAGGAAACATGAAATTATTGTTAATGCCAAACTAATACCGATACAACCGTGAAATTTAAAGTATTTTTAACAGATATTCCCTTCTTTTATTTGATATCCGTATCGCATTTTTATGACCCGCAGAAGTATGAAAATAAATACTATGAGCGCAATGTCCCATATGCACACAGATAAGTTGTCCAAATAACCACTCTACACACACATAGCCAGAGAGAGGGACACGAACACATACAATAAATGTTTTTGGGTTGTTTGTATAAAAAAAAGAAAGAAAAAATACTATATACACATATAAACAAACACACACTCGAGCATTGAGGTTATGAAATATTATATAATGGTTATTTATGATGATGTGCCTGCCACCGCTGCCATCGATGCCACATTTAGCCAAATTCAACAATAACTGTTCCAAATCTAATTATGATATATAGGTTTTTTTGTATTAAATGGGCAGAGCATCGAGAAACGACTGAAGTTTGGATTGCTGTCGTTTAGTTTTTTAATGATTCAAATGAAATAAATCTAAGCTGGTAACTGGACGCCATACCACGTCAAGTGAGCCAGTGAAAAGTGGCTTAGTTATTGTGGTGTCTGTGAGAAGGCAAATAAATTTCAAATTTAATGCAGCCGTTAAATTTTGCGGCACTTCGGAAGTGTAATTTTGGCAAAGTGTTGCAGAGCATAAAATCATAAAATTGAACAACTTTAAATAAACCAGCAATGGAGAGAGTATTTCAGATTTTGCAGAGAAATAAAAAGCGTAGAGAGGAGTGGTATCTTATCCTTTAAATATAGCTATACATTTACGGGGTCTCTTACACCGTGCGACAATACTTGGACCTGAACAAGACCATATACATATAAAACTCAGTTTTTCATATGGTGATATTTTCTACTTTTTACAGGACTTTTAATTTCCAAAGGATATATTTGTCTTAATAATTCATTTTCGTACTTTCGACAGCCATACACAGCACTATGGTCCCAAATCCATATTTTTTGGCAGAAATTCTAAAATTTTAAATTGGTATTTGTTAAATGTGTATATATTTTCTTAATGGCAACACTTCAAGCTATCAAGAAAATGTATTGGAAAAAACTAGGTGGCAACACCGCAAGTCTGAGAGGCATTTAAAATTTGCCGTTGAAAAAGTGGAATTAATTAGGGTCTAAAGCAGTTAAACAAAATACTTAAAATTAAGGCGTAAAAAGAAAATAATGAAGAGACTATATTATTTAAATTGAAGGCCGGCGTAATTAGTTGAAAAATTATATTTATCATTTTGTGATTACTGTAGTCTTGTCAGTTTTCTTAAGTGTTGTAATTTTGAGATTCGTAGTGAGCATAACCTATAAATATCGTGGACCAAAAGTTATATGTAGGACTCAACTTGACTCAAAGTGTAAATGTGAAAGTGTTCGTCTGAGTGTGTAGTTTATGGTGGCAAACTCCTACAAGTGCCACTATATTTTAGCGCAATTTTCTATAGCCATATTACACATATTTCATTATATCTCTGAATCAGTCTCATTTTAAAGGTATTGTAAGTACCTTTAAAATGGTATATGGTATATATTCACTTTTTTATACACATGTATACATTTTATATTATTTCCTGAAATAATTATTTAAATTGCAGTGTCAAGTTGAATATTTGTATGTTATATTTTGCTTTTGTAATAATGTTCAGAAAAACATTGTTCGTCAAAGCGAAATAATTTTTATTATTTTAAGCTTTCATAAAATTTTGTTTTTGGCCACCCTGTACTAATACAGGGTGATAATTATGTTGGCTATACATTGAGTATATATGGGAGGTGATAATGGGCGTGGTCCGATCGGCCCAATTTTATTTTTTATTTTTTAAGTTTGTTATGTCTAGCAAATGTGCAAAATTGCAAGATTGTATCTTTATTTTTCGACTTTATGCCATAAAAAATGGATTTGGGACCAGTGTGCACTGGCGATCTAGATACCAATTGAAAGAAAAGAATGTATGTTAAAAATACTAAAAATATCATGCCTCTACCTGTATTAGTTTACAATAAACAACCATTTCAAATTTCCCCCTTAAATAGTAAAAGATGAAGAATAAACTAAGTTAATTAGGGAGAAATTGTTGTTAATATTATTACTTAAAGTATTTTTCTCTTTTATTTGACGCATATACCTTTGCACGACTCTTTAAAGTATGAAAATAACTTATTTAAACACATATGTCCTTTATAATGTCTTGTAAAAAGGAGAAAGTTTTTCTACATAAGGTCTCTAGTTTCACGTGTATATTGTCATGCTCAGGTCCAATAAAATAAATGTAAAATTTCCGCATTTTGTCTTTCCAAATATTTCCCATATGCGTCTACAGCATTTTCGATTGAAATAAAAAAACAAATTGAAATTCAGAAAGAAAGAAATTAATTTCAATATAGATTTCTGAATATCAATTTGTTAATTTTCATTTCTGAATTTCAAATCTCATTTCAGAATTTCAATTTATTTACATTTTCTCAAATTCAATTTTAATTTCTGAATTTCAGTTTGCATTATCTCAATTTCATTATACCCTCCACCTCCAGGATGTGTCTGTGAGTGGGATACAAATGGTGCATATTAAACGATAACAGCTAGAAACACGAGTAGAGTAGATACATATTTTTTCCATGTTCGTACTTTTAAGGGACACAATGGGAATAGAGGAATACAAATGAAATTCGGTGTATACATTCGTCTGATTACGTAGACACGTAAAATAAACGAATTTTTGGAAATTCGTACTTTTTGGGGTTAAAATGAAAAAAGGGATAAAAATAGTACCAACCAAATGACAACAGCTAGAGTCGTGAAATTCAGAGTATACATTCCTCTGACTGTGTAGATACGAAAAATAAAACTTTTTTTCAAATTCGTACTTTCAAGGGATATAATGGGTACAGAGGGATAAAAATAGTACCAATTAAACTAGAATGATGAAATTCGGTGTGTACATTCCTTTAATTGCGTAGACACGTAAAATAAAGAGATTTTAGAAAGTCGTACTCATAAGGGGGTAAAATTTGTAAAAAGGGGATAAAAATGGTACCAACCAAATGACTGCAACTAGAATCATGGAATTTGGTGTATACATTCCTCTGACGACATAGACACGCGGAATAAAAAGATTTTTCCAAATTCGTTCTTTTTACTTTTACGGCAAAAATGGTTAAATCATGAAATTAGGTTATTTTGCACTATGCACGAGAGATAATGGATTTTCAAAATTTTAAGTTTTGTAACTAAAATAGAATGGAAATACAACCAACTGTAGCACCCACTATCTACCAATATTTGTGGCATTTAAGTTTTTTTGAAAATACAAATATTTGTAAGACTATTTACTTTTTTGAATTTACTTGACTGACTACGTATTGGTAGCCTTGCCTTATAAGCATGGTTTGAAGTAATGCAAATATTATATTTATTTATGAAATTATTTTGTCAATATTTGTATTTGTTTTGGTTTGGCTATATTAAAAAATTTGTATTTTCCTCTGTGGAATGCAATCCATGGTGGAGGGTATATAAAGTTCCGCCCGGCTGCACTAAATGCCGTTTTTAACTTTTTTAATTTGTATTTTTATATCCTCACTCCACAGAGTAGGAGGGTATATATCATTTGAGACAGAAAAAAAGTGTAACGCTTTTATAGAGGTTACATTCGCATGCAATATGGGCGATATTGACACACCCCTTCTGGTACCTCCCACACAAAGTGACATAAACTTTGGTTACAATAAAACCGACATAATATCCATATGGGTAGTCCATTTGCAATTAGATATTTGAAATTGTTTTTACAATAACTTTAAATAAAAAAATATTTACGCTTTAGCCACGCCCCTTCATGTACCTCCCACATAATTGTCTCTATCCTAGGTAATATTAAATCTTTTTTAACTTCTATACTAGTGCCTGGAATCCAGTATGACTCAAATTTATGGCTATCGAGGCTAAGTCCAAAAAAGTCAACACAAAATAATTTTTTTGAAAATTTGTTTTGATACAAATATTTATATTGTAGTTGGCGACAATGTGAAAAAATAATTTTTTATTTTGAACAAAAAAATACATTTTTATTAACGTTTTTGTTATCGCAGCTTCTTATCCCGGCTTAAAGAAAAACAGCCTTTTTATTTTTTGTTTACCATGTCCTACCGCAATATCCACTTTTTGTAAAAAATTTGGAAAAAAGCATAAACATTTTAACAATCTGACGGATGAAGCTGGAATTTTTAAATTCGCTGTGTACATCCCAGAAAATGCGTTTTCTACGCAACATTGCCAAGATTTCATGAAAAACGTTATCGAGTTTACAATAAATCTTATTTATATATTTGGGCATAAATGGCTATGTGCTTATTTCAAAATTCATAGAGCTCAATTTTAAACATCCAAAAGTGACTATGAACCATAAAACCGCGAATAATAGGAAATTTAGAAAACTTTTTAATCATAGCAATTAGTAATCCTTTTTAGATTAAATTGTAGAAGAATGATTAAAAATTACTCTCAAAATTAGGGAGAAAATCAGTTTTTACGCTCTCCTGAAAAGTTGTGTTTTTGTTCATAGCCACTTATGAATATTATTATTATTATTTTGTGAGGAAGGAAAGCATGTTGTTGTTTTTTCCGACTAAAATGAAAGATTGGTTTGTTTTATGTATTCTCCCAAAATATTTCGCTTTTATCATTGTCCGTTCGCAAGCTGGAAGCGTTCAAATAACCTCAATAAATCCTCAATAAATCAGGTTTTCTTGAATAAAATTCACGATGAGAATGGTATTGAGAAAAAACCGCTGGAATTTGAAATCCGACCCGAGCCTTTTCAAACCATATTAAAAACTTGCACTATGACACAGTATAAAGGACAGCTGTATACTATTTTAGTGCAATCTTTAATGCATTTAAAAAAAAACCGAAACCCCACATTTTTAGTTCGATTTATGTTTCTAGGGGCTCGTTGGAGAGATATTGATAACCAATTACAATTTTAAGGATTTTCAACCCCATTAAGGACCGCAAATTTTTTCATACTGTTAATACTCAGTGGATTAAATGTGAAGTTAAAATTGAAATATGGAGTTATTTGCATCGTAAACACATTCTAGTCTTATATAAAGCTAATTTTTGGAAGGAAATTCAACCATTCCAAATTTTCCACCTTAAAAATTAAAACATGAATAATCTACATAAACTTTGTAAAGGGGAAAAATTAAAATGAATCGCATGAAATTAAAAGTATATTTGGCAGATGTTCTTCTCTTTCATTTGATACCCATATCGCCATTGTATGACACGCAAAAGTACGAAACTAAATTATTGAAATATTTACATCCTTTGGAAATTAAAAATCCTGTAAAAAAGACAAACGACCACGAAATAAAAAAAAACTGAGTAAGAGTTTTCCTATTAGTTTCACTTCTATATAATCTCGTCCTTGAGAGGATCGCACGGTTTTATTGTAACATCTTATGTGAAGTTTTCCTCCCAGTTTATCCATTGAAAGACCAAAATTGCAGATGTTTTTTTTTTTTTCAAAAATTAACTTTTTGTAAGAATAGAGTGTGTTTTTTTGATACATATAAGCCCATATTTCAGTTTCTATATCACATTTAACCCACTGAGAACCAACAGTAAGAAAAAATTGTTGACCCTTAATGGGTTAGGAAGTGATACAAATTGCAATTGGTGATCAATACCTTTTCAACGATCCAACAAAAGCACAAATCGAACTAAAAATATGGAAGTTATTGCGGTTTTAATAAAAAATGCAACAAAAATTACAGAAAAATGTTAAAATCCTACCCTCTATTCTACCCTCTAAAATGCAAGTTGTTGATAGGTTTGATAAGACCAGATTTTTATTTCTAGTAGGTTTTTTCTAAATACCATTGTCACCGTGAATTTTATTCATGAAACCCCTGAGGAGGTTATTTTGAACGCGTCCAGCTCACGAACGGACAATGATAAAAGCGAAATATTTTGGGAGAACACATAAAACAAACCAATCTTTCATTGTAGTCGGGAACATCCACAACTTTTATTTTGAAGCCACTCTAATGAATATAAGCCCTCGATATATTGTATTTATCTTAGAATCGATCTCAACAACTCAACATTTCACGCACCAGCATGATCTGAATTATTGTACAAACTCCCGGCATTATTCGAATACGAAATTGAATTGACTCAGGCTCGCTTCGTTAAGTGATCGTCGAGGTGCCAATGCATCGTTAGTGAGTGGCAGTATGGTGCGGATTTTTGAGCGACGGTCATTAGCCATTTCGGGTTTTATGATTATCAAAACAAGACTCAATGTTAACCATGTTTCAAAATCCCGCTTAAACGTTTCAAAAAGTGGGCCATATATATATATCAAAAAATTTATAATTTTTATTTGGATATTTGAACTTGGATATTACGTTTTTAACTCATTGAACTCCACGGATAAGCTTAGAATATTCATTCAGTGATAAAAACTCAAAAAATAATTTCTCTAATTTTGTTACCTTATGTTACATTATGATTATATTTAACTACTTTGCCATAAAACATCAACTAACATAAGTCTAAGTCTCAAACTCTTCATTAAAAAATCTGGACTTTAACAGCTTCATTAAAATTGGCCACAAAATGTCTTCTATAAAATTTCTGGTCAGAATCACAGTTTCTATTTCATTAAAGCTCTTTTGTGGTTTAATAAAAATTAGCCACAAAGGCTGTCAGAAACTAATAGTAGGCAATATATTTGGAAATTTCAACAAAAGCCACAAAGTAGGTCATAAAATGCTCAATAAAGAAAAAGCACCTAAATACATACACAGAAGAAAAAACGGTTAGAGTTGCCTAAAAGCGGGCTTTGTTTTATGGTTATTATCTATATTTTTGGAAACTAATGCCTCATCTTTTATTTAATTACTACGCTCGAAGGATATTTATTTAAATTTAAGCCTAAATCAACACACACAAAAATCCATACCTAATTTTTATAGCCCACCTAAATGCGTGGCGCCATACGGTCCGTCCATTCAAACTGACCATTTGCTGCGGGAGCCCGGTCCCACGAAAAACGACAGCAAACAAAAAGCAAGCCCCCAAAAAAGCTAATGATGTTTAAATCTCAGGGTTTGTTTTGATAATTCTCTATTCCCGGTTTTTCCCCGTTGTTGGTTTAATTTGCATTTAAATTTTTATGACTTTATCTCCGTTAACGTGTATAAACACAATCTGTGGACACACAAAATGGTATCAAATTGGTACCGGGTCATTTTCTAGGACACACCCACACACACACGGAAACAATAAGGCGAAGGAGAAGAAGAAATAGAAACAGCAAAAAGTATAATAATAAAGATAATTGTTGGAAGTAAAAGAGAGAGAGAGAGAAAAACATGCAGAATAGTAGAGAATAGCTGATGAACAAACATAATTAAATATTGTATGGGCAGCAACTGCACAATGGGTTGGATAGGTCATGGAACTATTTAAATCTCATGTCCTTAGCTATTAACATTTTAGATTACTTTTAGTATACCTCGTACCACTGTTCACCCCTCCCCCTCCCACAACGAAAAGAAAGCTGTGGTCCTTTGTGCCACACTAATGATGTCAGGCGACAGCTTTGTACACATTTTTATGACAGCGTTATTTTCGCGCTTGTTCGCCGCTGTGAGCCAGCTCCCTAGTCCCTTTCTATCCATCTCGTGCTATTATCACTTTCTCTCTACATCTCCCCGGTTGAGGTTTTCAGCTGTAATGCATTCGCTCAATTGCTTTCCTGCGGTGTTTTATGCGTTAATATCTCTTTTGTTATTTGGCCGCATGTCCTCTGTGTGTGTGTGCGGCTCTGTGGTTGTGGCGCAAAAGATGAAAAGTAATAATTCACAATGTGAAATTTAATTGTCTTTGAAAAATGTTGTATTAACGCCTGAATATATGCAGCATTTTAGTTGGCTTAAATGTCACCGATGCCGTATGCAGTAGATCTCTGACTTGGCTTTTGTTGTATCGCAGCCTAAAAGTAGGCACTTTACAATGTTGTTAAATAGCGGGGAAACAAATTTCGAGTCACTGTCATGGAATTTATCACATTTATTATATGAATGTATGTGCATGGCATTATCTAAACAATTTATTTTTATTAAAAATCCTATAACTAGATTTTTTTGTTCATCTCAATGATCTAACCACAAAATGTTAGAATGAGAGTTCTAAGAAAATCTGAAAAATATAATCTGACTTACCGGAAAACATGGATGGTACAAGGTCAAGTTCGATAATCTTCTAGGATTGGATTCAAAAAGAAAAGACTGAGTGCGGAAAGTTCAAGAGATAGTGCCCAGAGAAAACCCTTCAAAGGCCAATGACCGTCTTTGCAGAAAAAGCTATGTTGTAGCCACACAAACCCAGAAAGGCATTAACGAAATTGAATTACATCCCAAATTAAAAATAGAAACTCGTCCCTACGTTCAGAGTATATTTTCGTAATGAAAATGAGATCCAGATGAGATGAAGAAACACCAGAAAAAAATATTAATAAAAAATAAGTAACACCATTTAAAGAATAATATTTAAAGCCTACCAACTATCTACACCATTTGCAAGTGTAATTCAAAAGACACCATTTTAAATTCAAAAATTCCATTTGAAATTCAAAAAATATCAATTGAAATTCAAACTATATCATCATTTCAAAACTCGTCATTTGTAATTCAAAAGACACCATTTAAAATTTAAAAGTCGTCATATGAAATTCAAAATTCATCGTTTGAAATTCAAAACTAATTATTAGTTGTTTATTATTTTATTAAATCTGTTTTCAAAATTGCAGAATATCCAAATTTGCAGAAAAAATAAATGCTACCCCACCTAATGTGTATTTTTCTTAAATAATTTTGTTTACATTTTTGAATTCCAAATGGAATAATTTTTGAATTTCAAATGAAAACTTTTGAATTTCAAATGGTGTATTTTGAATTGCAAATGATGGTTTTTAAATTTCAAATGAAAACTTTTGAATTTCAAATGTTGTCTTTTGAATTACAAGTGACGAGTTTTGAATTTCAATTGACATTTTTTGAATTTCAAATGACATTTTTTGAATTTCACATGGAATTTTTGAATTGCAATTGATATTTTTTATATTTCAAGTAATGTATTTTGAATTACCATTGAAAATGGTGTAGTTGAAGATGTAACATAAAAGAAACATTGGTTTTCCAAGGCAATATAATGTTCAGAAATTTACGAAAAAGTAGCGGCTATGCGACAGCAAATCAGAAGAATGTTTCATTTTTCCATACTTTCTAAAATCTCAGGAAACCGGAAAATATTTTAACATTTCCCGAGAATTTCCGCTGAATATAAACAAGTACAAATGGCATTAAGTTCGGCAGGACCGAACATTATATACCCTTCACCATGGATTGCATTCCACAGAGGTTGTCGTAGAAGTGCAGAAGTTTTTTTAATATAGCCAAACCAGACAAATATTGAAAATATAATTTTATAAATATTAAATATTATTCTAATATTTATATTTTCAAAAAAGCCTTAATTCCATAAATATTGGTAGATAGTGGGGTTGGTTGTATTTTCATTCTATTTTAATTTCAAAGTACAGTACTATCTCACCTACTTAGTGCAAAATAAGTTGACTCCACCAATTTTTCCAAAAAAAAAACGAATTTGGAAAAATCTTTATATTTTGCGTGTCTATGCCGAGGTATGATACACCGAATTCTATGATTCAAGCTCCGACCATTTTGTTGGCAACATTTTTATGCCCATTTTCCCTTAATAGTACGACTTTCTAAAATCTCATTATTTTACGTGTCTACGCAATCAGAAGGAAGTACACACCGAATTTCATCATACTGGCAGTAGTCGTTTAGTTGAAAGTACGAATTTTGAAAAAAAAACTTTTATTTTTGTGTGTACGCAGTCAGAGGAATGTATACACCGAATTTCATTATTCTAGGTGCAGCCGTTTGGTTGGTACCATTTTTATCCCTCTACTCCCATTTTACCCCTTAAAAGTACGAATTTGGAAAAAATACTTTTACATTATCTATCTACTCAACTAGAGAAATAGAAGACATCGAATTTCGTGTTACTAGCTGTTGTCGTTTAATATGTACCATTTTTATCCCTTTTTGCCCCATTTCACCCCTACGATTAAAAATCACTTTAATGTGCACGTTTTTGTTATAGACAGACATATTGAAAAAATATTAGGGTATTTTTAGTACTTGAGAGGGAAAAATATATATATTCCTCTGATTGTGTAGACACGTAAAATAAACGGAATTTTCGAAATTCGTACTAAAATCGAAAAAAGGATAAAAATGGTACCAACCAACCGACAGCAGCTAGGGTCATGAAATTCAGAGTATACATTCCTCTGGCTGCGTAGACACGAAAAATAAAGGGTTTTTTCCAAATTCGTACTTTCGAGGGATACGGTGGGCACAGAGCGATAAAAATAGTACTAACTAAATAACTACAGCCAGAATAATGAAATACGGTGTGTCCATCCCTCTAATTGCGTAGACACGTAAAATAATGAGATTTTAGAAAGTCATACTTTTAAGGGGGTTAAGTAGGAAAATGGGGATAAAAATGGTACCAACCTAAACCTCAGATAGATGTGATGTGTGGTAGTTACTTTTCTCGATTTATATCGAGCTTCCTCAGAGATCGCACTATACGTGTTGTTGTAGATGGGTTCTCATCCGATGAGCATAGGTTAACCGCAGGAGTACTACAGGGCTCTGTCTTTCCCCCTCCCTTTTCCTTATTTTCAACGATGACCTCTTGGATCGGACTTCGAATCCAATATACTCATTCGCAACCTCTGTCATTCATACTCATTCGATCATAGACCAAGTTGTCAAGAAATTGAGGATAAAAGGCGATTGATGGATGAGTCACTTAGCCAGGATTTGCTGACCATATCTGAATGGGGTCGAGAGAATAGAGTAGATTTTAATGCTCCTTGCTCCTTGTTGTCTCACAATCGATTCACTGATCCAACGGTGTCGTCGATTTTAATGAACGGTGTGGATATTGAGCAATCAGATGCTCTCGATGTTCTTGGCATGAAAATACAACGTGATGTTCGTTGGACAAAACATGTATTTGATGTGTCGAAAGATGCCTTCAAATGTTTAGGCTTTTTAAAAAGATGTAAGAAATATTTCACACCCTCTGATCTTCTCAATATCTACACTACCTACATCAGACCAAAGATGGAATACAACTCCCATATATGGTCGGGTGCTCCAGCTTCATCACTGGATCTACTTGACCGTGTCCAGAGGAGGGCGATGGTGTTGATAGGCGACGGTAGGATACCCAATTCTATTGTATCTCTTCAACACCGTCGGAATGTTGTTTGTGTGTCATTGTTCTATCGACACTTTCATGGTGTTTGTTCTTCGGAGATTCGTGATCTTATACCGCCTTTGAGAACGTTCGGTAGAGATACGCGACTCTCCAGGAATGCACACCCATTTGTTGTCGATTGGATAACCGGCCGCACTACACATTACAGAATAAATTCATTCTCCGCCCGTACTATCCGTATGTGGAATCGACTTCCAGCAAATACCTTTCCCTCCAATTACGACATTCAGAGTTTCAAAACAAGCGTCAACAGCAACTACTCCCCTTTTCCTCCTTCCAATACCTGAACCAACATCCCAGGAGTGTTGGTTCAGTGGAAATAAATCGTACTTTTTACGGCAAAAATTGGTTTAATGATTAAGTTAGGTTATTTTGCGTTATGTACGTGAGATGATGGATTTTCAAAATGTTTACTTTTGGAATTAAAATAGAATGGAAATACAACCAACTGTAGCACCCACTATCTACCAATATTTATGGCATTTAACTTTTTTTGAAAATATAAATATAAGAATATTTAGTTTTTGAATAGTGTAAACGTATTGGTAGCATTGCCTTATAAGCGTGGTTTAAAATAATAAAAACATTATATTTAATTATAAAATTATTTTTTTTTTCAATATTTGTATTGTTTTGGTTTGGCTATATTATAAAATATATATTTTCTTGTAATATTACTGCACTTCTACGAAAATCGACAGCCTCTGTGGAATTCAATCCATGGTGAAGGGTCTGAAAAGTTCGGCCCAGCCGATATTAACGCCGTTTTTACTTATTCTACCTTATAACATTCTATCACTTAAAATTAATATGCACTTCACAGCATGTCTACAGATTAACAAATCTGAAAAAAACCTATAAAATTACTTAGTAGCACTATGGTTTCAAACCACAGTGCCACAGTCTTGTCCTTCTTAGTCATGGTCTCCTGAATAATAAGATAAATTAAAACGATAAATGGACGAAACTGAATGTCGCCCCTGGGCCTCATAATTAACCAGATCGTAGTATGAATATTTGGATAGACGTCAACAAATATTAACTTTTGCATTTATCTTCCATATTCAATTACGGCTGCTATCGTCTGCGCTGTCCTCAATTCAATAACATTGACCCAAACTAACCCTTTTCCAATAATGCTGTTGACTCAACTTTGACATGTTTACTGTAATACAATAACAATCAATCTATTCAGTCATCCATCCATCAATCCATACACCCACCCATCCAGTCAGCCATTCTTGAATTTATTTTGATAGTAAGATAAACTACTTTGTAGATTAAGTACATACATATACACAGAGACACAGTGGCTGGTATTGGTATGAGTGTGTAATGAATATAGCATAAATTTTATTAATATATTTATCCATGACATAAGTAAACACACATACGCACACCAACAAAGGAATGATATAGTCGTATAAGTAAACATAAAGTAAATGTATAGGAGGAGTACCCAAACACACACAGATATACATATTTACATAGAGATAAGTACGTAATACGTATATATCTTTGTTTACTCAATATATATGCTTGTGGTGTTTTCGGTACTCATCAATAAAGTAAACAGTAATTTAATACAAGTCATACAACTTCAAGGATATTAACAGGATTTCCTTACACAACATTCTCTAGTCGTGGGGAGGGGGGTTGCTCTGAGAGCACTTTCAAAAGGTAAATATGTATTTAGAGGAGTGTTCGACGATGATGATGGTGACTTTGTCAATAACCTAATTGACATTGAAGTAACATGATACACATATTTTCAAAGACACACACATACATACACACTGAAGAGTTCAATTCAATTATTTTAAGTAAAGCAAACTTGAAGCTAAAAGTGAAATTTGAAACAAGTATTGATTGAACACTTATCTACAAATAAAATATGAGCAGGAATACTTTAAATAATTTTGACTACTTTGAATATTTTGAATATTTTGAATATTTTGAATATTTTGAATATTTTGAATATTTTGAATATTTTGAATATTTTGAATATTTTGAATATTTTGAATATTTTGAATATTTTGAATATTTTGAATATTTTGAATATTTTGAATATTTTGAATATTTTGAATATTTTGAATATTTTGAATATTTTGAATATTTTGAATATTTTGAATATTTTGAATATTTTGAATATTTTGAATATTTTGAATATTTTGAATATTTTGAATATTTTGAATATTTTGAATATTTTGAATATTTTGAATATTTTGAATATTTTGAATATTTTGAATATTTTGAATATTTTGAATATTTTGAATATTTTGAATATTTTGAATATTTTGAATATTTTGAATATTTTGAATATTTTGAATATTTTGAATATTTTGAATATTTTGAATATTTTGAATATTTTGAATATTTTGAATATTTTGAATATTTTGAATATTTTGAATATTTTGAATATTTTGAATATTTTGAATATTTTGAATATTTTGAATATTTTGAATATTTTGAATATTTTGAATATTTTGAATATTTTGAATATTTTGAATATTTTGAATATTTTGAATATTTTGAATATTTTGAATATTTTGAATATTTTGAATATTTTGAATATTTTGAATATTTTGAATATTTTGAATATTTTGAATATTTTGAATATTTTGAATATTTTGAATATTTTGAATATTTTGAATATTTTGAATATTTTGAATATTTTGAATATTTTGAATATTTTGAATATTTTGAATATTTTGAATATTTTGAATATTTTGAATATTTTGAATATTTTGAATATTTTGAATATTTTGAATATTTTGAATATTTTGAATATTTTGAATATTTTGAATATTTTGAATATTTTGAATATTTTGAATATTTTGAATATTTTGAATATTTTGAATATTTTGAATATTTTGAATATTTTGAATATTTTGAATATTTTGAATATTTTGAATATTTTGAATATTTTGAATATTTTGAATATTTTGAATATTTTGAATATTTTGAATATTTTGAATATTTTGAATATTTTGAATATTTTGAATATTTTGAATATTTTGAATATTTTGAATATTTTGAATATTTTGAATATTTTGAATATTTTGAATATTTTGAATATTTTGAATATTTTGAATATTTTTAATATTTTGAATATTTTTAATATTTTGAATATTTTGATTATTTTGAATATTTTAAAACTTTTGAATTCTTAGAATACTTAGAATACTTAGAATACTTAGAATACTTAGAATACTTAGAATACTTAGAATACTTAGAATACTTAGAATACTTAGAATACTTAGAATACTTAGAATACTTAGAATACTTAGAATACTTAGAATACTTAGAATACTTAGAATACTTAGAATACTTAGAATACTTAGAATACTTAGAATACTTAGAATACTTAGAATACTTAGAATACTTAGAATACTTAGAATACTTAGAATACTTAGAATACTTAGAATACTTAGAATACTTAGAATACTTAGAATACTTAGAATACTTAGAATACTTAGAATACTTAGAATACTTAGAATACTTAGAATACTTAGAATACTTAGAATACTTAGAATACTTAGAATACTTAGAATACTTAGAATACTTAGAATACTTAGAATACTTAGAATACTTAGAATACTTAGAATACTTAGAATACTTAGAATACTTAGAATACTTAGAATACTTAGAATACTTAGAATACTTAGAATACTTAGAATACTTAGAATACTTAGAATACTTAGAATACTTAGAATACTTAGAATACTTAGAATACTTAGAATACTTAGAATACTTAGAATACTTAGAATACTTAGAATACTTAGAATACTTAGAATACTTAGAATACTTAGAATACTTAGAATACTTAGAATACTTAGAATACTTAGAATACTTAGAATACTTAGAATACTTAGAATACTTAGAATACTTAGAATACTTAGAATACTTAGAATACTTAGAATACTTAGAATACTTAGAATACTTAGAATACTTAGAATACTTAGAATACTTAGAATACTTAGAATACTTAGAATACTTAGAATACTTAGAATACTTAGAATACTTAGAATACTTAGAATACTTAGAATACTTAGAATACTTAGAATACTTAGAATACTTAGAATACTTAGAATACTTAGAATACTTAGAATACTTAGAATACTTAGAATACTTAGAATACTTAGAATACTTAGAATACTTAGAATACTTAGAATACTTAGAATACTTAGAATACTTAGAATACTTAGAATACTTAGAATACTTAGAATACTTAGAATATTTAGAATACTTAGAATACTTATGTTATTTAGATTACTTTGAATATTTTGAATACTTTGGACTAATTTTGGACTATTTTGGACGACTTTGAACTACATTGAAATACTTTGAACCACATTGAACTACTTTTAATACTTTGCAATAATTTAAATATTATTATCGTCAATACTCCATTGTACCTTAAAGTAGCTGATACTGCCGTTAAAGTTTGTATATAAATTTGGAAGTCTGTTTATCTTAGCTTCAAATATAAAACAATCTCATTAATTGTATTTCTACATATATCCACTTGGAGTGTTATGGAATAATTTTTAATATTTCGTGAGTATTGTTAATCTCAACTAATTTGGAATTTTTCAATTATTGGTTTAAGTTCAAATGAGGTATTTGATAAATCCCCACAGTATGCCTTATTAATTCTCTCAGCTAAATCCCAAAAGTATGCAATGAAATTTGGAACTTATTTTAGAATTCACACTTAAGGTTTTTGTGGGCTAACTTGTGGATTTAATTTATTTCAAATATTGCTCAAAATTATATCCATATTTTTATATTTCCCAAGTACTCGCCCAAAGGCCATTTGCATATTGTGCTTAAATAAGGTCAATTATTTGAATATAAATCATATTTCCCACAATTTTAGCATATTCTCCATCAGAAATTCTGCTTTAAAATTCAAGAGGATTTCAGTGATTTCTGCCTAACAACGACTACGATCCCTTCAAGTATGCCATGGTTTTTGAATCGCCTTAAATATGCCCTTTGAACATAACCACCATCCGATATTGGGCGTTATAGCATAGGCCACCCAGCCAAGGAATTTATAATGAAATGTATTTTTAAATATTATTTACGGTTTCGTTATTAGCATGACCTTTGTACGTTATGCATTCGAAATATGACGCTGTTGTTGTTATGTCTGGTGCCTAAAAGTCTGCTACGCAAAAAAACAAAAAAAACTCGAAAACACTTTTCACAAATTATTCCTATCGACGTAGCTGCCACAAGCCACAACGAAGGATTGCTACGTTTTTCTTATGACTGGTATCCTTTTTTAAAGGGGTGGGGGGGTGAGGGAAAAGAGTGCTGCGTAACTTTAGCTACATTTGGAAATTTCCTTTATGGCGCCAGCGAAATCACTTTCCATTTTGCACACCCCCCCCCCCCCCCAGCAACAACCTTGTGCTGTATTCCAAAGGATGTGAAGGAAAAAACATAGAGAAATTATTTATGACCAGAAAAGTTAGCTTTACCAACAACCAAACAAAAAACAAAGTAATAAAGCAATTTACTGCCAAAAAATATACACCCGTAAAGTAGGCCACCTATCAATGATGCTTAATTTCAAATTTTTTATGGTTGCATTATGTCTGCTTATTGCTGAAAACCGATACATTGTTGTGTCTGCGTCGGAATTTGAGTAGCCAGGAATTGTTTTGTCACTCCTCCTCCCCCCCCAAAATTGAAAGAGGATAACTTATTTTGCTACATCATCATCATCGCCAACAAACAGCCTTAGGGTATGCTTTGCCTTTAAGTCTTAACAAAAACCACCTGCTTTAGAACTTCCCCAGTGCAGCCCAGCCCAGTCCTCAGTCCCCAGTCACCAATGATTATTCATTATTTATGATCTTTCCCTTCTAATTATCTTCCATGATGATTTATATTTCTTTTCATGAGGTTTTGAGGTTGTTTTTTTCTTTGGGAGGTCTTTCTCCGTTCTTGTTTCTTGTGAAAAGTGGCACAAACTTTTCACATGATATATGGTTTGGTGGGTAGGTTTTCCATAACTTACTTATGCATGTATTGCTTTTCAGAAAAAGAAAAAAACAATTTTTTGCCAGGTAATGGCTGTTGTGAGAAAAAATTATGGTTGTTTTGTTTTTCAGTTGTTAAGACTCACCGAAAACCAATATATTATCTACTGTTGAAATTTATGATCCTAATTGGGACTATGGTTTTAGGGCAAACAACAACTCCAGCCCTCTGTCAAAAGAGGGGATCGATGAACAGCTGGCGAAAGGTGAAATCACTGTAAATAACTCTGTGAAATTTCACACTAGCGAAGTGTGGAATTTGTGGCTGGCATCAGTAACAAAAATTAAGTCCCGGTAGCTGACTAACTTATAACCTCAAACTCAGATAAATTATTAGCCAAAAAATACTCGTACACACATTGGTGGTTGTGGAGAGATAATTGCTGAGTCATCACTATTTGTTTTTACATTCTTGAATAACTGTTTAAATTGATCATTTGTTAAATATACACACAATCACTTACGATTAGTATAGGATTTGGGAAATTTTTCTCAACACTCACCTGAAAGTAAAAGAGAAAAAACATGAATTAGTATTTAGTTGTAGATAAATTAAATATCGTTATATTAAAACAATAATAAATACACTGTGCCAAAATAGCCGAAAAGTGATACTATATTTCTGATATACATAAAAAATCCCTTCCCTTATTAATTTAGGGATAAAATCCAGATTTTGCCTAACCTAAAATGCATCAAAACAGATAAAGATTGAAAAAAGCTAGATTTTCTCTTCAAAAAAATTACCTAATTCCTAAATTGGGAAAAATGTGTTCCAAAAATGTGAATGTTTACAAAAATGGTCGCCATGTATTTATTTATCGTGCTTATCTGTTTTAATGAAATTTATTTATTTTTTATTGGGCCTCAAATTATTAAAATCTTGGATGGCTAAAATTTGTTTTTTTTTTAACTAAATTTTACCGAAAACTTCAATCAGTAAAATGCAAGTGGATTTTCAAAAGCAAAATGACGTTTTATTCCTTACTTAACGGGTTTTTAAATAAATTTTCAAACAACATGATTACTGATACAAAAAGTTGTTTCAGAATATTGCCAAAGTTGAAAAAATAATAAAAATGAGTTTACACGATAAATACATTTTTTTTCGTTCGTAAGGTCTTCAGTTTATTCCAAAACTTATTTTTATGTGCATTGATAAAATCTAAATAACAAATGTAGATATTTTTGTTTTATTTTTTTACTAAAATTCCAATTTTCGTCAACGCACAGTCAGAATCGAAAACCATCGGCCATTCAATAACTTTCGGTCAATTAAACATTTTTGAGTTCTGTAAAAAAATGAAATTGAACAAAATGATCGGGCAATCAGATATATTTTAGAAATTAGTCCAGAGTTGATTGATTGATTTTTCGATTTAAAAAAAAAAAACAATATTTTTATTTTTGTGTGTTTTCAACATTATTTTATCCTAATTCATAGAAAAAACTTTATTTTTTCGTATTACAGATTTTCACTATTTTCTGATTTTGAAAAATGAAAAAAAGTAATATGTATATTTTGTATTCGAATTTATTTCATAGTAGTTGTGGTTTCTTAGGTTTATTATGACGCCAAAATTGTGTTTGTACACAATAAAGTTAGTTTGTAAAAAATATTTTAAAAATACCGTTTTTGAAAAAAAAAAATTATGACTTTGCACCAATATATGTTTTTTCCTTTGAAAGCCTTTGAAGAATGAATAATTAGAGGTTCCCCGTTTTTGCAGGGTAACTTTTGTCTGCACGAAATTGCACCCTTGGAAGAGGTGCAAAAAGTCAGATTTAGTCTACTATTCGCCTTACCCTGCAAAAACGGAGAACCCTTCACCCTTTCTTGATATGTTTTTTTCTTCTTCTTATTGAATCTTGAATTTTGAAAAAAAAAAAACAATCAAATGAATTATTTAGAATAATAATCGTTCTCGTTCAGTCCTACGAATGAGTAATATAAATATAACTCAATAAATATAGCTCATACGTCGCCTATATGATAAGAATTGTTCAATTTATAGTACTTGTAGGCGGTTTGGTGTTATATTTGTTGTATGTATAATCGTTAATAAATATTTATTACATCGTTATAAACTCGTTAAATTGTCGAAAATTATCTTTTTAAGTTAATGTGTTAATAGTTTAAAATTGGCTGTATTTTGAAAGCGTAAACTAACCTACAAATACTGATATTATCACAGAATTCACTAGGCTCGACCATAGCAGTTATCAGGTTCAATCTAAGTATAGTAGATAGAAAATTATTATAGTAGATAGAAAATTATTGTGCTAACTTTGAAGAATTTTTCATAAAATTTGAAAAAAAAAATAATTTCCACATGAAAAAATAATTTCCACTGAAGCACAATCTCTAAGTTAAAAAATGCACTTGGTAAATGATATATCCGATCTTTTTAGGGGTACTCATAAAACAAAATTTTAAAATTGACAAACTTACATATCGTTCATTCCATATCAAACCGAACGATTTTCGCAAAAAAAAAATACGACCACGACTCTGATTTTAACGTTTTTTTGCGTATTTTTTTTTAACCGAAATTTTTTTTTTTTCAAAAGATAGGGTCATTTGAAAATTAGAAAAATCAAGAAAAACTTGCCGAGGTATGAACATTGAAAATGGTGTAGTGAGAAAACGCTTGGTGTAGTGAGTGTACTCCCGTTAGCTAAGCATACACAAACTACCTGTGTGTGTGTATGTTATTTTATGAACAATCGTTCAGAAAATACTTTTTTTCGGGCGACTACATTTAGAAAATGTTTTTTTTAAATACAACCCGTTATTTCTGCAAGCTGAAATTTTCAAGGTTTGTTTAGAATCGATCAGGGAATATGCCTATATTTTTTGCGGGTTGATTTTTTCATAGAGAAAAACAGAAAAGAAGAAGAAAAATCAGAAATGCACAAAATTATTGTCAGTAGCAGTAAATAACCAAGAACGCCGGCGAAAAGTACTTGTAATTACCTTTAAAATAAGCCATCATTCTTTGAATTGTGCTTTTCTTTTTAAACACTTTCAATTATTTACAGATTTAAATGTACTATACATAGTTTAGAAGCTAATTTTAATTACTTTTAAACAATTTAAGGGGTACGGAATCGCAATGCTAGATTTTTTAGAGTTTTTACAAATTTCTTTATTTTGATTTTTAAAGTAGCGTTTTTAGATGTATTTTTTAGCGACTGTGTGAGTTTGGAATTTTTTTTTCAAAATATTTTTTGCAAAATCTACCAAAATTTCAATGAAAATTCATCAAATTGGTAATATCTTCATTAGTTTATTAACATACGGTAAAAAATAATAAAAAAGTCACAGAAAAAGTAGTTGATGGAAACAATTTAAAAATCTAACGGGCGTTTACGTACCACTAAATATCTTAAAATTAATTGAAATTGCCTTCAAAACAAGGTATAGTACATTAAAATCGGTGAAGTATTTCTGGAATTATAGGCGATTGAATGAACACACCTTTTTGTAAATCGTAATTTCACCACTATTAAATTGGTCATAACTCGTGAAAAACATTTTGTTATTTTTTTATATAAATGTGTATACCCTACACCACTTCGTGGACTAGGATATTATAAGTTAGTTTCGCGAGAAATAATTTAGACCCACCTTTAAGTATACGGATAGGCTTAGAATCACCAGCTGAATCTATTTAACGATGTCTGCTGTCCATCTAAGCTTGTTCGCACTCTACACGTCGCAATTGTGGTCCGATAGTCATGAAATTTGGTAGAAGTTACTTTTTTTGGCCAAGGACAATTGATTGGTATTGAATTTGGAGAAAATCGGTTCAGACTTAGATATAGCCTCCATACAATGTACCTATTTACACTAATACTGCTCAACAATACACATTCTACAAGGGATCATGACCAAATTTTCAGGAACGTGTTATATTTGAACTAGAAACAGCTCACGGTAATGTGGACCACATGGGTCTATGTTTTGATATAGCCCCCATACAAATGTACATCCGATTTACAATATTACTGCTCTAAAATGCACATTTTACATCGGATCTTGATTAAATTTTCCACACAATGTTACATTTATACTAGAAATACGTATTTTTAAAGCCAGCTATAAAGGCCAATGTTTTGGTATAGGCTCCATACAAATGGGCCCTAAGTTTGCACTATTATCGCTCTAGAACACATATCTTACATTGGATCTTGATAAAATTTTGCAGATCGTCTTATATTTCAATAAAGAATACCTACTTTGAATGTAATCTATAAAGGCCCACTTTTTAATGTAGCGCCCTTACAAATGGGGCCCCAATTTTATTATTACTCCTCTATGACCCATATTTTACATCGGAAGTTTTCAAATTTTGTAGTCAAATATATGTGTCCATACACTACTACTACATCTTACATCGGATCTTGATCAAATATCAAATCATGATATATTTCAACTAGGAATACCTACCGAGAAGAAGAACTATATGGGCTCATGTTTTGGGACGGCCCCAAATGTTGTTACCTTCCATACTTTAGTATACCGCTAATGGGGCCCCATTCTACTCCATTACAGCTGTAGAAACTACATCTTACATCGAATCTTGATCAAATTTTGCAGTTCATGATATATTTCAATTAGGAGTACCTACCGTGAAGGAGAACTATGTTATTGCACAGGCCCCAAGTGTTGTTATAAATGTCCTTCCGATTCATCCTATTAACGTTGTATAATCTATATTTGTCATTGGATTTTGATCAATTTTTCCAGATCATGTTATATTTACTTTACTCGGAATATCTGCCGGAAAATTTCATTAATTACCATATTCGTTAAATTTGACTAAAGATGCATTTATAGTATTGCTCCCATGAAATACCTGGGTTTAGTAACACAGTGCAACACGAAAAAAAAATAACCATATACGGACACCGCTACATGATAAAAGACCAAACGAACGGTTTGCAAGATATGAGCCTGAGAATATGATCACTTTTTTCCAAAAATTACACCGAGGCCTCAAATCTCTGGGGGCCCATAAAAAAAAAGTGCATGACTTTGGGGAAAAAAAACACGGGTCTTTTTTTTTGGTCTTTTATCATGTAGCGGTGTCCGTATATGGTTATTTTGAAATGACTTCAAAAATGTTGTACAGTGTAATCAAAGCGAGGTATATACGGTGGGAGTGGTGTAGGGTATTATATAGTCGACCCAGCCCGACTTTAGCATTTCCTTACTTGTTATAAACTTTTTATGAGAAGAATTCATATACCAATTTTCAATACAAGAAATAATAATATTTTCAAAAGTATATTTTTTGTTTTATTTACATAGCATTTTTGTATGAACCCTAACTCAGTAGAGCAAATTTAAAATCTTCAAATAATTCATGTTCTTTCATGTATTTCGTTTTTTTTTGCTAAAAATTATGCAAATGTTAGTTGACGTCCAAACACAATTCCATTTTTTTATAAAGTCTATAAAGACATTGTCGCTACGAATTTGGATTTGTTAAATAATTAGTTAAATGTCATTTCAAAATATTCTCAAAGATCTGTGTTTGCTGCAGGTTATATAAAAATGTGGCATTCAGAACACCAAAAGGGTTAATAAGTATTAATAAAAAAAATGCGTACAAAAAGATTTACAAATAAAGCAAAATTCTCATTTTTGGCAAAATGGAATAGAATTGAGTGAAAAATAATTATAAATAAATATTCAACAGTCCTGCTTGAACTTTATTTAATAAAAATAAATTACTTAGGTTTTATAGAAAAAATATATTGGCTGTTACTTAATTTTTTGTTGTAGTCCTTCCTTACAGTAAAATTTGACGTAGACCATTTTTTCCATCTCTCACAAATTCTGTTTTGTGGGACAGTTTAGTGCCAATTCAGAAAAACTACAAAATTATTCTAAGTTTTGACTTATTTCTGGCATTTGAGTTTACATTTGAGTTTTGGTATATTCAGAGACTTATAGTAGAATTTCGTGGTAAATATTTTTGTAGAACAGTTTGATTCGTTAAAACCCTGTTTTAGGGATGGTTTTTACCCTTTTTAAAGAAAGGAAAGGATTAAAATGTTCCACAAACAAATGTTCCTCGTAGTGTTTTAAGTAATATTGCTGAACACATCCTATACTTAAAACGTAAGGGTCATAAGGTTTCCAATACCGATTCAGCATAAGAATGTGCAAAGGTTCTTCCCTCTAAAATTACCGTCATACGTAAACTTTCTAAACGCCCATACCTGTATATTCTTTTGTTACCCCCTCTATTAGAATCGTTGTTATCAATATTTTCAAACCGTCCTCCTGCAATAGTTGTATCTGCAGAGTTCAAGTAGCCTGTTGCCTATGTAAGATGCATGTTTCATAAAACATACAATTATTCCGATGTCAGCCTAGTCAATGAATCGATGACCATTAGTAATGTAATCTTGACTAAATCCTATGCGTTATGCTTTAAACAAAAAACGGCCAACCCGCGAGAAGGCTTTAAGAGGGCTTCAGTGCTTCAAATGCACATCATACTTGTCTCGTATACCTTTTTTCTGTCAGCCTCCTCACTGTCGTTTGCATATTCACTATCATTGTTGGTGTTGTTGCTACTGCTACTGTTGTTGTTGTTAGTCATGTCTATAATTCATGGTTTTTACCATGCCAAAGTCATTTAAGCTCATTTTCATATCTGAAGAGTTCGTTCGTTCCTTCGTTCGCTCGCAGTATGCATTAACAATGCAAATATTCAGATCATAACATACGATAGTGTGTGTGCGAGTGTGAACAAATATACGTGTGTGTGACCACATGAGAGAGTGAGCATTATTTGCGTGCTGGAATGCACGTTCGCTGTGTCACACATGTGTGCTTCGATGAATGAATGAGCGAGTGTGTGTGCTCTGTGTGCAAGGACATGCATGTGTTGCTCGCGATGTTTGCTGGTAGCAAATTACAGTTTGTTCATGCATTGTTGCCTATTCCATGCAAATGAATGAGAATGAATTGTAATGGGAATGGGTGGCCGGCCGGATGGTAGGTTGGATGGTTGGTTGGTTGTAGGTTGGCTGGTTGGCTTGCAATGGTGTGGTGGCATAACGAACATACCGTTGGGCATGTACGACAGGGCAGGCCATGCAACATGAGTTTTTAATTTGCTGTTAATTTGGTAAATATGTGCGGGTAAGCACACACATCTCTCTGTGTGAGTGTGTATGTGCTTGTGTGTGCGTATTAATGAATTATAATACCTGATGTGGTTTATAAATATTCATCGTCACCGTGTTATTTGCACTCACGTTCAATTTAAGAAAGTTTTTGTGCAAAATTATCGAAAAATTAAGTCATACAACAATTTTCCCCCAAATGTATGTCATGCAATGGACAGCCTAAAAGCTATACCCGGTAATGCTTTTAAAGGAAAAATCAATATATAGCAAAATTCGTAGAACACTTTCAGGCAAATAATTAATTATCGTATAATTTTGAAAGTTTTTGATTACAAAAAATATATGAGCCATTCCATGTCATGGCGGTACGATTTTTGACCTCGATATCTGCGATTGTTTTGAAAGTTTGTGTATGTATTCTTATCATAAAAATAGTGTAGACGTATTTTTGGAAAAGAAGTAACAACGGTATTAAGTTCGGCCGGGCCGAACTTTATATACCCTTCACCATGGATTGCATTCCACAGAGGCTGCAGTAACGTTACAGGAAAATAGCAATTTGTTTTAATATAAAAAACCAAAACAAATACAACTATTGAAAAACCAAACGGCTGAAGCCAGGGTCATGAAATTTTCAGGTTAGTTCCCAAATATGACGTAGACGTCGACTAAGAAAAGGTTTTACGAAATTCGTACTTTTAGGGGTAAAATGGGACAAAAAGGGATAAACATCGAACCATGCAGACGAGCTACAAATAGGGATTTTTCGAAATTTGTGCTTTTAAGGGAGGAAAGAGACAAAAAGGGATAAAAATGGTACAAATTTAAGAATTGCAGCTAGAATCGTGAAAATCGGTATTTACATTCCTCTGACAACGTAGACTTGCAATATAAATTGATTTTTCGAAAATTGTACTTATTAGGGGTGAGGGGGACAAAAAGGGATAAAAATGGTACCAACTAAAATATTGCAGCTAGAATCTTGAAATTTGATATGTAAGTTCTTCTGCCCATGTAGAAGCGCAGTAAAATTGGATCTTTCGAAATTTGTACTTATAAGAGGTGAACGGGACAAAAAGGGATACAAATGGTACTAACTAAAGTATATAGTCGTGAAATTTGGTATGTAAATTCCTCTCACCATATAGAAGCGCAATATAAGTGCATGTTGTACTTTTAAGGGTTGCGCGGGACAAAAAGGGATAAAAATGGTACCAACTAAAGTATTGCAGCTAGAATCTTGAAATTTGATATGTAAGTTCTTCTGTCCATGTAGAAGCGCAGTAAAATTGGATCTGTCGTAATTTATACTTTTAAGAAGTGAGCGGGACAAAAAGGGATAAAAATGGTACCAACTAAAGTATTGCAGCTATAGTCGTGAAACTCGGTATGTAAATTCCTCTGACAACGTAGAAGAACAAATCCAAATTGATTTTTCGAAATTTGTACTTTTAAGGGTAGAGCGGCACAAAAAGGGATAGAAATGGTACCAACTTTAGGATTACAGCTAGAATCATGAAATTTAGTATGTAAATTCCTCTGACCATGTAGAAGCGCCACCAAAATGGATTTTTTTTTTCAATAAAAGGCTCTACGGTTGTAATTTTTTGTTAAAAACTGGGTAGAAAATGATAAAAATATATATACGAAGGGAGTTCAGTTAAAACAGTGCACATCGACAAGCACATTCCTTTGACTGTATATCAGTGCTATGTTTCCAATTCACTATTTTAGAAAAGAAAATCAAATAAATACTATCCTAAAACAGAGACGGATAAAACTAATAACAAATACCTGGCTTTTTCGCGTGCGAAGCAGCGGGTACTGCTAGTAATTTTATAAATTAAAAAATATATTTTATTATTTCAAATCACACTTATAAAGCAAGGCTACCAATACGTTTATACTATATATATCGATATAATACATCAAGTCAATTTAAACAAGTAAGGAAACGCTAAAGTTGGACGGAGCCGACAATTCAGTTCGGTAAACAAGTGAAATCGGGAAGGATCTGATTCCGATTTCCTAAAATTGACAAAAAAGTTCCGGATATAGAAACCTGGAAAGATGCGACCAAAATCGGTTAAATATTTGAAGGAAACATTTGTATTGGGGCCATATCTAAATCTGAACCAATCTTCCCCACTTTCAACATAGGTATTTCTAGTTCGATTATAAACTGTTGTGCGAATTTTAACGAAAATCGGGTACAAGATGTGGTTTCTAAAGCGGAAAAGGCCAAATCTGGAGCGACAATTGTATGGGGGCTTTATCTAAATTTGAACCGATTTGCCTCAAATTAAATAGCGTTCGTCCTTTGTCCACAAAACTTACTTGTAGCACTTTTTGTTAAGATCGCTCTGTAATTTGATTACAACAATAGATGGACAGACGGACATTGCTAAATCGACTCAGAAAGTGATTCTAAGACGATCTGTATAATAAACAATGCGTCTAACTCGTTTCATTGTGGGTGTTACAAAAAATGCAGAAAGACATAATAATCTATTATCTGACGTACACAGGGCAAGATAACCTAACTTCATGAATCAACCAATATTTACCGTAAGAGTAAAAAAGTACAAATTTGGAAAAAATCTTTTTATTTTACGTTTCTATGCAGTTAGAGGAATAAATGCACCGAGTTCCATGATTCTAGCTGCGGTCATTTGGTTGGTACCATTTTTATTCCTTTTTTCTCATTTTACCCCTTAAGATCACTTTATTTTACGTGTCTACGCAATTAAGGGAGTGTACACACCAAATTTCATCATTCTAGCTTTAGCCGTTTAGTTGGTACTATTTGTATCCCTCTGTTCCCATTGTATCCCTTAATAGTACTAATTTTATTTTTCGTGTCTACGCAGTCAGAGGAGTATATACTCCGAATTTCATGACTCTAGTTGCGGTCATTTGATTGGTACTATTTTTATCCCATTTTTCCATTTTAACCCCAAAATGTACGAATTTCGATAAATACGTTTATTTTACGTGTCTACGCAATCAGAGGAATGTATACACCGAATTTCATTATTCTAGATGCAACGATTTTTATCCCTCTATTCCCATTTAACCCCTTTGGAAAAAAATACTTTTATATTATGTATCTTCTCAATTAGATGAATGTACACACTGAATTTCGTGTTTCTAGCTGCTGTCGTTTAATATGTACCATTTTTATCCCTTTTTGTCCCATTTTACCCTCTACGAATAAGAATCACTTTATGGTGCACGTTTTTGTTATAGGGGGAATACGCATATCCAGTATCAAGTAAGTAATAACACGCATTTATGTAAAATTTGGACGTCCTAGATTCTTTCGCTTAGATGCTAGCGTGCTTTCAACAGACGGACGGACGGGCATGGTCACATCGTCTTAGAATTTTATAACGATCAAAAATATATATACTTTATAGTGCCTCAGGTCGATATTTCAAGGTGTTACAAAGGGAATGGCAAAGTTAGCATACCCCATCTTGGAGGTGAAAAAATGTATTTAATAATTGCCAAATGACAAGGTAGCTAACTTGAGATTTAAAGTTCTTAGACAGAATAGAAAATATTCTATTTTTACGAAATGTTACATTTTCTTTAAATTTTCTTCAAAATCTAAAATTTTAAATCACAAGCGATTTATGTCAAGTGTCATTGAATTTGTTCGTTAACTTTTAAAATAACTTCTGACCTCGACATGCAAGCACATACGAGTACAACCGGTAATTGCTCAAGTACATATATGTATACACTCAGGCGTATTAATGTCAGTAATTTGCAAAGCCCCAAAGTATGCAATGCCAACAAAATGTTGCCCGAGGTCATGTATGTTGGCTGCTTGTTTTATATTTTCTTCGTATCTCCTAACATACCTAACTCATGTGTTATCTTTTGGCATCATCATCTAAAAATAAATATATGAATAAAAAAGAATAACAAAATATTTGGAGCAAATTAAATGTCTTTCCAAATTCAAGGATACATTCTACACACCAGCGTATGACCTTCTAGCGATTTCTTAAAATGTGCACAAGGTATTTTATTAATGCATATTTAATTCGTATAAGAGTATTAATGTTGTTTTTCTAAATATAAATATAACACAAGTGCCCCTAAAAATATGCTAATATCTATAATCTTCTAAATATGCTTTAATCTTTAAATCGTTTGCGGTAAAAACAATTCAAAAATTCCTTTTGATGCTTAAATAATCAAGCAGGGGGATAATTTGAGTCAAATACATAATCAATAGTACTAGTAATAATTTTAATTTGTGTAGGAAAAGGCTTAGGCAATGTATTGAATATTAGAGCTTCTTTGGATACAATCACCTACCTCAAACCCTTAGAAATATCTCGAAATTCACAGTATTTAAATTTAATCTTAAACCACATGTACTTCAAAGTATTGAAATGTTTTTCTTGTAATTCTAAAAAAACTCTCAATTATATTCGTAAATAAATCTTTTTAATCATTGTTTAATTTTTTAAATTAAAGTCATACGTACATCTATGGCAACATACCCCCAGTAATGTCCAAGTGGAGCTGAAGCACTTATTAAATTTAAAATTGCAAATTATTTACATATATTAAAATAATATATTTAGTAATTTTCATTGGTCATAAAGTCCTTTTTTGAATCCCAGTGAACATAACATAATTACTGAAATAGTAAAACCTTTTAAGCCAAAAATTAAGTAGTACTTTATTCGTTTTTTAGGAAACCTTATAAAACATAATTTAGCTATGTTTTTTTGTTTGGCGTGGCACTGTTATTTGTCAGCCAGTTATTTGTTAATTTTATCCGTCTCTGTTTTTGGATAGTATTTATTTTATTTTCTTTTGGGGGATATAGATAAATCTAAAATAGTAATTTGGAAACCTCCTATTAGCTAGCACTCACACACAGTCAAAGGAATGTGCTTGTCGATATGCACTATTTTAGCTGAACTACTTCGTATGTATAATTTTCTACCAAGTTTTGAAAAAAAAATTACAACCATTTATATCCTCGATCTCATGTTTCTAGATTTATAACTTTTTGCACTTCTTTCCCAAAAAGTGTGTTTTTGCTTCCCCTAAAAATATGTACTTTATTTGGTAACACATTTATTCCTTGTTGTCCCGTATCCCCCTTTTAAGTACAAATTTTGAAATATCCATTTATGTTCCGCGTTTACGTAATTAAAGGATTGTACAGCATTTTTATCCCTTTTCGTCCTGCGCACCCCTTAAAAGTGCAAATTTCGAAAAATCAAATTATACTGCGCTTCTATATGGTCAGAGGAATTTACACACTAAATTTCACGATTCTAGCTGTAATACTAAAGTTGGTACCATTTTTATCCCTTTTTGTCCCGCTCGACCCTTAAAAGTAAAAATTTCGAGAAATCCATTTATGTTGCAAGTCTACGTTGTCAGAGAAATTTAAACACAAAATTTCACGACTATAGCTGAAATATTTTAGATGGTACTATTTTTATCCCGCTCATTGTTTATAAGTACAAAATTCGAAAAACTAGTATAGATTTGCACTTCTTGGTGTCAGAGGAACTTACACACCACATTATTACGACTATATCTCCAATACTTTTGGATGGTACTACTTTTATCCTTTGCTGTTCATCCCCTATAAGAAAATTTCGAAAAAATCCATTTAGATTGCGCTTTACACACAGTTTACACTCCAAATTTCCCGACTATAGCTACAATTCTTAAATTGGAACCCATTTTGTCCCGCCTATCCACTAAAATACAAATTTCGAACAATCCAATTATACTGCGCTTCTACATGGTCAGAGGAATTTACATACCAAATTTCATGATTCTAGATGTAATACTTTAGTTGGTACCATTTTTATCCCTTTTTGCCCCTCTCATCCCTTGAATGTACACATTTCGAAAAATCCATTTATGTTGCGCGCCTATATGGTCGGCGAAATGTACACGCCGAATTCCACGATTCTAACTACAATAATTTAGTTGGTAAAATGTGTATCCCTTTTTCTCCCGCACACCCATAATAAGTACAAATTTCGAAAAATTTATTTAGATTTGCACTTCTACGTTATCAGAGGAATTTACATACCAAATTTCACGACTATAGCTGCAATACGTAAATTGGAGCAACTTCTATCCCTTTTTTCTAGCGCACCCCCCAAAAGTAAAAATTTCGAAAAATCCAATTTCTGACCTACATGGGCAGAGGAATTTACATACCAAATTTCACGAATCTAGCTGTAATACTTTAGTTGTTACCATTTTTACCACTTTTTGTCCCGCACGCCCCTTAAAGTACTTATTTCGAAAAATCCAATTTTACTTCGTTTATATATGGTCAGATGACTTTGCATACCAATTTTCACGATTCTAGCTGTAATACTTTAGTTGGTACCATTTTTTCCCTTTTTGTCCCGCTCGCCCCCTAAAAATACAAATTTCGAAAAATCCTATTTTACTTCGTTTCTATATGGTCAAATTTCACGTTTCTAGCTGTAATACTTTAGTTGGTACCATTTTTATCCCATTGTACCTCTCGTCCTTTAAAAGTACAAATTTCGAAAAATCCCTATTTGCAGCTCGTCTGCATGGTTATTGCAAGTTTATAGCTACTGCCGTTTAGTCAGGACGAAGGTTCGATGTATATTCCTATTTGGGCCATTTTAACCCCTAAAAGTACGAAATTCGTAAAACCTTTTCTGAGTCGACGTCTACGTTATATTTGGGAACTACCCTGAAAATTTCATTACCCTGGCTTCAGCCGTTTGGTCTGGGGGCTGGTCAATGACAAGTCAGTCAGTAACGCAACTCTTTTATATATTTATATAGATATATATTAAAATAAAAAATTTATGCCATTTTTTATTTTACTTTGCATGGGAGGAAGGCGTAGTTGTGGGCGGATTTATTGTTTTTCATGTAAGTAGACGATATAAGGGATGTTTGCGAAATTGCAAGGTCCTAGCTCTATTCCTTTCAATTTTTGCCGCAGTTTGTATGAAAATATTCCACTCTGCAAAAACAGCTAAAAACACGAAATGTATTCCCATTACTATGTAGAAACGGAAAGTAAAGGGAATTTTTAGTTTCAAGGGAAAAACGGGACAAAGGGGATAAAAATGTTTGTAGAAAATTTAAATGGTTTTTTCGATATTCTTGTAGACGGGTAACAAAAACTGACTTAACTTTAAAGAGGAAAACGGGACAAAAGGGGATACAAATGGTATGAACCATTATATTGCAGCTGAAATCGTGAAATTCGATGTGTAGCTTTTTCTGGATACGTAAACTCGCAACATGAATGGAATTTTCTGAATATTTACTTTTTACGAGGGAAGGAGGACAGATAGAAGTGGTACCAACCAAAGTATCGCAGCTAAATCGAGAAGTTCGGTGTGTGTCGGATTTTTCGAAGTTTGTACTTTGAAGGGGTGCGCGGGACAGAAAGAAATACAAATGGTACCAACTAAAATATTACAGCTAGACATTCCTCTGAATGGATTTTTTTATTTGAAGTTTCCAGGGGGAAAAGGTACTAAAAGGGATAAAATTGGCACCAACCCTGTTATTACAAGTGGAACCATCATCAAATTCGAACCTTAAATTCCTCTGACTACTTAGAAGCTAAATAAATGAATTTTCGAAGCGAGACAAAAAGGGATAAAAATGATACCAACTAATGTATTGCAGCTAGAATCGTGAAATTCGGATTCATATATCTATTTTTCGAATTTTTTAATATTAAGGGGGATAAATATGGAATCAACTAATATATTGTCTATTGAATCGTGAAATTCGAATTCAAATTGATTTTTCGATATTTGTACTTTTAAGAGA
This sequence comes from Polietes domitor, assembly GCA_947397865.1. NCBI lineage: Eukaryota > Metazoa > Arthropoda > Insecta > Diptera > Muscidae > Polietes > Polietes domitor. Next base: position 19,569,452 of record OX377620.1, on the reverse strand, counting down.
GACAAAAAGGGGCTAAAATGGTACCCACCCATGTATTGTAGCTGGAATTTTCCAATTCGGCGGGTCAATTGTATGGGTTTTGTGACGTTTTGTGCGAAAAAAAATCGAGCCGCCCTAGATCATATACCTCTGTATACGGAGATGAGCAATAAAAATGTTTTTTGCTTTGTTTTATTGAATTCGATAATCCTTAATAAAATATTTAAATGACGGATCTGGAATCTGGGATAAAATTTGTTGAAGTCGATGTGAGCAGCACACAGCATCCACATAAACGCGCAGCATTAGCGACTTTCCAAAATATTTAAACGCTCGGAATAAAGCAATTTACCCTAATAATGGCCGAACTTAGCGCCTTTTTACTTGTTTTAAATTAAAAATTCCCATTCTTTCCCTTAAGCATCATTAACATAGAAGAGTCAAACAAAAAGACGGATACAAATAACTCTTAAAAATACTTTACACTTAATAATGTTAGAATGCTTAGATCATTATTAGATTATTTTCTCTCCTCTGTTTTCTAACGCATCGGATCAATATTTTGATATGTATATGTATGTTGAAGACAAAATGCAAAAAACAGTTGTTATGACAGAAAAACTGCTATAGTAGCAGAAAACTGCTGTAGTAGCTGAAAACTGCCTGCTGATAGGCAGCAAACAAACGGAATATAGATAATTACGGAACCATATTCAAATAAACACGCGCTAAGAAACAAATTAATATAAATTACACTGTCTAACAAATTAAGACTTTTTGATTAGAACCGAATAGAAACCCTATAATTCTGAAAGGACATTTTGAGTAGACCATTTTTGCAAAATAAACGTATAGTCCAGTTGGTCTGAGTTTTTTTTACAGTTTAAATTTTTTGGTCGAAGGGAGCATTACACTAAGGGAAAAAAGTGTTATAAGTTAATATCTGACAGAATTCTTATTCTCAGAACTATGTTGTGGAATTTGATGAGGATCATTTTTGTGGAATATCTTAACCCTCTAGCTCATCTCTATATTGGTCAATATGGCCATTATTAGAGAAAATCAAAAAAGTATTTTCAAAGGGGACATTTAAGGATTAAAATGTTATACGAAAAAATTTTCAGGAAAATTTCAGTGGGGTTACCAAAATTGTAAATAAAGCTCTACACACTTAAAGAGCAAAATTACACGCCAACTTATTCATCTAAATTACTAGGACTAAAGTTCTTTCATCTTTATTGGAAGATCTATCTTTTTCGCCAAAAAAATGTGGAAATTTCGGTAGATAACGATAAACAAAAAATACAAATTGGATATTTTTGGTAAATTTTTGTTTTGTAATTTTCTCACAATCTATTCGGATACGGCTCATTTTACATATACGCAGTCAGTCGCGAATAAAGCAGCATTTGTTGGAAAAATCCAAAATTTGCGGTTGCAATTGCCTTTATTTCAACATTCCCTATCTGGGTTTCTGAAACTATTTTTTTATTTTTGCAACAATTGTCGTTTTTTCACGACTGTGAGATGTGAATATTTTCCGCGTATGAAGTAGCGATCATTAGCTATTGAAGCTTACATCTCTATACTCCGAATCGGCAGCTTCCGTACTTCAGAGCTATATCCACGTGTTCACCTAAACTCCTGTAAAGTATTCATCCTGTAAAAGTAATTCATAAACTTTACATTACTTAACAATATTTTCTAATTTTCCTCCAACATCACTGATAAGTCAACCAAAAATTTATTCCATAAATATCACGTCTTGTATGCGCAGGGCTTTCAGTTTTATCAATTTCTCTTGATTTAAGATTAAGGTCATAAAGTTCACCTCCTGCCCTGTCTTCCCCTCCCCCCATTACTCAGCTGCTGTTGTCGGCTCCATTGTTTGTTCGTAATAAATTTTCAAATACCTGTAGAAATTCATTTACATTAAAGCCTCATTAATTTCTATTATTTATTTACATTTCACACGGCTCATTATTATTCATAACACCCGGTCGGGAACATAAAACATGCCATTGTTTGGAAACAAATCAAAGTTTCCTTTCTTTTTTTCGTGGGGGGGGATTTATGGCCACGACGCTGTGCCTTCGTCATGATTTCGGGACATCGATTTCGTCGCTTCATCTTTCTTCTTTTTGTGGATTTGTCGTCTGTTCTGGGCCGTTGGCTGCCGCCACAAAGAGAACGATTTTGCTTGCCTTTTACATACATACATACATACATATATTTTTAATGCTCATTAACATTCAATAAGTTTAACAACGATGACATTTTCTCTCGCTCGTCTTCATCAGTCTTCATCTCAGTCAGTCATTTCGTCATTATGCGTTCATATCTGACACTCCAAACTCACCCCACCACACCAGCAACACCTTGCCCAGCAAACAAACAGAACGAGCAAAATGAAGAAGAAGAGGAAGGAGAGAAAGTAGAGGGGGAGGAAAAACCGTCCAGGTAAACATGTCGAAGCTTAAGCCAGAAAATGTTCATTCTTCGGTGGCTGCCATCTGTCATGCTCCATTTAATGCCAACCGTTAAGAAATCAAACATTCACACACACACCCACACTCGGCCAGAGTTCCAGTTCCGTTTCCGTTTCGGGGGAAATGTCAATCCAACCATGCTTGAGCTGATGTAAAGATGGCAAACTTACACATAAATGTTGCCTTATGGCACACTCGTGTCCCGATGTCCTTTTTCTTTAATACTGGGAGCTGCAAAGCATTTTCTTGTGCAGGAGGAAAAAAATCACGTCCACAAGTATGCCGCTGCTCCTTGTGAGCCAAACTCATCTAAACCATTGACGAAAAATGATTGCTTAGCGTTTATTCAACGCAAACATGATGACAGCAGAACAAAAAAAAAACGAGAGAAGGAGAGTACGTGAGAAATTCTCGGGCTGCTTTTCTTCTTAGATTGCTTCTTAGATTAATATTCAAGCATGTTTTTTATAAGTTCATTAATACCTAAACGTATGAAGAGCTCGGCATAAATTTCTGTAAACATATTAACTTACTTTTAGGAAATAAGCACATTTTTAAGTTAAAATTTCCTAAATGGAATTTTTTCCATACAAAAAATTTCAGATTTTTTTCTCACTTAAAACCTTGGAAATATTCTTCCAAATAAGTTTGAATTTACTCAATTGTAAGAATTTTTTATTAGATCCAAAGAAATGTTTTTAAGTAAATCTACTACCCTTTTTCTAGTAAATGAACTATTTACTATGGCTTTGAAAAATGGAAACTTTACTCATAAATAGTTAATTTTCCAACTTTTTAGGAAATTTTTACTGGAGCGTATGGAAACCACTCATATCGTATTGCCAGGATCTTCGAGAAATATTTTGATACATTCGTCCGACAGACATTGTCGGCAAAATTACATTTCAGTAATCCATCTATCATCTATATGAATGGTGATGTAAGATTGCAGAAAACTGCTGTTATGCCAAAAAACAGCTGTAATAGCAGAAAAGTGTCTGCTGATAGGCAGCAGACAATCGCTGCTCTTATTAACAGACTTGTTCTCTAAGTGTAGAACTTTTTTTAAATAGCTGCTTGAAATTACATACATACATATCGAGGGCTTATATTCATAAGTGGCTATGAACAAAAACATAACTTTTCAAGAGAGCGAAAAAACAGATTTTCTCCTTAATGTTGTATGGAAAACGCATTTTCTGTGATGTACACAGCGAATTTAAAGATTCCAGCTTCATCCATCAGATTGGTCGCTTGTAACATATATGTAGCCAGTCACGAAAATTGCTGCAATAGATGAAAAATCCAAAATTCGCCGTTGCAATTCCTTATATTTTAACTTTCTTCATTCATAATTCTGAAACTTTTCATACACAAATATTCCCCATGAAGTCAGCAATCACATGCCATAGAATTATTTTAGTATTCTCAATATAATAAAAAGTTACGCCGGTGTTTCTAAATATACTTTTCACAATTCATAACTTGGGAATCAAAATGCTATTAACGCGAAGTGATGGAATTTGATAGTACGATATGCCCTAAATCTAGAAAAATATTTTAAACAAAATCGTTGTAGCGAATTATAACCTTTATTTTATTTATTCTATTATTTTTATGTTCATAGCCACTTATGCAGTCACAAACTAACGTGCGAGGGGATATTCAAATCAGAAAATTAAAAAAAATGGCTTCAGAAAAAAATGTTCTTTTCCAAATTTATATGACAGATGACATACAAATCTGAGAATAGTTTGGCATCAAAAACTCATTTTCGAGAAAATGGTTCATAGCCACTTTTAGATATAAGCCCTCGATATATATTTTGAAGAAATATTACGCAAAAAACGATTAAATTCCTCGGCGATAAACCCTTCAGTCCCGCATTTTTTGGATAAATTGGATATGCTTCTTGACGAAGTATGGGTCGAAATATGATGTCTAAAGTGTTTTGGAGTTTTTAATTTATATAGGACATGAGTAACAGGATGTTTACTCAAAATCTTTATACGCATATTCCGATTAAATAAAAAAATATTTGGAAATATTTCTTCATTTTTATAATCTTAAATATGTAAAAAACCAAATAATTGGTATTTTAGAGTTTCGTTTTCCTACGTAGATCCATGTTACTGAATTTGTTGTTTCTCTTATGAATAATACTTGTTACATATGTACTCTGAAAAATATTTGACATAAGTGATAAATATAACAAAAATTTTAGTAAGTTAAAACTCATTTCTTATTGTTTCGCAACGTTAACGTAGATTTTAAATTAGAAAACTACACGCAGAGATGCATTTGCAATGCCTTTCGTAGAAACGAAATTTTAGACACGTGAACATCGTTTTTGAGTTTCTTTTGTGGGAAAAATTAGTTTGTTTGCGGTAAACATGTCATAAGTTCATGTAAATGAACAAAGAGAAATACGTTTATGTATATCAAACAGTTTTCTTCGTTTGTCGAAATGGATTTGCATTATAATTGAAAACTCTCAAAACATTGGAAGTAACAGAAACCGTTGTTGTTGCATATGTGATGAAAATAGGACACATCGGTTCAGATTTAGATACAGCTCCATAAAAATGTCCAATCGCAAATGTTACATATTAGCGATCTAAAAGCATCAAGCAATTGCTTTTATTAAGAATATTTTAGATTTCATTATGATATCATAGTGATTCTTATCTACACTTTTTTAAAATTACTAAACGATTTTGTTATTAAATTTCCAAACTTTTATTGCAGTACACAATTAAAAGTTCATATGATATAGCTCTAGTCGAATGTCAAGAAGTGGTATCGGTTAATAAAAATGAAAATTTTCCGAACAATTTGGTGTCCATTATCGAAATTAGAATTACACAATCTTGAAATTGGCACAATTCGTTTAGTTTGTTTGTATTTTTCATAACCTTTGTCCGAAATTCAAGAAAGTGTCCACGATTTTTTATGTAATTTTCGTGTTTTCATGATTTTACTACAAAATTACCATTTCAGACAAGTTATTTTAAAAAGACATTAAAAATTCTATATTTTATTGCTTCAGAAAGTCTAGAAGGTTTTAAAAAGTATATGTTCGAAACCTCTCTGGGGGGGTTTGAACCACCAAACCCCCCCCCCTGCGCACGGCCCTGTCAATAAATACTACTATTTTGAATATTTTTTTAGAACAAAAACAAAAAAATATAAATTAAATTTTGTTCACAGACGCTTTTATAAAGGGTGATTTTTTAAAAGCTATATGAAAGTTTTTCAAAAAAAAAAAAAAACACATAAAATTCAGAAAACTGCATGAAATCTTTATTTGAATCGATAGTACGGTCCATATAATTTAATGTTTGAAGATTATTTCATGCAAATGTTGACCTTGACTGCGCCTCAAATGGTCCATCCGCTTAGTCCAATTTTGGCATACTCTTTCCAACATTTCGGCCGGTATCTCACGAATAAATGCTTCAATGTTGTCTTCCAATGCGTCAATTGAAGCGGGCTTGTCTGTATAGACATGAGCTTTAATATAGCCCAACAAACAATAGTCTAAAGGCGTTAAATCGCATGATCTTCGGCTTTCTTGTACTTTCTTAACAGAGCACGCATTTTTGTAATAAAATTCAATAATTTGCAAGCGTTGTTCGTTTGTAAGACGATTCATGGTTAAATTATAGACCAAACTGAAGATGTTTGACAGTTAAACAAAACACGAAACGTGCGTCAGCTGTTTAAACCAGTGTTGCCAAATGGATAATAGCTCACCCTTTATAATAGCCATAATTTCGCCTAGGTATACACTTCAGGTATCGGATAGCGTACGAGCCAGGTTATCTTCCAGTTCCTTCCAGTGTAGTTCATATCCCAGCCTACCATCAAGCCATCATCAAGCCATCACATATATATATATAAATATATATATATATATATATATATTCTCCTCTTATAGCTGCCTCGTATATCACCCGGCTCAAATGTAATGACCTTTTTATATCCTACACCATAGGGTATAATGGCTAAGTGTAGGGTGTCATATACGCCCGACTTTAACCGTTTCGTTTGTTCTTTGTTTCGTTTTCTTCTGGTGGCATCTTATAGACAAAGCTTTCGAATTTTACTCATTATGAAAAAACGATTGCGACCGACCGAACCTGGTGTTTCCCGCTTTTAAAAAATCGGGTCTCAATATCAATGAATTTCTGAAAGTTATATTCCCATGATGCGTAAATATCGAATAAATCACTGTCACTTCAAGTTTTTCATCGTCGTATCGACAGTCTGCCAATTGCTATAAACTTACAGAAACTGAAATATAAGAATAAAAATATATGTGCCACGTAGAATGAGATATGCAATGGTTTATGTTTGAGTCAATTGAAAAATATTTTTCCCCTGACACACAAACTCAATCTCTATCAAACTCTCACAAAAATAAAAGACAACGACAACTTCCAGAGGATGCACTGACTTAGACCACTTTCATTCTTCTCAAAATTGAAAAAAAAACAAATATTTTATTTTAATTCGAAAAAGTATAGGGTGTTTTTTATTGGGGTATAGAACTTTAAGTTGGCATCACTTTTTAACTGGCGGCCATTTTGTCAGCTGTCAAGTGATTAATATTTAGTTTGGTTTGCCATTTCATCATGAACAGGTTGGCAAAAGAACAACGCTTGCAAATCGTGCAAATTTATTTCGAAAGTAATGGTTCAGTTCGCGAAGTTCACCGCAAGCTCCGTCCATGTTATGGTCGACATAATCGTCCATCAGAGCAATTAATTCGGTTAACCATGGATCGTTTTCGCACTACGTTTACTCTATGTGATAATACGCATCCGCAGAGACGTCGAAAAGTGCGCACCGAAGAAACAATTGCCGCTGTAGAGCAAAGTGTTGAAGAGGACCCGAATGAATCGATTCGCCACCGTGCACAGCAATTGGAGTGGTTGAAAATTGGACCTGTAGAATTGGCTATATTGGAGCCAGCCGCGGCGGCCACATGCCTGAAATCATATTTAAACATTAATGGCATAAAATTATTCTTCCAATAAAGCCAAATTGATGGACATTAAAACGATTTTCTTGTGTTTTATTTCAATTCGAAGTTCTATACCTCAATAAAAAACACCCTTTAATATTGTAAGACAAGTAATATTGGTAAGACACACAAAATATTTGATTTCAAAAAAAAAAACTAATATATATATATTTAAAGATTTGGTCAAAGGAAAGAGAAAATTTTGCATATCTCATTTTTAGATTGTTGACCATTCTAACTGGCACAATCACAGAATAGGTCGATCCAAATTTTAATTAACAAGTCTATTCATTTGCCTGGCGTCATTGTATCGTCCGATATTTGGGATATCGCGCGCATGATTCATTGTAGAAGAAACTTAGGATGGGCGAGCATTTCGATATTCACCTTATGACGGAGAGACCCAGACATATACAGCAGCGGTCAAAAAAATAGCAGCGACGAGATAAAAAAATGTCGACAAAGAAAAATGTCAGTTTTACTTCGAAAATCCTAAAAGTTTTTACGGTGATTGAAAGGTGGTATTGTGCCATTCTTAATATGGCTTTAAATAAAAAAATTAAGATTTTGTAATTTTGAGATTAAGCCTTTTGAACCATTTATGTCAAAAATCAGACCAGTCAAAAAAATAGCAGCGCTAATAAAAACTAAAAATAATTTGTTTCAATTCACTTTAATTGAAATTTTTTTTAATAATTACTTAAATCACGATATTTTCTCGAATTTAACACTTAGTTGTACTGACTTTATTGCTTAATATTGCTATTCTTAGAGTCAACTAGTATTTTGCACCTTTAATGCGGAATTTTTGACCATGCCTCTATAATTTCGTATCAGTTATCGTTATTGTTTTTCAGTATAAATTCATAAATATCTAAATTAATTAAAAATGGTTGAACACAGTTCAACATCCCGCCGTCTCTTGCAGTAATGCAATCTTAAAAATAGCATGCTCCAGATATGAGATATGGCATGGTGGAAGACGTTTGAATCATTAATTATATTTGGCAATTCATCATTTGCAAGCATGATCTCTATGTCCACCGGATTATAAAAATGTGGGTCGGCAAGATAAGGAAGATGATTATAAATATCTTGTTATATCCTATTGACTTTTGCACTTGGCATTGAAATTTTGAGAAATTTCAACTATATTGGGTTTTGTAGGAACTGCACACTCTTTGCACCGTTATGCTTATTGAAATGTAATCGATTTTACACGAAATTTAACTAGCATAAATTAGCTCACTTTTTCATGGATTTTGCCACAACACGGATCACTTATTTATTTGCTTTTTATTTTCGGTCGATTCTCCGGTATAATAATATGTAATATTATTAAAATTCCGAGCGCGCGTTTCCTTTTCTTCTCTCAAGTAAACGTACCGAAAAACTGCACTAAATGAAGATCTGCTCACGCACGGAATTTATTTGACGAAGTTTTTGTGAGAGAAATGTGTCTATGAATGTGTGCAACAGCAATTGTTTATATAGGAAGCTAATTTAAGAATAGTGGAAATGTGTGAGTGTGTTTTTGAGTATCAAAGAGATGTCATTATCTCTTTCGAAACACCTGCAAGAATGTAACGCTATTGAAAAGAGTTTAGCTGTGACCATGTGTAACCTCGGGGTATTTTAATACAAGAGATTCCTTTACCATCTAGTAGTGATGTTGTTTTTTCTTTGTTGGAGCGTAGCCCTTAAATGTTTCTTTTGCATAAAGTCCCTAATGTTGTTATGGGACAGTGTAAAGCTGTCTTGCATTTGCAATTATATCTTGCGTTGAAACTAATTGTTGTTTTAAATTGTAGTTGTGTGCGTGTGTGAAGTGCTTTGACGTACTTTCGAAGAGTTCAGTCTATGATCTTATTTTTAAGAGAAGGTTCATTTGTACCTACAAGAGATGCTTGTGGGTGTTGTTAGATTTTATTTCAATTCCGTTCCCTTTAATTATACTGCGTTTAGGTACTCTTTATTGTTATTTTGGTGTCTGTGAAATGAAGTGTTATGCCGTGTGCAATAGTCCGATTCAATTTCGTTTTTTCTTACATATAGATTAGTGGAAGCTTTTATGAAACAAAAAACACTTTGCACTTTTGAGATATTTTTGTTTAAATTAAGGATTGTCGTAGACCATGCTTAGATTTAGTGCTTTTGCAAAAACGATATCATAAACCAAACCGTAATCAAAATGAAATCAAATCTCAACATACCTTGATTTAGCACTCATTGTTACGTAAATCTTGTAAAGATTTCCTTATTTTCCTCTCGTAAAGATCGCTTTTAGTTCCTCGAAAAGGTTCGAAGGATCATGTACAACTTTGAGGTGTTCTAGAAGTGGACTGTATTAGTTTATGTCCTCAAAGATGTAATTTCAGATTTTTCCCCATAAACATAAAAGTAAAAAATAAAAGGCAGTTATTTCAAATTTCAATTTGGTTTATTTTATGTTGCTCCTTACCGCTGCAGTCTTTGATGCTCCCAAAAGAAGTGAAAGAGCATAGCCAGCGAAGCAGAAAAACATGCTCATAATTCAACGCAATTCAGCAATATTATAGCTTGTGAAAAAGATTCAAGATGGAAACTCTTTATCTGGTTGAGTGAAAGCTTTTCCGCTGTTGAGCGTTAACCAAATAAAGGGTTTCCATACTTTCATAAATTAATATAATTTACGTGTATTTCATTTCATATAAATTCATAAATATCTAAATTAATTAAAAATGGTTGAACACAGTTCAACATTTTAGTCATTAAACTTCAAATTTTTTGATTATATTGAGATGCGGTGTCTGCCTGAACCATTCCATAACATCGATATTATCGACTTCAAACCACCGTTTTGCGAGTCGGCTGGTATTTTCGGGATAATTGACCTGCTAGAAGACTCATTTAAGGGACATTCCATATTCTGCATACGTAAGCATAATATTAGGTAGTATTTTGATGTACTGGACAGAGTCCATGGAAGTTCAAGGCCAATATGTTGACCTAACTCCATAATATGAAAAACACGCCCAATCCATTATGTTTAATCCTCCCTATTTGTCAGTTTTGGTACTACACCTGGATATGTCTGCCGTGTTCTGTGGACGTCTTACAAACTGTCGAGGGACTGTACCGCCATATAAAACAATTTTTGATTTAATTGACCATAAAACCTGCACCCACTTTTTGGTTGGCTACTGCAGGTGTGTTTTTGCAAATTGCAAATTTTTGTGACATGTCTTTTATTTTTAAGTGGGACTTTCCACGGACTTCTGGCTTACAGATTATGTTCTACTAACATTTTAAACTCTCAAAGTTTCTATTTCTATTTCGGTGGCGAGCGTAAGTGTTTTTTTGTACTAGACATTACTATTCGGCGAATGGTTGCAGGTGATATAAACGGATTTTTTGACGTGTTTTTGATTTTTCTTCTTATAATACCTAACTTCTGATCATTTTAAAGGAACACTTGAAAAAAGTCGAACTTCACTATATGATTTTCCCTCAGATTTCAACCTTTTTCTATGAACTCGATTTTGTTCTCCACAATGCTCTCCTCGCCCTACTTACGAAGAAAAATAAAACAATAACATTTCAGAAATAGTGTACATTTCATAATATCGTATTTATAAAATCAAATCGAGTTGAAAAAATCAGATGAAATTCCTTTTTCTTGAGATGTTTTTGAATGCTGCTATTATTTTGACCGGACCAAAATGTCGAATAGTCCAAAAAATGTGAAATTTCTAAAATAATTAAAATCATATCACCACATAGACAATTATTTTGTGTTTGCAACCTCATCCCACAGCATTTAATGCAGTAGTAGCAATAAAAAATGATCACACAAATATATATATGACAATGTATGCTAAGCTATGGTGCGCTGCTATTATTTTGACCGGAACTGTATATATCGAGTCGAAGACACGATGGAATAAATATAAAGTAACTTCAATGTTTTTTCCCGAGAATGATGCACAACAACATATTATATGAGAAATTTCCAACGTTGCGAAGGAAACTTTGGTGAAACCCATAAATTACTGGATTCTAAACTAGAGGACAATTACAAGATCGAATTTTGCTGTTTGACAATTTATAAACCATAAAAATTATTTGCCCATGATAGAAAAGAGAGGAACGACCGCATTCCCTTGGTAAACACAGAGAATCTAAATTCCTCCGGCATTTTCCTCCTCCTAATGAAGGGGTAACTTCTGGAAATGTAACGAATTATATACAGATCATCAGTGCATAGACAGCAGAACTACCGACTTCATGAAGAATTGACTCCATTAGCAAAAACCATTAAATGGGAGAATAAACCCCCACATACAAACTAACACCTACTAACTCCTAACACAGCATAGCGCATCCTACCTCCTTATGTTTATAATCTAAGCACTGGATTAAATTTAAAACTCTTTCACTCATTTCTTAAGCATATGAAGTGCCATTAAATTCGTCTCAGCCATTTATTGTCCAAGGTCTTAAATTGTTGCCAAGAATAAAAAACCGCACATGTCCTTCTCAAGCACTAACCATCAGTCATCATCATAACGAACTTTTACCTCCGCCTCCCACTGCTTTCACAAACCATCATACAACAATTTGGTAAATTCCTTTTTAGTCCTTCCTACACTTGAGCGGGGGGGGGAGGACGAAGACAACCATTACAGGAGAAATCTTTGTCGTTTGCTGGCCAAAAATCACAGTTCACCGGGTTATGGTTATGGCAAAAATATTACGTTGTCATTTTTCCTCTTGGAAACTCAACTCCACTCACATTGCCCAGTCCAAAGCAACACATCTTGCCGGGATGTTCTTCTAATGCCATCATAAAAACAAAGTTTTTATGTTGAACAATGTCACCGTTGTTGGCAGTGGCAGCAGTAGTGGTGCTTTCGTTTTTTCTGTTCAGCCTTTTTTGAAAATGTAACATTTGTATTCCGTTTGTGTCTCAAATGTGCCACAAATGGATATAACTCTTGTATGTGTGTGTGTGTAGATGTTGGTGTGCGTGTATGGGCATCCAAATACAAAATAACATTTTGTAAATTGAGCAAGAATTACAGTTTATTTTTGTATTTTTAAATAAATCATATTTTTCTGAGTTTAGGCTTCATCTGTGTGCGATTGTTGTCCCCACCCGCACATGCGTTTGCCGCACAGTGGTCACATTCAAAATAAAAAGATGTCATTTAAACACGAATTTTATTGGCAGTATACAGTTGAAACGATGGAAATGTATAATGTACAGGAAAATGAGATGGACTTGATGTATCTAATGTCAACGGAATCTAATATCAACGAAATCCCATTAAATTTGTAATAACAATGCCACAAACACTCAAAGACTGCCCTTTGTGAATGTTGACCACATTATCGAACTTTTGTTTGACCATGCAAAAATAATGCCACAAACACTCAAAGCGTGGCTTAGTGATATCTTTTATTGTCTATCACCACTATCATGATTTCTGATCTGTGAAAGTCTTCGTCAGGTGGCTTCGCAGCGACTTTTCAACAACATACCCGACCTCCTTAAGTAAATGAATCTCACAAACGAATAAAAAGAACAATTCACTTTCCAAATATCCGTTTGCACAATTAAATAACTTTTACAATTTTTTCGTCTAGGCTAGAATATTTCAAATTGAAAGTGTAGTAGTGCAATTCTATATTTTTGTTCGACATAAAGTAAAGTGTACAATTAATGTTTTTAACCATATAAAATGACTTTTATAAAATGTTCGTCTATACTATGTAAAATATTTCGAAGTGGACATGTATTAGAGAGTGACACTCTGGAATTCTATGATTAGAATTTTGATAACCCCTCATTGATAGTACTACCTATTTTTGTTTAATAGGAAAAATACTTTAGTTTTGATGATAGTTTTATAAAAGTAAAATTCTCAAAAGGTAATTTTAAGTTTTCAATGGAAAGTTGTTCCAATTCCCAATCCCATGGATATTACATTCTGAAATTTCAATGAGTTGTGGATGAAAATCTAACTTTGAATAATTTAAATAAAATATTTTTTTTTAATATTCACATGCAAATGTCCTTTCATGTATCTATATATATAAAAGAGTTGCGTTACTGACTGACTGACTTATCATTGACCAGCGCGCAGACCAAACGGCTGAAGCCAGGGTCATGAAATTTACAGGGTAGTTCCCAAATAAAGTGTGATTTTTTAGCTATTATCTTTTTGGCAACACTGGTTAACCAGCTGACGCACGTTTCGTGTTTTGTTTCACTGTCAAACATCTTCAGTTTGGTCTATAATTTAACCATGAATCGTCTTATAAACGAACAACGCTTGCAAATTATTGAATTTTATTATCAAAATGCGTGCTCTGTTAAAAAAGTTCAAGAAAGCCGAAGATCCACTTTTTTACCGAAAAATTGTATTCAGCTACGAAGCTCATTTTTGGCTCAATGGGCACGTAAATAGGCAGAATTGTCGATTTTGGAGTGAATATCAGCCAGAAGCATTGCAAGAACTACCAATGCATCCAGAACAAGTAAGGAAAGGCTAAAGTCGGGCGGGGCCGACTATATAATACCCTACACCACTCCCTGCGTATGTATGTACCTCGCTTTGATTACTAAACCCAGTTATTTTATGGGAGCAATTTTATGTAGTTCATATAAATTATACAGTTACTATAAATTCATCTTTTGTCATATTTACCGAATATGGTTAATAACTGACCCAATTATCCGACAGACAAATACAAATTATACAGTAGTAATAGGATGAGTCGGGCCGACATTTCAACAGGGAACCTATAACAACATTTTGGGCCTGTTCCAAAACATGGGCATATATATTTCTCATTCACGGTAGGTATTCCTAGTTGAAAAATATCATGATCTGCAAAATTTGATGAAGATCCGATGTAAGATGTAGTTTCTAGAGCTGTCATAGATCAGAATGGGTCCCCATTTGGGTTATACCAAAGTATGGACATATGGACATCTCCCAAACAAGTAAGGAAAGGCTAAAGACGGACGGACTTTCTATTTCATTACAATTCTATTCGGTAAAAAAGTGAAATCGGAAAGGATTTTTGCATCCTGTAAATGTATGTGTTTGACAAAAAATGTTAAATCGGAAAGGACATTTGTATGGGGCTATATTGAAACCTGGAACGATGTGACCCGCTTTCATCATGTCTGTTTATTGGTGAAATATAATATGTAAAATTTTGCCAAAATCGGTTTAACATTCGGGAGCAACATTTGTATGAGGGCTATATCTAAATCTGAACCTATCTTACCCACTTTCACCATAGTTTTTTAGTTGGAGTAGATGATGTGCCAATTTTAAAGAAAAACGGATACAATATGTGGATTTTAGAGCGGAAAAAGTCAAATCGGTAGCGACATTTGTATGGGGGCTATATCTAAATCTGAACCGATCATACCCACTTTCAGCATAAGTGTTTCTAGTTCGATTATAAAATGTTGTGTCAATTTTAAAGAAAATCGGGTACAATATGTGGTTTCTAAAGCGGAAAAAGTGAAATCGGGAGCGACATTTGTATGTGGGCTATATCTAAATTTGAACCGATCTTACCCAATTTTTGCATACGTGTTTCTAGTTGGATTATAAGATGTTGTGCCAATTTTAAAGAAAATCGGGTACAATATGTGGTTTCTAAAGCGGAAAAAGTGAAATAGGGAGCGACATTTGTATGGGGGCTATATCTAAATCTGAACCGATCTTACCCAATTTTTGCATAGGTGTTTCTAGTTGGATTATAAGATGTTGTGCCAATTTTAAAGAAAATCGGGTACAATATGTGGTTTCTAAAGCGGAAAAAGTGAAATAGGGAGCGACATTTGTATGGGGGCTATATCTAAATCTGAACCGATTTCCTCCAAATTCAATACCGATGGTCCATGGCCAGAAAAAATAACTTCTGCCAAGTTTCATGACAATCGGACGACAATTGCGACCTGTAGAGTGCGAACAAGCTTAGATGGACAGCAGACGGACGGACGGACGGACGGACGGACAGACAGACATCGTTAAATCGACTCAGCTGGTGATTCTAAGCCGATCCGTATGCTAAAGGTGGGTCTAGCTCGATTATTTCTTGGTGTTACAAACATTTGGCGCGAAACTAACTTATAATACCCTAGACCACGAAGTGGTGTAGGGTATAAAAAGTCACAGTTTGGTGCGGTTTATGGGCTGGTGGCATCATTGGACCGTACTTCTTCAAAGCTGATGCGAATCGTAACGTAACTGTGAATGGTGAGCGCTACGGTGAGATGAAATCCAACTTTTTTTTGCCCAAAATGCAAGAGCTTGACTTGCATGACATGTGGTTTCTACAAGACGGTGCCACATGCCACACAGCACGCGCAACAATGGACTTATTGAGAGGCGAGTTCGGTGAACATTTTATTTCACGTTCGGAACCGGTCAATTGGCCGTCTAGATCGTGCGATTTAACGCCTTTAGACTATTTTTGTGGGGCTATGTTAAAGCTCATGTCTATGCAGACAAGCCCGCTTCAATCGACGCATTGGAGATTTCATGCATTTTTCTGAATTTTATTTGTTTTTTTTTTTTTTTTTTGAAAAACTCGCTTTTAAAAAATCACCCTTTAGTAGACGCCGACTAAGAATGTAAGTTTTACTTTTAGGGGGACAAAATGGGACAAAAATGGATAAACATCGAACATTCGTCCTGACTAAACGGCAGTAGCTAAAAACATGTTGTATTTCTTGCACTGATCATGCAGACGAGCTATAAATAGGGATTTTTCGAAATTTGTGCTTCTAGGGGAGGAGAGAGACAAAAGGGATGAAAATGGTACCAATTTATGAATTACAGCTATATTCGTGAAAATCGGCATTTACATTTCACTGACAACGAAGATTTGCAAAATAATTGGATTTTTCGAAAAGTTTACTTTTAAGGTGCGAGCGGGACAAAAAGGGATAAAAATGGTACCAAATAAAGTATTACAGCTAGAATCATGAAATTTGGCATTAAAAGTCCTCTGACCATGTAGAAGGGCAGTAAATTTGGATTTATCTAAATGTGTTCTTTTAAAGGTTGCGCGGGACAAAAATGGTACCAATTTAAGTAATACAGCTATAGTCGTGAAATTTGGTGTGTAAATTCCTTTGACAACGAAGAAGCGTAAATCGAAATCGATCGATTTTTTGAAATTTGTACTTATGAGGAGTGAGCGGTACAAAAAGCTATAAAAATGTTACCAACTAAAATATTGTAGTTATAATCGTGAAGTTCGGCGTGTACATTCCTCCGACTACGTAGGCTCGCAATATAAATGGATTTTTCGAAATTTGTACATTTAAATAAATTCCTCTGACAAAGAAGCGCAAATCTAAACGCATTTTTCGACATTTGAGGCAAGCGAGACAAAAAGGGATAAAAGTGGTACCTTTTTAAGTATTGCAGCTATAGACGTAGAAGCGCAAATTTTGTACTTACTAGGAGAATGCGCGACGACAAGGGTTAAAGGTGGCACCAAATAAAGTACATGTTTTTCGGGGAAGCAGAAATACATGTTATCTATAGTGATTTTTTAAAATATGTACTTTTTGGGAAATAGGTGCAAAAAATTATAAAATGGCCGGCTGCATCCAGAAACATGAAATCGTGTATATAAAACAAGCAATGACACCTCATTATTGTTTGCATTACCTAGTAATGACTGCCTATTACGCCCTATATTATTTTGAAGTATGAAATAATGGCCACTTTATAATGACTTACAAAAGCAGTTATTGATAACAGAAAGACCGTGTCTTGCTACACATTGAGTTGTGTGTAACTTTGCTTCCATCCCTTTCGATGTTACCGCGACCATCGCTCGAAGATTAAAACGATTTGATATTTTCAATTGATGAAGCAAATTTAGTTGCTTCATGTCAATCGAAGCGGAATGTGAGCAATTTCTTTGCAGAATCATAAAGTTGACTGGTTGAACTATATTGGAATTAAAAATGTTTCAATTTATTGTTAAAATAGTATTATAATACTATCTAATCAACACAACAACAATAAGAAGAAAGGAAAACACATTCACCATTCTGCTTATTGCTCTGTTCCTTTTGTAACAACAACAAAACTGCACTTTTTTTGTATGTACGTTCTTGCCGTAGTGTCATCGTTTATCATACAAAATTTGAAATATAATGAAGTTGCAATAGAAATGTTTTTCTGTGTGTGGTCAAACCACCAACCACAACACACTTACTTACAACCTAGTACTTATATAATAACTTTTTTGTAATCGTGCGTGGAAGTACTTGTTTTTTACAATCCCTTTATAAAAATAATTAGAAACGGATCCGAAAAATAAGTAGTAAAGGTTTTTGGTTAAAGGTTGGGGTTTTAACGCACACAACGACATAATTGAAGAAAATTTATGGATAAATGTAAAAAACCCCATAAAAGTATAAAATATGTAGGATTAAAATATAAAGTTTTTAATACGGAAGTTATAAAAATTGGAATCTTCATTGTTAAATTTAAAATGGAGTCGTCATAGGAGGAATGC
This sequence comes from Polietes domitor, assembly GCA_947397865.1. Classification (NCBI taxonomy): domain Eukaryota; kingdom Metazoa; phylum Arthropoda; class Insecta; order Diptera; family Muscidae; genus Polietes; species Polietes domitor. The sequence continues at coordinate 19,551,407 of OX377620.1, read as the reverse complement.
TCATTATTTTTAAAAGCTTAAAAGTAATTTTTCTACATCCACTTTTCCGGAAAATTCCATATGTGGAAGGTAGGAAGGTGGCGCAACTTCTGGTAGCTCCTACGTGACTATAACTGTCTTAACTAATCTCTGTAAATAGTGAACACACTTTAATTTTCTGAGCTCCAAATGCGACAATTTGAACGACTATCGCAGCCGTTAAAATGAAGAGTTTCGAAATATTGCAAAAAAAATGTCCTCGATAGCCTCCCGAATTCTATCTTTGAGGTCTTGAATCGACGCTGGGCTGTTGGCGTAGACCTTATATTTAACGTGGCCCCACAGGAAGAATTCTCAAGGTGTTAAATCACAAGATCTCGGTGGCCAATTGTGATTACCTATTCGAGAGATAATACGGTCCGGAAACTTTTCTTGTAAAAGAGCAATGGTTTCGTTGCTTGTGTGACACGTAGCGCCGTCTTGTTCAAAGTAAACGTTGTCCTGATAAATACCATCCAACTCCGACAATAAAAAATCATTAATCATCTCTCAATAGCGCAATCCATTCACCGTAACTGTTGATCCATCCTCATTTTCGGAAAAGTAAGGTCCAATGACCCCACCGGACCATAAACCGCACCAAACAGTCACACCAAACCGCACAGAGGATGGAGAGGCTTCTCAACAATAACTCTTGGGTTTTCCGAGCCCCAGATGCGACAATTTTGCTTGTTGACGTAGCTACCGAGGTGGAAATGGGCCTCATCAGTAAAGATGATTTTTCTATGGAATTCTGGTTCATTTTCATTCATCTCAAGGACCCAATCAGCAAAGACAGGACGTTGTTGATGATCGGCCGGCTTGAGTTCTTGTGTTAACTGAACTTTATAAGCCTTAAGACCCAAGCCTTTATGCAAAATACGGTGTAATGACGTTTGTGGAATGCCCAATTCCAAAGAACGACGAGGAATGGACAAACCTGGGGTTTCTTCAACACTTTGGGCTACAACAGCAATATTCTCAGTTGTTCTTGAGCAACGTGCACGGGTTTTATTCTTCACATCACTAACTTGTCCCAACAGCTCGAATTTTTTCAACAAATTTCTGTAATGCGGTCCGAAAAGGAGCTTCACGACGACCCAAAAACGCTTTAGTTTTGCGAGCTGTGACGGCAAGATTTTCACCATTTTTGTAGTGAATTTTAATAATTTCCATTTTTAGTAATGGCGTAGTTTCTACTTGTCAAATGTCAAGGAATAAAAGCTTCAAAAGTGACAGTTACCGAAATACCTGGTGATTCAAAATAACACCTCATGTTGGAAAACTCTGTATTATGCAATTATTATATATGCACCTAATGTCCGACATGCTATGTCAACACTAACTCATTCTTTGGCCACAAATATTCAGAAATTTTAACTCCTTTTCGGCAATTCTATTTCCATATTTTCCTGGTTTATCCCACTGTGCATCTGGCGTTACGTGTCTTCTATGTGGCCATAACCAAGCTGAAATTGCACATGTACGGGTGGGATTTGTAATGGCTACAAAACAACAACAGCAACAAAAAACGATGGCAGCAACACCACACTTATGTCTGCAACTGTCTGATGCTGCTTTTCTGGTCGATGTCGGTGTTGCTGCTGTTGTGGATGTTGTTGGACATCGCCTGCCACTGTTTGTGATTGTTCGTTGTTGTTCGTAGCTGGTAAGAGGCTTTTTCCCTATTTGACAGTTATCATTTTTTAGTCGGTCGGTCGGTCGTTCGGTCTTTGGCTGAGTGCGGAGGAGGATATCAGGATGTCCTTTGGATGTGGTGGGAGGGGATGTGGATACCGCTGCTGCTGCTGGAGGAGTGTTTGTGATTGTAACAAATGTTTCGAGTATTATAAATTGACTTTATGAAGGCTGTTTGCTTGTTTTGTGGTTGTTAAACAGTTAAAAAGTTATTGCTTCAGCCCTCGCCACCGTTGTCGGCTTTCTTGTTGTTTTTTGCCTGAACCTTGTGGCCGTATTTTAATGTTTATGAATTATGGTAATGGATTTTGTTTTAGTTTGATTTTGATTTTGAATAGTCTCTTTATAAATCTATTAAGGGGTTGTTAGTTGCTTTTGTCGTTTGGTCGTCGGTCGTCGTACGGGGGCGGGGCGTATAAGAAAAATGACAAATGTCAGAGGAAAGAGAATTTCGGCAACTTTTGTGCGCTGCTTGGCATTTTATGGAGGAGTATCCTTTGGTTGCCAGTAGACTGAGAGAGTTTGACATCCTGCCTAAGGTTTCTAATCAATTATAAATAATGTACTTGTACAGCAAATCTGTCAGAAGCAGTATTGAGACGTACTTCGTTATAGCACTTGAGCCAATCAGGCGTGTGATGCGCTGCAAGGTCACATCTAAATATTTAATTTTCATTTCGAAGCGATTTATTAAGCAACTCAACTCAAATTTTGATTTGTTTCAGTCAACTTCAATGTCTGGCATAAATATTTAATTAACCCAGATAAATGTAGTGACAGAGTTGTACAAAACTAAAGCTACACAATTGTAACGATTTTGTAAATTACACTGTCCAACAAAATAAGAATTTTCGATTGGAACAGAATAGCGACTATGTAATTGTGAAAGAGCATGTTGCAGAATAAGCTCCAGCTGGTCTGAGTTTCTTTTTGATAATAGTACTTATTGAAAACAAATTGTAAGTTAATGTCAGCAAGAATTCTTTAGAACTATATAGGTATAGGTATCTTTAATATATATGTCTACTCTCATTTTGGAAACGACTACTACACTTAAGCATAGATTATCTTCAAAGTACCTTATCTTCCTTCCGTCAACGCAATGCACTATATTTCGTCGTCCGTCAGTTGCCGTTAGTAGTAGAAACTGTATAAAATGTCAAATATATTTGAAAAATCCACGGAAAGGGTTAAGATGCCAGCTATTAGAAAATAAAATATTCTCTTATCTAATTTGTAAACCCTTATCATCATCATCATTTCCATTTAACTCTTAGCGGAGCATACGTTCACGGTTGTTTGCTGACGTCTTTACTTCATTCCAAGTTTTGCTGGTGTCGAGCGTCCCACTTTTCTGCTGCCTTGTGTATTACATTCTAAAGCATGGGAACATGGTTCGGGGTGTGTGTCCGATCCATTTCCGCTTTCTACGTTTTATAATTATGTGGACCAAGTAAATGTTGTTTGACCAGAATATTCTTAGAATATGACGTAGGCAACGGTTAGCGAAGCTCTGTCACTTGGTAACCAGAACATCAGTTGTAAACCAAGTTTCGCAGACAACGAACACTTAAACATTTAACATTTAAAAACCGTTATTTAACAATAAATTTAATTATCCAGCTTCTACATTTATCGTTTACATATAGATATTGCTTTCATCGATAGAATTTTAGCTATTAAAAATAAAACAAAATATATTTTCCGAGTTTTTCATTTTTATACCCTCCACCTCCGGGATAGCGGTATACTAACTTTGTCATTCCGTTTGTAACACCTTGAAATATCGACCTGAGACCCTATAAAGTATATATATTCTTGATCGTCATAATCGTCTTGGTCGTCTGTCCGTCTAGCACGCTAGAATCTAAACGAAAGGATTTAGAACGTTCATATTTTCTATAAATGCGTCTTATAGTCGTAGATCGGTTGGGATTGAAATGGCGCGAAATCGGCCCAAAGGGAACAATTTTTCCCTCACAAGCACTAAAAATACCCATAATAATCCCTAATATAGCAAAAACGTGCACCAAAAAGTGATTCTTATTTGTAGGGGGAGAAATGGGTCAAAAAAGGGATAAAAATGGTACATATTAAACGACAACAGCTAGAAACACGAAATTCTAATTGAATAGATACATAATTTAAAAGTATTTTTTCCAAATTCGTACTTTTAAGGGGTAAAATGGGAATAGAGGGATAAAAATGGTACCAACCTAACGGCTGTGCCTAGAATAATGAAATTCGGTGTATACATTCCTCTGATTGCATAGACAAGTAAAATACACGGATTTTTAAAAATTCGTACTTTTTGGGGTTAAAATGGAAAAAAAGGATAAAAATAGTACCAATCAAAAGATTGCAGCTAGAGTCATGAAGTTCGGAGTATACATTCCTCTGACTGTGTAGACACGGAAAATAAACAGATTTTTCGAAATTCGTACTTTTTGGGGTCAAAATGGAAAAAGGGGATAAAAATAGTACCAACCAAATGACCGCAGCTAGAGTCATGAAATTCGGAGTATACATTCCTGTGACTGCGTAGACACGGGAAATATACGAATTTTTCAAAATTCGTACTTTCAAGGGATACAAGGGTACAGAGGGATAAAAATAGTACCAACTAAACGACTACAGCTAGAATGATGAAATTCTACTTGCGTAGAAACGTCAAGGGGGTAAAAATGGTACCAACCAAATGGGCGCAGCTGTAATCATGGAATTCGGTGTATACATTCCTCTGACTGCATAGACACGCAAAATAAAAAGTTTTTTTTTTCCAAATTCGTACTTTTTCTTTTACGGCAAAAATTGGTTGGATCATTAAGTTAGGTTATATTGCACTATGTAGACGTACATAATGGATTTTCAAAATTTGTACTTTTGGAATTAAAATAGAATGGAAATACAACCAAGTGTAGCCACCCATTATCTACCAATATTTATGGTATTTAAGCTTTTTGAAAATATAAATATAAGAATATTTATTTCAATACGTCAATTCGTATTGGTAGCCTTGCCTTATAAGCGTGGTTTGAAATAATTAAAATATTATATTTATTTATAAAATTATTTTTTTCAATATTTATTTTTGGTTTGGCTATATTAAACAAAATATATTTTTCTGGTATATTACTGCACTTCTACGAAAGTCGACAGCCTCTGTGGAATGCAATTCATGGTGAAGGGTATATAAAGTTCGGCCCGGCCGAACTTAACGCCGTTTTTATTTGTTTACCACTCACACTCACCCACAGCCCCATTTTTGGTTCAATTTTTTTCCGAACATCACAAAATTAGGGGTTCTAACTTATCAAAATTGAAATGTCGTGCACTATACCACCCCTAATGCCTATATAATAAAAGGAAAGACAATTAAAAAAATTCTAAACACAGTTATTTTAATTTATAATTAAAATATCATTTTTTTTACGTTTTTGGGTAGATGTTCAGGAACCCGTTTTTTTCCTATAAAATCCCGCTAAATATCGCTTCTTGCTCTCCGCCCAATGACCGAAAATCTAATTCAAATTTATATCGATAGATATGTACTTGTTTTCACCATTCTAACTTTCAAGCCTATTTTTGCCGCTCCCCTCCGCTCAAAAAATACTTAAACCAAATTCCAAGGTTTGTCGTTTATGGATACTGTTCCTTCCATGTTTCTCTATCTGTGTTTAAAATTTCAACAACATCTGTACACCTGGGATTGCGGAACAACAAAACAGACGGAGAGACAGATAAAAGTTTTTAATAAAGGGTGATTTTTTAAAAGCTATAGGAAAGTTTTTCAAAAAAAAAAAACACATAAAATTCTGAAAAATGCATGAAATCTTTATCTGAATCGATAGTACGGTCCATATAATTAAATGTTTGAAGATTATTTCATGCAAATGTTGACCTTGACTGCGCCTCAAATGGTCCATCCGCTTATTCCAATTTTGGCATACTCTTTCCAACATTTCGGCCGGTATCTCATGAATAAATGCTTCAATGTGGTCTTCCAATGCGTCACGTGAAGCGGGCTTGTCTGTATAGACATGAGCTTTAACATAGCCCCACAAAAAATAGACTAAAGGCGTTAAATCGCACGATCTAGGCGGCCAATTGACCGCTCCCGAACGTGAAATAAAATGTTCACCGAACTCGCCTCTCAATATGTCCATTTTTGCGCGTGCTGTGTGGCATGTGGCACCTGTTGTGGTCTTGTTGAAACCACATGTCATGCAAGTCAAGCTCTTGCATTCTGTGCAACAAAAAGTTGGATATCATCTCACGGTAGCGCTCACCATTCACAGTTACGTTACGATTCGCATCACCTTTGAAGAAGTACGGTCCAATGATGCCACCAGCCCATAAACCGCACCAAACTGTGACTTTTTCTGGATGCATTGGTAGCTCTTACAATGCTTCTGGCTGATATTCACTCCAAAATCGACAATTCTGCCTATTTACGTACCCATTGAGCCAAACATGAGCTTCGTCGCTGAACACAATTTTTCGGTAAAAAAGTGGATCTTCGGCTTTCTTGAACTTTTTTAACAGAGCATGCTTTTTGATAATAAAATTCAATAATTTGCAAGCGTTGTTCGTTTGTAAGACGATTCATGGTTAAATTATAGAACAAACTGAAGATGTTTGACAGTGAAACAAAACACGAAACGTGCGTCAGCTGTTAAACCAGTGTTGCCAAAAAAATAATAGCTAAAAAATGACCCTTTATATACTAATCATTTGTATGGCACAAATCTCATTTCTGGCAAAAATTCGCGGGATTCGGGAAATACAAAATGGTAAATAGATTGCTTCCAACGCTTCCCGGTATTCCACACCCTATATATATTAATGGCAGATAACCTTACGCAGAGTTCTGCGTTCATCATTTGAATCAAAATCCAAAACCCGATAGGGAGCATTCATTTGGAAAAAGACCGCCGTAACAGAAACATTATAATTTTGTACTTGTGTACAACCAAATATACTTTCGAGCGAGATCTTTCATTTGGTCAAAATAACACAAACATAAACTCTTTACTGCCTACATAAGAACAACTTCAAATTTGAATATTGCAAAATCAAAAAGTCCTAAATTTAATTTTTATGTTATGACTCTCTATGTGAAACTGAGCATTATGCCACATAACCTTCAGCCACAAGCATGTTCTCGCCAATATTGGCAATGCAATCGACATGTGAGCTTTCCTCCTCCACCCACCTACCGTTCATTATAATGAAAAACAACAACACAACACCACCCCTCCGCCCGAAAAAGAAATACAAAGATTATCACTACTTGGTGCTGCAGCACGCAGCACCGATGACACCACCCACGAAAAGGAACGGAAAATATAAAATAAAAATAAACGACAGGAGGCGAGGGGCTGAGGAAACTGGTTTGGCAGTCGATAGAATATATAACCGGAAACCGGAAATAAAATACTGTCGGTATAGCATATAAACTTTATGAACGTGAGCACAATTTTAATGTTTCCGATTTTCATTTCGCTTCAGACTATATAAATTTACGGACTCTCGGCTTCCTTGGGAAGTACAACAATAGAGCAACAACGTTGGAAATGAAACGAATCAGCGAAAAAACGCCAAGAAGAGAGAGATAGAGAGCGTGGGAGGGGTGTGGGAGTGAAAGAACAAAAAAATAATCCCATTTGAGGCAATAAAAATCTTCAATTGTGTTAAAATTGTACAATAACAAACACCACAATGTACAGACATACATACATACATGGACACTCACCACCACCACAGCAACCAATGCCTACCTTAATATCTGTAGATATTCAGTCAGCATCACACCCCACCAACACTAACACCATGAAGCAATGGATACATGTATACAAGCAAACTCAAAAACACACATACTCTCGCATGTACGACCATGTAATATGGTTATAAAGTTGTAAAATATTTTTACATGCAAAAGCCATATTTTTTCTTGTGCTGCCAAGGGTGTCCCTGTGCATGTGTGGGAGGACGCGCGTGTTTGATGTTCATACCTATAACCTATAAGGGGGAGGGGTTGTGGCGGGACTAGAGTAATACATCGACAGCAAAGGCCAAAGTGCTTTCCTATCAGCCATTCCCCTCATTCCATCGACCTTTTGAGGCTACCCTTTGTTTGTGGTATGTGGTGGGGTGGGGTGGTACAATATAAAAACATAATTTTCACAACAATAACAGAGGCAACTATCACCGACCACAACAGCATCATAAAAGTAATAAAAGAAAAATAAGGAAATCAGGGAAAAAACGTGTTTTTCTGATTATGTATGGAAAATGTGGAAATAGCCTCAGGGTGTTATAAAAATTGCGTGAAAACACCTTTTCCAGTTCTGTATTCGGATTTGGTGGGAAAATTACATTAAATCCAACAGAATATAATTTGTTTTCTACTTAATTGGTTTTGTATATCCTCTACCACACTGTGTGAAAAGGACTGACAAGGAATCGAGATATACCCCAGGTGTATTATACCGGATCCCGCTGAGATTCAATTCCAAATTTCTCGCGAATTTTTAGGATTTTTGCAATTATCATTCTCCGGGAATTTATCGGAACCTGTTTTTAATACCACATTACTATAATTTTGTTGAAGGGAAGTATACAACGTCCTGTGGTGTTTTATGATATACTCACGTCGAAAAAAACACAAACCCAAGATATATAAATATTTGTTCAGTAGTGGTAAGCATACAAGTCAACAAAAAGCAAGTACATTTACCTTTAACATACACGCAAAGAAAACATTCCTCCAACGAAAAGTTAGAGAAATTCGTTTGCGGAATGTGTTTGTCGCAAACGATTTATTTTTGTCATAAATCCTGCGAAACGTTTGTTGTAAACGATTTATGGGTTTAACACAATATGTATTTATCCCAAGTACTCTGTTGAAATGTGTCGTATTATGTATGTATTAGTGCCAAGTAGCCAACATTTAAGTAGTTAAAAATGAATAACATTTTCATTACTCCTTAATCATGCATCCAATGGATTTCATTCTAAATATTTTCTTAAATGCAAATATATATGTCATCTAAAGGAGTCTTTCAAACACAAGAAGCACTTGCAAACACTTATTCCCAGCAATAAAATGCCGAATTTTTGCCATATTATACCCTCCACCTCCAGGATGGGGGTATATTCACTTTGTCATTCCGTTTGTAACACCTTATAATATTCATCGGAGACCCCATAAAGTACATATATTCTGGGTCGTGGTAAAATTCTAAGACAATATAGCCATGTCCGTCTGTCTGTTGAAAGCACGATAGCGGCCGAACGAAATGAACTAGGAGGTTCAAATTTTTCCTAAATGTGTCTTATGATTGTAGATCGGCCCAGAGGGAAACATTTTTCCCTCACAAGGACTGAAAACACCCCTAATATTTAGAGTATTTCAGCATGTTTTTTGAACATTATAGCTTGTATTTACTTGATATTTGCAATGCGCATTCCCTTTATGGCATAAAAGAGCACCATAAAGTGATTTTTATTTGTAGGGGGCGAAATGGGACAAAAAAGGATAAAAATTGTACATATCAAACGACAACAGATAGAAATACGAAATTTGGCGTGTACATTCCTCTAATAGAGTAGATACATTATATAAAAGTATTTTTTTTAATTCGTACTTTAAAGGGGTTAAATAGGGATAGAGGGATAAAAATAGTACCAACCTAACGACTGCACCTAGAATAATGAAATTCGATGTATACATTCCTCTGATTGCGTAGACACGTAAAATAAAAGAACTTTCCAAAATTCGTACTTTTTGGGGTTCAAATGGAAAAAGGGGATAAAAATAGTACCTACCAAATGACAGCAGCTAGAATCATGAAATTCGGAGTATACATTCCTCTGACTGCGTAGACACGAAAAATAAAACGTTTTTTCCAAATTCGTACTTTCAGGGGATACAATAGCTACAGGGGATAAAAATAGTACCAACTAAACGAATAAATAAAAGCAAATAAACTAATTATGTAGATACGTAAAATAAACTGAGTTAGTCGTACTCTTGAGGGGGCAAAATTGGAAAAAGGGGATAAAAATGGTACCAACAAAATGGCCGCTGATAGAATCATGGAATTCGGTGTATACATTCCTCTGACTGCATAGCCACGTAAAATTTTTTTTTTCAAATTCGTACTTTATTTTGTTGCTTTTACGACAAAAAAAATGGTAGAATCATGAAGTTGTCTTAAGGTAAGGTATTTTCAAAATTTGTACTGAAAATTTATAGGATGCATGAATTGAAGTATTATTTCCTATATATATATATACATTAGGGCGTACCTCAACGCTCTAATATACATAGTATACAAATATTGGTAGCTTTGGTTTATTAATTAAATTTCTGATTTTCGTACAGTTAAAATTTGTTGCGGACATTCTTCTTGTAGCTTGGAAGCACCACAAAAAAATAAAAGTTTTACCGGGCGAAATGGGACAAAAAGGGATAAAATATGGTACAAATGATACGACAACAGCTAGAATCATGAAATTCGGTGTGTACATCCCTCCAATTGCATAGACACGTAAAATAGAGGGATTTTTCGAAATTCGTACTTTTAAGGGATATAATTAAAAAGAGGGATAAAAATGGGACCTTCCAAACCGCTGAAGTTGAAATCATGAAATTCGGTGTATACATTCCGTGAACTATGGTCGAACTTAACGCCTTCTTACTTGTTTTAATTAAGCGAAATAAAACGGGATCTTAGGCCATACCATATAATAATGAGACTAGCTTACAAATATTTTGTCGAAGGACTGAGAATAACATTTTTCGAATAAGATTTTTCATAAAGTTCAAAACGACATTAAGAACGTTTAGAGATTTTTTACTAAAATTCAAATTTTCGTTGAAAGTACCTACCAAACTTCTACATTTATACATTCGACGTTTTCATTAAATAGGCCTTGCATTCTGTTTTCTAAAATGTTTTTTCGGGCTATTTAAACAAAAAACAAAACAAACACGAACGATTTTATTGGATCTTCGATATTCTCCTGACTCAAGGCCATCTTTGCATCTACATTCTATATAATACGCATTTATTTACACTTAACTGTCCCTATCATGATTTCTGGCCACGACGGCCATCTTCTTTGCTCAGGGTTCACCATTCAAAATCGAAATTTTAAATTCAGTAGGTTTATTAAGCAGCTTTTCAAACAGCTCGAGAAGGACGTAAAAACACAACAACTATTGTTATAGCGAACAATGTTAGAGTGAAATAACTGATTTCTTGATGAAGTAATCTTTGCCAAATATATAACCAAATTATCCACACCACCCTCCTAAATGCACATGAATTTATTTATAACATTACTTTTACTTGGAAGTCTGCAATTGCAATTGTACAACAAGTACCTGACTGCCGAATGGATGTATATTTGCTGGCAGATTCAAACACAAACACACACTCGCATACACATATATTCATGTACAAAAGGAAGAAAAATTCCCCACATCCCTCACGTCTCACATTCCACATCATGTTGTCTGTTCACTGACCTACAATGTTTTTTGTTATCCCTCCTTTTTGGTCCATTCACCAAATCCATGGAATCCCAGTTTTTGTTTTTTTTTTTTTGCTTTTGTGTGAACGAACAGCATGAGGGGGAAAAATGAATTTTTGCCATTTTAAATGCAAACAAAAGGCTCTGTCGGTTCTTCCTGTGGTGGCAGTGATGAAGTATATGTAGCTGCCAACATCCACCACACCCTCATTGCAAATAAGAAAATTGGGGTTGAGTTGGCATTTTGAGCGATACGAGATGCAATTTAAAAAATAATATTTGTATTTTACTCTCCAGAATTAAAGCTTCTGCTTTTATTGAGCGGTTGGCTAGGACAGCACACTCAACTGCGATAACATATTTGGTAGTGAACATATTTGGAAATGATCCAATTGGGTTAGATGTAACGTCGAGGTTTTATCCAGATTGGTTTTCACCAATCGCAAACGATATACTAGATAATCATTAATTTGCTCAATTATAGTAAACGTGACAGATTTGTTCACTTTTTCGTTCCTGTTTCATATCCAAATTTAGACAACAACTTAGACTCGTCAACCGGCTTCAATGCAATGTGAAACAGTATTAAAGTATATCCACGCAGATTATTATTATTATAAATTATATATATGTGGGAGCCGGGCGTATAGGCTCAGGCCGCTATCGACGTACGACTTTGTTGTGTATTGAATGACATGAGCGACGGCGTCATGCAAACTCACCGACGCACATTCTCGCATATAATATGCACTGACTTACGCACACGGACGGACGGACGATGTCAGCAGTTCAGTTGTCGTATAGATTTTAACAAAGATAGACGTGTTGCCGAACTCAAGCCTGTATTGAATCATTAATTAATCTCACTCTTACTGCTCCTAATTTAATAAATAAGTTATTTGATGTAATAAACATTTAAAAACTAGACGTGTCAAGTGTTTCATTCATTCGAAGGCAAACCCACCCCTATATATATACATATATATATTATAAATTATATTATTTTGTATTTTACTCAGAATTAGGAAGAATACATTTTTAGGTGGACCATGTGCAAACAAATAAATTAAAATTTACTATGAAAAATTGACTGTGGAACATAATGAAAAATCATACAAAAATAAATTTTTATATAAATAAAATTTTTATTAATTTTTAGATAATGTTTGAAGCTTTTCCCAAATATAACGCGATTCAATCAATTATTTCAGTTGTCAGTTCAGTTTTTTTTATTATTTAAGCATCTATTTATTCTGCAAATTTTGAGACAAATTTTCAGAAAAAATATTCACAATGTTTTTGTATAAAAATTTTTTATTTTAAAACTTAAATTTATTTTAAAAATTATTTTTTTTAATTAAAACTTTATTTATACACTCCACGAGAGTATTATGTCTTTGTGCATTTGTTTGTAACACCCAAAAGGAAGAGAGATAGACCCATTGTTAAGTATACCGATCGACTTAGAATCACTTTTTGAATCGAATTAGCAATGTCCGTCTGTCTGTCTGTCCGTCTGTCCGTCCGTCTGTCTGTCTGTCTGTCTGTCTGTCTGTCTGTCTGTCTGTCTGTCTGTCTGTCTGTCTGTCTGTCTGTCTGTCTGTCTGTCTGTCTGTCTGTCTGTCTGTCTGTCTGTCTGTCTGTCTGTCTGTCTGTCTGTCTGTCTGTCTGTCTGTCTGTCTGTCTGTCTGTCTGTCTGTCTGTCTGTCTGTCTGTCTGTCTGTCCATCTAATCTTGTAATCACGATACAGGTCGCAATTGTTGCCAGAACCAAATGAAACTTTGCACAACGAAGTTTTTCGGGATAAGAACGAACGCTATTTAATTTGAAGAAAATCGGTTCAGATTTAGATATAGCCCCCATACGAATTTCACTCTCGATTTGACACTTTTCACTCTAGATACCACATATTACAACAGATTTTCTTCAAAACTAGCAAAACATCTTATATTCCAACTAGAAACACCTGTGGTAAAAATGGGTCAGATCGGTTCAGATTTATATATAGCTCCCATACAAATTTCGCTCCCGATTTGACTTTTTCCGCTCTAGAAACCACATGTTCTCTCAGATTGTCTTCAGATTTGGCAAAACATCTTATATTCCATCTAGAAACACCTGTGGTAAAAATGGGGCAGATCGGTTCAGATTTAGATATAGCCCCCATACGAATTTCACTCCCGATTTGACACTTTTCACTCTAGATACCACATATTACAACAGATTTTCTTCAAAACTGGCAAAACATCTTATATTCCAACTAGAAACACCTGTGGTAAAAATGGGTCAGATCGGTTCAGATTTATATATAGCTCCCATACAAATTTCGCTCCCGATTTGACTTTTTCCGCTCTAGAAACCACATGTTCTCTCAGATTGTCTTCAGATTTGGCAAAACATCTTATATTCCATCTAGAAACACCTGTGGTAAAAATGGGGCAGATCGGTTCAGATTTACATATAGCCCCCATACGAATTTCACTCTCGATTTGACACTTTTCACTCTAGATACCACATATTACAACAGATTTTCTTCAAAACTGGCAAAACATCTTATATTCCAACTAGAAACACCTGTGGTAAAAATGGGTCAGATCGGTTCAGATTTATATATAGCTCCCATACAAATTTCGCTCCCGATTTGACTTTTTCCGCTCTAGAAACCACATGTTCTCTCAGATTATCTTCAGATTTGGCAAAACATCTTATATTTCAAGTAGAAACACCTGTGGTAAAAATGGGTCAGATCGGTTCAGATTTATATATAGCTCCCACACAAATTTCGCTCCCGATTTGACTTTTTTCACTCTAGAAACCACATATTTTAACAGATCCTCTTCAAATTAGGCGAAGTATATTAAATTTGTCCTAGAAACACCCATAGTGAAAATGGGTCAGATCGGTTCAGATTTACATATAGCTCACATACGAATTTCACTCCCGATTTTAATCTTTTCACTCTAGATTCCATATATTACAAGAGATTTTCTTCAAAATTGCAAAACATCTTATATTTCAACTAGAAACACTTGTGGTAAAAATGTGTTAGATCGGTTCACATTTATATATAGCTCCCATACAAATTTAGCTCCCGATTTAACTTTTTCCGCCCCAGAAACCACGAATTTTCACCGAATTTCTTCAAAGTGAGCATAACACCTTATATTTGAACTGGAAGAACTTATTGTGAAAGTTAGTCACATTTTTCCATGTTTGGATATAGCCCCGATACAAATATTCTTATCGATTTGACAAATCGAACCAGGTCGTATTAGCCTATGATTAGGAAACATACAAAAATTCTTCCCGTTTTCACTTTTTTACCGAGTTGGACTGTATTCGGTTGGAAAGTGGAGTGTATCATATAGTCGGCCCCGCCCGACTTTAGCGTTTCCTTACTTGTTTTTAATTTTCTCCATTTTTTAATTATTTAAGCATCTATTTATTCTGCAAATTTTAATTTGGAAAACCAAAAATAAATTTAATCTTTATTTTTTATTGTTTGTACTCTTCGATTTTCTCGTAAAAATTTTCATTTAAACATCTATTTACTCTGTAAATTTTAAGGCTTGGTTGAAAGCGGGCCTATACAAATTACTATTTTTTTTAATTTTTTCGTGTTTCCAAATTTTCAAAAAAATTAAAAAAAAAAATAATAAACATATTAATAATAATAGTGAATCTTTTTCGATGCGAATTTGCTTATAATAGCCACTTTTTATATTATCACAAGCCTCACAGAATTTTTAGCAAATTAACTACAAAACTTTACGAACACAGCAAAACTGTAAGTCTAAAATGACGAAGTTCGTCCTAGGTTTCACATAGATTTCTTATTGGCAGAAGAAAAATCGACGCCTTTTACCATTTGCTGCTGATGTAAGCGAGCGTCACCAGCGTATTTGGAAGGAAATTTACGAATTGATTATTTTAAACAATCCAGTAATCATTTCTGGGTGTGACCCAAGCTTATACGTATTAATATACTCGTCCTGGTAGGTAATATGGCGTTTACCTTATGTCAACGTTGTACGTGGTTTACACTGGTCCAAAGTTGGTACTTTTGCGCGTTTTGTGAGGAGTTAGCTTCGCTATTGGTGTAATAACGCATTGATATCATTGGAATCGCCTGAATGGTTGATGAACTCCCCTTTGCGAATATAAGAGAAAATTGGAAAAAAATATCTCAAGATGTCTAAAAACACACAGAATCCTTGAATTTAATTTCAAACATATAACTTATTTTCTTATTTTTTATGTATTTTAGGTTGTTTTATTCTCTACAAGATATCAGAATCTCAGAATGGGGTAATAGGTTAAAAAATTATAGCTGTTTTTCAAAATGACTATATATTTCAGCAAGATATAATTTGTAGTTTTTACGGTGTTAAAACCTGCTCTAAACTGATACTTTGGGAAAAATAGTTGCAGGACCAAAGGTAATGATGAGGTTTCTCAATATGTGTACATACTTAAATTTAAAAAAATATATTATTAAATCATCTCCAAATGATTTTTTGGCAATGGGTCAAAAGCTCAATACGATGAATATCGCTGCCGTAATTTTCCCACCTATATTCATCAGTTAGACATAATTCGAAAGGTGTTGATTTTGTTATTTTTTTAGAAAATGTCCCCACATATTCTCATTCCTTTTTTTATTTTTTTCCCCAAAAATTTGTTAAATTATCCGATAATTCAATCAGTAAATACCCCAGTCCCCAGTTTCATAATGTTTGGTTACAGCTAACCAAAAGTTATAGTTCAACATGTCAAACTCCACACAAACTGACAACTATAACTGTCCGTTATCTCTAACATTAAGGTAACCAGACATTCTGAAAATAAATAATTTATAATAAAAATTTTCAAGGGCAAACTTATTTAGAAAAAAAAAACGGACGAAACTACAGCATAAAAGTGTATATGTATGTCCTTTATTTATTTAATATATATACATAGAATCGTGGAAATATAAACAAGTAAGGAAGCTTCAGTCGGCTAAAAAATATGTACTAGAAGGTTTGTGGCACATAGTCCCAGCTTTCACATTTGTAAAATACTTGTAAAACATGATAAAATATCAAGTTCCATGTACCAATACAGAAATTAATTAAGGATTTAATTTTTCATAGGATATAGAAAATTGCGTGGGAGGTACTTGAAGGTGTGGAGGCGTGTTAGGTATAAATATTTTTTAGGTTTAAAGTGATTATAAAAACATTTTCAAATATGAAATTGCAAATGATTTTGACAGTATGAATGTTATGTCGGTTTATTTGTAACTAAAGTTTACGTCACTTAGTGTGGGAGGTACCAGAAGGGGTGTGTCAATTTCGCCCATATTCCATGCGAATGTATTATCCGTGTGGAAGTTATATGGTTTTTATTTAACATTGGAATATGAGCTATTTGTGTGGGAGGTAGCAGAAGGGGTGTGTCAATTTCGCCCAACTTTGAACTTGAACTAAGTTTGGGAAAAAATATTACCATGTGCACAGTTTGAATCGATTCCTTAACTCCTTTCGAGAGTTTACCAGCCAGCCAGACAGACGGACATGGGTCAAACAGCTTAAAAAGTCATGAAACAAACATACTTGGCGTCTTAAGTCACTCCTTTAATGTGTTACACTTTTTTTCTGTCCCAAATGATATATGTATATCCTCCTACTCTGTAGAGTGAGGGTATAAAAATAGGAACAATGTTCTTTACTAATTCATAAAATAAGTAGAAAGGGAATTTTTGTTCATATCCACTTATTTATAGAAGAACATACATCGATAAATATGAATGGTTTGGTCATAATCATATTTTTTCAGTAAACATTTTTCAGGCAAGATAACGAAAAAATGAGGTGGCTTAACATAAATTGACGATATGTACTGATTTTATTTTATGTTCTCTTAACGCTTAAAATATTTTACAGGATACCCTAAGGTACACGATGGCAAATGCATCATAATGACTGAATAAATACACCATGATGAATGTGTTAAAAGCCACCACGGGCAAATTGTATGCGAGTAAAAGTCAATAATGGCTATAAGTATCATTCATATGAAAAGCAATTCATTTTTGCACAGCCACCACATTTTTAACGAAACGGCGAAAAAAACACATATGTATGTATGTGGAAACCCAAAATGGGAAGCAGGAGAGGGGAGGCGGAAACGCATTAACACTTTGCCTTCGGTATGTAAAGAAATAGCTTTTATGCTTTCACGCGCTTTGATTGATTACTTGTGAAATGTTTGCTGCTATTGGGTGTTGTGTTGTTTTTAAAAAATAATAAAACAACAACAAGAAAACAACAACCTCGCGATTATATTAAGTTGTTATTGAGTTGTTTGTTTTTTTTTTATGTTATTGTTGGTTCATTTGCCGCAATACGCAATGCGTGCGTATAATTAATATTAATTGCGGAAATAAATAACACGAATTCGCGCATACACTGGAAGAAATGTGTTGCTGCGAATGAATGTGTGGGAAAATTTAAGCTCTCAGTGTGGGTCACGAAAATAAATTGCAGCGAAAATAAATTGCAATTTTTTTCTGAATTAATAGACATTTGGAAGCACTTTAAGTAAAATTTTTGATTCTTCTCTTAGAATAACTCATTGGTCGTATTATTGGACTTTTATATTGATTTTGTTTGTGATTTTTCAAGGTGACAGCTAAAAACTCATATTTCTTGGAAACATTTTGTAAGAGGTGCTATGAAATTTGAGTAGAAGGAATCAATACCTTTCGAATGATGCCTAAAAGATGAATATCGGGCGAAAAATTACGTAACTGACTCCATATTTGTAAGATAATTTATAACAAGAGATAGATTTTCAGAGACAAAATTTTGAAACTCTTTTTACAAAAATGATCGCTGCGGCATCAATTTCCATCCGATGTTCATCATTTAGGCATCATTCGAAAGAAAATATACACAAAATACAAAATCATTTCAGTGGTCACTATGAAAAGACACGAAAAAATACTCTAAAGGTACAATAATTAGACCAAAAAATAACTCTAAGACTAGAATCAAAATTTTGGACAAAAATGCAACACGGAAAAAAATTACACGGAAAAACATGATGAGCATTTTCAGGAGCGTTTAGCTCACAGATGGCTTGATCTAGGGACGAAATATAAATTGCAAATCATCATCAAACAGTCAAAACTTTATTTTCGTGGGGTGACTGGGAACAGTTTTTTCCATTTGTATGGATCATGACCCAGCCTAGTGTGCAGTAGCGGATATCTAGGGCCACAGCCGCACTATCCCTAATTTCATGCGCCCAAATCTCAACTTTAATTATTGAAATTTGCAAAGATGTTCTTCTCCTATTAAGCATATTCTAAAAGATTTTGACAATATCGCGGCTAAATTTAGCTGTGGAAGTATTTAAACTTCATAAACGCTAAAATAGTTGAACATTTCATCATAATAGAGGTTATTTTATTGGGATGTATATCGGAAACCATGTATCGTATTGAAATATCGTTTAGTTCGTAGAAAATAGGAGCTCTTGAGGTGTTCTTATGCATTTAAAAAAGTGTAATTACGTTTTTGTTTTCCTTTTCAGACAGTGGTTTACCTGATGGTTGTTGTATTTATTTAGTATTGTTAATTTTCTACAGTATAAAACTATATTTGCGAGGCCGACCAATCCCTCGGCATTTACAAATTTTGTTAAACAATTGTCTTATTTTTACATTTTAAAAAGAATATTCAGTTTATAGCTGCAAGCATCGATTTAATTACTGAAATGGTAAAACCTTCTAAGTCAAAAATTAAACAATACTTTCTTGGTAGTTCTCTGTTAATGAATTTTGAATAAAATTTATTTAAAGCATACTTTAGGGAAGTAAGATTTTATGCTATGCCAGCGCAAATAAATAATGGGCCGCTATTAATCTTAAGTTATTTATAAAAATATAATAGCCGTTTGTCATCGATGAAAAAAATAAAATAATTTTTATCAAAAATTTCGAAAATCGTAAAAAAACTACAAATTTTATTTGGTCGTTGGGCGTGGCGCTGACAATTTTCATTTAATTGTGGACTCAAGTGAAATCACTGGTAAAGATTTCTATTGAAATATATATTGAAGTAAAAAATTTATAACGTTTTTTCATTTTACCTTACATGGGAGGTAGGCGTGGTTGTGGGCGGATTTAAAAAAAATATATTTTTGATTTAATTTGATGATATGAGGGATTTGTGCGAAATTTCAAGGCCCTATTGCTAATTGCTTCTAATTTTTGCCGCAGCTTGTATGTAAATATTCCACAGTGCGGCTCACTGTTTTTGTTTAAATCCGCCCATAACCACGCCCACCTCTCATATAAGTTAAAACCGAAAAAACGTCATAAATTTATTATTTTAATAGGTATGTGAATACAAATCGTTACAAGTGATTTCATGTGAGTCCAAAATTAAATGAAAATTGACAGTGCCACGCCCAACGCCCAAAAAAAGTTTTTTGTTTTTTTACGATTTTCGAATTTTCTTTATAAAAAATATTTTATTTTTTAATCGATTACACACTGCTATTATAGCTTTATAAAAGGTGATTTTTTAAAAGCTATAGGAAAGTTTTTCAAAAAAAAAACACATAAAATTCAGAAAAATTCATGAAATCTTTATTTGAATCGATATTACGGTCCATATAATTTAATTTTTAAAGATTTTTTCATGCAAATGTTGACCTGGACTGCGCCTCAAATGGTCCATCCACTTAGTCTAATTTTGGCATTTCCACGTTTTTGAGTAACAGAGGCCCAATTGCTGCGAACGGCGACGAATCGATAATTGATGGTCATCATTAACACTGGCCGATACAGCTGCGATATTTTCTTCAGTTCGCACTCTACGTAAGCGTGTTGGTGGTTTAATGTCCAACAATGTAAATTTTGTGCGAAATTTCGTCACAATAGCCCGAATAGCCGCTTCAGTGGGTCGATTAAACTGACCATAAAATGGAAGAAGCGCGCGATGAACTTTCTAAACAGAGCACGCATTTTGATAATAAAATTCAATAATTTGCAAGCGTTGTTCGTTTGTAAGACGATTCATGGTTAAATTATAGACCAAACTGAAGATGTTTGACAGTGAAACAAAACACGAAACGTGCGTCAGCTGTTTAAACCAGTGTTGCCAAAAAGATAATAGCTAAAAAATCACTCTTTACTTCACTTAATATTTACAATATTTACATGCGCTCGCATGCCATAAAACCAACACCCCCTAAAGTATGCTTTAAATAAATATTCCAAAATACATTTACAGAGAACAGCGAATAAAGTTTTGCTTCAGTTTTGACTTAGAAGGTTTTACAATTTCAGTAATTAAATCGATGTTGGCAGCTATAAGCAGAATATTATTTTTAAAATGAATAAAAAAGACATTGGGTCGGCCTCGCAAATAATGTTTTATACTGTAGAATATTACCAACACTGAATAAATACAACCTTCAGATAAACCTCTGTCTGAAAAGGAAACCAAAAACGTATTTACACTTTTTTAAATGCAAAAGAACACCTCAAGAGCTCCTATTTTCTATGAACTAAACGAAATTTCAATACGACACATGGTTTCCGAGATGCATCCCAATAAAATAACCTCTCTTATGATGAAATTTGCAACTATTTTAGCGTTTATGGACTATAAATGCATGCCCAGCTAAATTTAGCCGCGTTATTGGCAAAATCTTTTAGAATATGCTTAATAGGAATGTTCTTTGCAAAATTCAATCATTATAGTTGAGATTCGGGCACATGAAATTTGGGAGTATTTGCCGTTGATAATACACTGTGAGTCGCCCAAATTAAAATAAAATATTCATTAAAAATCATTAAAAAATGGTTTTTTTGACAATTAAATTAAATTAAACTAAAACGTCTTAAAATACATAAAAAGACAAAAACTAGTAGATTTTCCACGAATTCCCAAAGTAGAGACAATGTGTTCAAAAATTGGGGATTTTTTATTAAAGTGGTCGCCATGCTTTTTCTTCCAATTTTTATCTGTTTTGATGAGTTTTTATATTTTTATTGGACTTAATTTCGTGAAATAATGAGAGTTGTGAGCTGGAATGACCAAAACTTGTATTTTTGCAAAAATTTAGTATTAATAAAAACTTAAATAACTCAGTCTATTACTAACGGATTTTTAAAACCGAACCGTCATTTTGCCCCATTACTAAATGTGTTATTTAAATAAATTTACAAGTGGTACTATTACAAAACAAAAAATTGGCAAAAACCATTACCAAAGTTGAAAAAATGGTTAACAGTTATTTAAAAAAAGTTTAAATTGCTGGACAAAACCACACAGATTTCTTAAGTTTACTTGAATATGCTATATATTGCGCGAAAGCTCCAGGTTTCTTCTTTTCAAATCCGTTGAGAAAGCGAAGTGTCGGTGGATATCCATCTAAGTTACAGGCATACAAGTGTGTAAAGGTATGAAACCCCGTTTTTTTTTTGCCCCCTGACTAAAGATTTTGGGGGGTCTCCGGCAAATTTCAAATGCAGATTCTTGTTCTAATTGACAATATCTAGAAGAAAAACAAGTACGGAAAGCCTAAAGTCGGGCGGGGCCGACTATATGATATACTCCACTTTCTATCCGAATACAATTCAATTCAATAAAAAAGTGAGGATTTATGTATGTTTCCTAATCATAGGCTAATACGGCATGGTCCAATTTGTTAAATCGAGAAGAATATTTGCATCGGGGCTACATTCAAACATGGAATGAAGTGACTAACTTTCACAATTAGTTCTTTCAGTTCAAGTAAACGTGTTATGCTCATTTCGAAGAAATTCGGTGAAAATACGTTGTTTCTGAGGCGGAAAAAGAAATATAAGATATTTTGTAAGATTTGAATAAGATCTGCTAAAATATGTGGTTTAAAGAGTGGAAAAAGAGAAACCGGGAGTGAAATTTGTGAGTGAGCTATTTATAAATCATAACCGATCTGGCGTATATTCACCATGGGTGTTTCTAGTGGAAATATAAGATATTTTGCCAAATTTGACGGAGATCTGTAAAAATATGTGATTTCTAGACCAGAAAAAGTCAAATCGAGGGCGAAATTTGAATGGGAGCTATATACAAATCTGAACCGATCAGACCTATTTTCACCATAGGTGTTCCTAGTTTAAATATAAGATGGTCTGCCAAATCTGAAGACAATCTGATACAATATGAGGTTTGTAGAGCGGAAAATGTCAAATCGGGAGCGACATTTGTACGGGAGCTCTATATAAATCTGAACTGATCTAACACATTTTTAACACAGGTGTTTTTAGTTGAAATATAAGATGTTTTGCAAATTTTGAAGAAAATCTGTTAAAAGATGTTGAATCTAGAGTGAAAAGAGTCAAATCGGGAGTGAAATTCGTATGGGGGCTATATCTAAATGTGAACCGATTTTCTTCAAATTAAATAGCGTTCGTTCTTCGTTGTGGAAAGTTTCATTTGGTTCTGGCTACAATTGCGACCTGTATCGTGATTACAAGAATAGATGGACAGACAGACAAACGGACATTGCTAAATCGATTCAAAAAGTGATTCTAAGTCGATCGGTATAATTAACAATGGGTCTATCTCCCTTCCTTTTGGGTGATACAAACAAATGCACAAAGACATAATACTCTCGTGGAGTGTATAGTAATATCACTTCCCAGAGTTTTTGGACCTACAAAGATACTTGCATTTGCATTATTAACATTCGCTTGTCTATGGAACCATCTCTCAGATATCGTCTACTTATTGCACTGCCCTCGTATGCCAAGCGGGGTCAAAGATTATAACCCTGATTCCTGTTTTCAATTATCGACAAACAAACTAAGCACCTAATGTCATATCAGCACAAGACAAAAAGAAAAATGGGCTAAGGTGGCGTATGATGAGTATTAAAATTCTTGTTCATACGGCCTTCATACGCCACCCTGGCAAATGTCAGTGTTATTTCAAGCGGAATGGATTGATGATTGTGCACTAAATTGAGCATTACTTCACATACACACACGTACACATACACATACCTACATCGAATATTGATTGAAAGGTTTCCTACGTTGCCCCCTTTACAAATTCTACACTTTAATTGATCACTGTGTGTGCTCTAAATCGTCTTATGTCATGAAAGTAATTTTCTTAAAAATATATTTTCATTTTGATAACATCACCACAATAGCCCAGCTAAAGCTAAATGAATAATTCATTGATTTTTTCTCATAAAAAGTCTTTTTTCCTCTGGATATTTTTCATTGCTGCGCAATACCTATAGTCTCTCTGTGGGTGTGTGTGTGTGCAGAAATCCTTTTCAAATCAAATTTGAATGTACGCACACGTTTCAATGAATAATTTCCATTTATTTTTTCTAGATGTTTGCAGAATAAAATTAGAAATATATTCTTTGGCAAATAAATTAAATGAGAAGAGAGAGATAGAAAAAACGGAAGACGTAGACGTAGAATAACAGCATGGAAATAAATCAATCATTGAATAAATAAAAAATAATAAACAGTGCCGAGAATATAGAAAAATGTACGCCAGATCGCATACTAAGTCAATCAAATCGACTTGATAAACAGAGAACAGAAATTTTCATTAAAGGGGTAAGACATTAAGAAGTTGTGAAGATTATTGAATTCTAATGAGACTTTAATAGGACTAGGGAAATATTAGACAGATTGGACTTAAGCCTCTGAATCCACCAAATCTGTGGATTCTAAGAAAAAATAAAGAAGAAAAAATGCAAAAAGTATAAAAAGCGTAAAATATTAAGAAATAGTACAGGACAGTGTTAGAAATCCTTAGCATCCTACTGTTAATGCAGATGTTTCTATGTGAAATATAGCAGTATCTGATTGAATTAACTAAAATCAATTCAAATATACATATAATTTATAAAGTGGAAAATATGAAATTTTAATGTTGCTTATGTCCAAATCTGAACCGATTTTCTTCAACTTCAATGCCGTAAGTGCAACCTGAACTTTATACTCGAATATCGCGATCAGTATAATAACCGATGAGCCTATTTCGCTTTCGCTGGTGCTACAAAGAAATACACCCAGTTGAAGGGTATAACTAGAGTAGTTCACTACTTTGTACATGGTAAATATTGCAAAGATAAAGCAGTGCATATGCGAAACTGACTAAAATAAAATTAAAAAATTCAAAATTTTTTTGGCATATTTAAAGCACTTGTTGCCTTCACTTGTGGTTTCAGTTTATTGCAACGTTAAAATGGCCTAAAAACACGCAAACTTCATGACCCTATAAAAACAAAATTTGAGCCAAACTTGCAAACTGTCTACGAGGATTTGTCTGGCAATGGTCTACTTTCGTATTGCGTTGTTACCATTTGGCCTAGAACTGGGCATATAACTTTGGTAGTTGTACAAAGTATTACTTTCCTAAATAATCTGTATCTCGCAGTATTATCGCACATTATTATAAAAATTATCAAAATGTTTAATTTTACAGAACAAAAACAATAGACTTGTGGACAAATTATTTAATATGAATATTTTAAGCTTAACGGACAAAAACAAATTGACAAATAAAGTAGCCACGGCTCCCAGAATTTACGGG
This sequence comes from Polietes domitor, assembly GCA_947397865.1. Classification (NCBI taxonomy): domain Eukaryota; kingdom Metazoa; phylum Arthropoda; class Insecta; order Diptera; family Muscidae; genus Polietes; species Polietes domitor. Next base: position 19,526,537 of record OX377620.1, on the reverse strand, counting down.
CTTCCAAAATTCCACAAAGACGGCATTCCTTTACGACCAAGTTGCTCTTCAATAAATTCTCCCGCATATACGTTGTTGACATTTTAAATAATTTGACGAAGGATTCCCAATATAACATAAAGGACGCGATGGAATTCAAATCTAAAATTAATAATACCTACATTAATGATGACGAAATATTAATTTCCTTCGACGTAGTCTCCTTGTTTCCAAGCGTACCGGTAAACTTAGCTATTAAAACTATAAGAGAAAAATGTAGTATAATGTCGTTATACTACAATACCCATGGACTTATTCTTAGAAATATTTACGTTTTGTATTAAAGATACCAGATATTTTAAATATGATGACAAGGTTTACGAACAGCGAAAAGGAATGCCAGTGGGATCACCAGCTTCACCGATTATTGCAGATATTATAATGGAAGAATTATTAGACGCCTCAATGCAGAAACTGACGATAAATGCAAGACACTTAACAAAATACGTAGACGATTTATTTGGTATTGTGAAGAAAACAGAAATACAAAACACATTAAAATTGAATTCTTTCAATAATCAATTACAATTCACAATGGAATGTGAACAGGACAATAAACTACCATATATTGACGCGATAGTGTATAGACGAGCCAACGGATTGGTACCAAAAAGAGACAGCATCTGGAAGATTAATAAATTTTTACTCCAAACACCCTCGACGTATAAAAACCATCACCGCGACTAACTTCATCAACAGAGTTTTCAACATTAGTGACGCAGAATTCCATAAAAATAACGAAAAGAAGATAAGACATATTTTAAAATTAAATGACTTTCCTAATAAAACCATTACGGAATTAATAAGACATGTGAAGAATAAACAACCTGGAGAACTGAATGAACCAATTTCAAAAATATACAAACCGATGACATATGTTCGGAAAGATTTAAAAACTCCAACATTTATAATAAGGACAACATATAATTAGCATTAAAGAGCAACAACACAATTAATGACCCTTTTAGCAGGACAAAATCAAAAATAAACAAAGAAGAATAATCAAATATAAGATAAAATGTAATGGGGACAAGTTCAACGAGCGATTTAAAAACCACTGGAACAAAAGACAGCACTAGCAGCCCATTGTACCTTGACGGGGCATAAGCCAAACTTCAACGACGTTGACATTTTGACGCAAGAAAATAATTATCGTGGAAGATATTCGCTTGAAATGTTACATATTATAAATGTCCCTACTGACCAGAGAATGAACTACAAGACTGACACTGACCACTGTGCACAAATATATCGAAACATTGTTGACAAATATGGACGAAAACAATAGCTTTAGTTGAGAAAGTACTTCGAAACGAAAGAGTTCATTGGTTTTGCTAAAATGTAATTATTGTGATAATTTTTGTTTTGTCTTTTTGTATAATTAATTTTGTTTGTATTTTTAAGTGAATATCCCTGATGATGATCGTCGATGACGATCGAAACATCGGAAAAGAATAAATAAATAAATCAATTTAAAAAAACTAAACATCAGTTTTTTGATTTGTTCATGACCTCAAGCCCGACTATCCGGAAAAATTATCAAAATAAAAATTTTTTTTTTTTAGTTTTTTCGTTTGCATTTTTTTGGTCTGTAATCAATATTTGATTTGAACTGGGATATTGTCCTGGCTCAAGACCATTTTGCTTCTATATTTAATAGAATGCAAATTTATTTACAAATGGCATGGTGACATTTATGAGAATCATCTCCATATAGAGGCCGGGTTTGGTGTTGAAAGTTATTATTTCCTTCCATAATTTTTTTGACATTCTATGTCATGTATTATTAATATTTGTTTTAAATTAATCAATTGAACGACATCCCAGTAAGAACTATATACAAATTGAAGGAAAAGTTCATTGGGATCAAAATCTTCATTGGGATCTAATGAGAGTCCACAGGCATCGCTTTCCCATAAGTTTAGCGTGCTAAAATTTTGATCTGTGGACTACGAACTCGCCAATATAATATGTAATATTTTTCAAAGATTCGTGTTATAAAAAATTGTTATTTACTCAATACAATTTGAAAAAAAAATAACCTTTTAACAAATATTAGTTGTATTTAACAAATTTCACAAAAACAAATTGAAATTTTAGTGGTATGGCCACAAAACAAAAAATATAAAAATGTATTTAGATATATCTTCAAGGAGATATAAAATATATTCGAAATTATATTTTATTATATATTCCTTTTAGTCATCTTAGAGAAGATTGGTGATATAAAAAAAGAAAAAAAAATGATTTTGTTTTCACATCTGGTTGAATGTTTGGAAAATAATAAAGAAAATGTCTTTTAATGGAAATCCGTGTATATATTGAATTTTCAATGTTAAATACTGCAAAATGAACTCACACGCTATATGGCGGCAGGCAAGTCGGAATAGTGGAGTCGATAGCCAATTTGCGTGTTAACTACGTGTTTTATCAGGCATTCATTTCTTTTGTACATCCTAACAGATATTACAATTTTCCCCCATAAAAAGTTAAATTATATTTTTTTTTTATTTTTAAGGAGGACATTTGAAATGAAATGAAATCATGACATTTGAAATGAAATGAAATCATGACATTTGAAGTATTTTTAGCAGTTCTTCTTCTCTTTCATTTGATGCCCATATTGCTTCTGTATGGCTCGGAAAAATACGAATATAAATTATAAAAACATCTACAGAAGTTTTGGTTCTTCTTGTAAAAGTACATGTTAAACATAATCAGACTTATATTTCAAAAAATGAGAAAACAAAAAAGTATCCATTTTATTTTTTCATTCACCACATGTTATAATTATTAATTTCGATTGAATTTGAATATAAAAATTGCATTTTTCTCCTCTAGGCGGTTATCTGACGATATCCAATTTTTATCTTCCATTTTATATTTAGGCGATATAATCTAGATTTCTGGCAAATGATAAAACCGTGCGACAATTTTACATTTTTTTTCATGGCAGCTGAACGAGACCATATACATATATAATTAGAGATCGTATGTAGAAAAACAGTGTACTTTTAACTTCCAAGGGATGTATACGTTTTAATAATTTATTGTCATACTTTTGTGAGGCACACAAAGGCCATATGGGTATCAAATGAAAGTGAATAATATTTGTTAAAAATACTTCGAATTTCATGAATCTATCTGCACTAGTTTAGCATAAACAGCTTTTACAAGTTATCCCACTTAAAAAGTTAAATTTTATTTATTTTTAAGGAGGAAATTTGAAGTGATTATAAATACTAAACTCGTGAAGGAAAAATCATGACATTTGAGATATTTTTAGCAGGTATACTTCTCTTTCATTTGATAGCCATATCGTAGTTGTATGACTCGGAAAACTACGAAAATAAATTCTTAAAACATCTATAGAAGTTTTGGTTCTTATTGTAGAAGTTCATGTCAATCGGACTTATATATCAAAAATGAGAAAATAAATATCTGTGACACATTTGACGAAAATTGAAATTTTAGTAAAAAAATATCCATGTAATTTTTCTTTAACCACTTCTTGTGATAATTAACTTCTACTGAGTTAAAATATGAAAATTTTAATTTTTCTCTTGTAGATGCTTATTATGCGCTTTTCATCTTCCAGGTTATATTTTGGCGATATAATCTAGATTTCAAATGATAAGACCGTGCGACAGTTATACATTTTTTTCCAAAGGAGATGAACAAGACCATATGCATATGAAACTAGAGACCGTATGTAGAAAAGCTGTGTACTCAGTTTTCCAAGGGATGTATCTTTACCAAAATATAAAAAAGACTTATTTATTTTGAGTGAAATTTTAACATTTTATTTAGAGTTTTGTTACCGCAGCTTGTTATCCCGGCTTAAAGAAAAACAGCACTAATATCTGTTAAAAAATACTTCAAATTCCATGAATATATCTGTATTAGTTTAGCTTTAACAGCTATTTAAAGTTTCCTCCTTAAAAAAATAAATTGTATTTATTTTTATGTTTAAAGAGGAAATTTGAAAATATTGTTAATGCTAAACTAATACAGTTAGAAGCATGACTTTTGAAGTATTTTTAGCAGATATGTTTCGCTTTCATTTGATACCCATATCGCTTTTGTCTGACTCGGAAAAATACGAAAATAAATTATTAAAACATCTATAGAATTTATGGCTCTTCTTGTAGAAGAACATGTCAAACATAATCGGACTTATATTTCAAAAATGAGAAAACGAATATCAATGACACCTTCGGCGAAGATTGGAATTTTAGTAAGAATATAATAAAAAATGTCCATTGTAATTTTTCTTGTAATAATTAATTTCGATTGAATATAATTATGAAAAATGGCATTCTTGTAGAAGAACATGTCAAACACAATCGGACTATATTTCAAAAATGAGAAAACAAATATCAATGACACCTTCGACGAAAATTGGAATTTTAATAAGAAGAAAATAAAAAATGTCCATTGTAATTTTTCTTGTAATAATTAAATTCGATTGAATTTAAATATGAAAAATTGCATTTTTCTCTTATAGGTGGTTATCTGAATATATCGAATTTTTATCTTCCAGCTGATGTTTTGGCGATATAATATAGATTTCTTACAAATGATAAGAACGTGCGACAATTTTACATTTTGTTCCATTGAAGCTGAACAAGACCATATACATATGAAACTAGAGATCGTATGTAGAAAAGCTGTGTATTGTAAAATTTAATTTCCAAGAGATGTATACATTTTTATAATTTATGTTCATACTTTTGCAAGTCATACAAAGGCCATATGGGTATCAAATGAAAGGAAAGAATTTCTATTAAAAATACTCTAAATTCTAAATCTAATTTAGCATTAACAGCTATTTCAAGCTTGTCCTCTTAAAAAGTTAAATTTGTTAATTTTTATTTTTATTTTTAAGGAGGAAATTTCAAATGATTGATAAACTCATACAGATAAATATCATCATATTTGAAGTATTTTTAGCAGATATTCATCTCTTTCATTTGATATCCATATTGCTTCTGTATGGCTCGGAAAAATACGATTATAAATTCTTAAAACATCTATAGAAGTTATGGTTCGTCTTGTAAAAGTACATGTTAAACATAATCGGACTTATATCTCAAAAATTAGAAAACAAATATACTTATGATGAAAATTCATTCATTGTAATTTTTCATTCACCACTTCTTCTAATTATTAATTTTGATGAATTTTCCTCTTCTAGATGGTATATATATCGAATTTTTATCTTCCAGCTGATGTTTTGGCGATATAATCTAGATTTCTTGCAAATGATAACACCGTGCAACAATTTAACATTTTTTAGGAGATGAACAAAACCAAATTCATATGTACATATGAAACTAGAGATCATATTGGTGATTTTCTCCATTTCACTGTACTTTTAATTTCCAAGGGATGGACCTTTTAATAATTTATTTTCAAACTTTTGTGAGCCACATAAAGACGATATGGGTATCCAATGAAAGTAAATAATATCTGTTAAAAATACTTCCAATATTATGAATCTATCTGTATCAGTTTAGTATAACCAGATATTTCAAGTTTTCCCCTTAAAAAGTTAAATTTTATTTATTTTTATTTTGAGGAGGAAATTTGAAATGATTGTTAAAGCGAAACTCATACAGATAATAGCATGAGATTCGAAGTATTTTTAGCTGATATTATTTTCTTTTATTTTATACCCATATCTTTCTTGTATGGCTCGGAAAATAACGAAAATAAATTCTTTAAACATCTATAGAAGATATTGCTCTTCTTGTAAAAGTACATGTCAAACATAATCGGACTTATATTTCAAAAATGAGAAAACAAAAATTAATGGCACATTCGACGAAAATTGGAATTTTAGTAAGAAGAAAATAAAAAATTTCCATTATAATTTTGTATGTACCACTTCTTGTAATTATTAATTGTAATTTTGTATGTACCACTTCTTGTAATTATTAATTTCGATTGAATTTAAATATGAAAGATTGCATTTTTTCACTTCTAGGTGGTTATCTGGCGATATCCCAATTTTATCTTCCAGGCGATATTTTGGCGATATAATCTAGATTTCTTGCAAATGAAATTTTTTCCATGAGAGATGAACAAGACCATATACATATGAAACAAGAAATTGTATGTCAGTTGTCCATTTGGTGATATTTTCTCCTTTTTTCTGGACTTTTAATTCCCAAGGAATGTATACATTTTAATAATTTATTTTCATAGTTTTGCAAGTCATACAAAAACCATATGGGTATCAAAAGAAAGGGAAGAATTTCTACTAAAAATACTCTAAATGTCATGATTCTATCTGTATTAATTTAGCTTTTGTATGACTAGGAAAAATACGAAAATACATTATTAAACCATTTATATTCTATGACTCGGAAAAAAACGAAAATAAATTATATCGTATTTTTATAGATATCAAATGAAAAGGAAGAATTTCTTTAAAAATACTCTAAATTGCATGCTTCTATCTGTATTAATATAGCATTAACAGCCATTTCAAGTTTTCCCCCTAAAAAATTAAATTTTATTTATTTTTATTTTTAAGGAGGAAATTTGCAATAATTGTTAATGCTAAACTAATACAGTTAGAATCTTAACATTTAAAGTGTTTTTAGCAGATATTCTACTCTTTCATTAGATACCAACATTGCATTTCTGCGACTCGATAAAGTAAGAAAATAAATTCTTAAAACATTTATATTCTATGACTCGAAGAAATACGAAAATAAATTATTAAAACATGTACATCCTTTGTAAATTAAAAGTCCTGCAAAACTGCGAAAATGTCACCAAATGGAAAACTGAGTACACACAGTTCTTCTATATATGACGTCTACTATCTTGTTCAGCTCCAAAAAGTCCAAGACAAAGTCCTAAACATGGAAAAGTCTTTAGTGCATGTCAAAGACGAATTTATCTCCAACAAAATAAATAGCCTTTGAATCCCTCTTAATCTCTCAATAATTTCAGTATGCCGGCCTTTAAATAAATCTTCATCTGACTAAAGGCGATTCCTTAATGTCTTTTCAATCAGCAAAGTTCACTTTCATTTGCCGGATGTTATTTATGGAGATTTTTGTTTTTTTTTTTCACCAAAAATCTTTTTATCTTTTTTTCTTTGAATTTTTTTTTGATCATAAAAACAAACTTACCGCACGTGCATCACATTGCATGACAATGTAAAATAATCCCAGAAACATGAGCTGCCAGTGCCAACATGATGTGGCGGCAGCCACGGCTCCTCCTGCTGCTCTAGATGATGATGATGGGTTTCGGCGTAACATTATGCCAAGAAATTTGAAGATTTTTCGTCTTTTTTTTCTTTTTACGCTTTGGATAAACACAATAAAAACACTGCTAAAGAAGGAATGAATGAACAAACAAACAACAAAAAGGGAATTAAGCACTGAACGACATCGAGAAAAACAACAATATGTGATTTTTGTTTGGATGAACTCCAAAAACAAAGGAGAAGCAACAACCAAAAATTTTTTGGTTTTTTGGGTGGGGGAAAATAGAAAAATCTAGGGATAATTTAGATGGAAAATAAAACGTTTGAGGGAATATCGTATGAAGTTTTTTAAAGGGGATTTATTTTGTTTTGATTTCAACGCAATTCTAATTGGTCACTATGGCGGGGCGAACAGTTTAGGCCACACGGCACAACACTTTTTTCTACGGAATATTTTAGCGATATTTAACGAGCACTTTCTTTCTATATCCGTTTCCTGTTTATTTGCTATTGGTTCTCAGAATTGTGGATTTATCAATTTTTTTGGCAACACTTTTTTTAGTTCACTTTCCCAATAAGAATTTTTTGTTTGCAATTCTGGGAAATCTTTTCAGATTTTCAGTCCAGCAACACACACCACGAATGGTTGGAGGAGGAGGATGGCAGAAAATAAACGAACCTTACGCTTTGAATCACCGTTTGAGAATGCTGTGGATTTGTGTTCAACATGTCCTTAAAAAGACCAAATCATAATAGAGAAACGAACTCACACACATATACACTCCATATACAAGTTATAGAGAGAGAGAGAGTAAATTTTACTCTCTCCTTTCCAACTGTCAAAGTTTGAATTCGCCGCCTTTTAACGGCGAATTTGTTTAATAAATCCTTTTCTCTCTCTTTTCTTGTGACTCTCTCTCTTTTTCTCTAGATTTCTCTCTCTCCCGCTGTGTGTATTTCACTCTTGACTTGTTTTTGTTTGTTTAGCAAATTATACTCTCACTCAAGGACACTTTTAGCTGTCAACGTGTAAAATTGTTTTGTATTGTTACTGTTGGTGTTGGTGTTTGTCGTGCCGTGTGTCCTATGTTTTGTTTTATTTTTCTCGGTTCTTCCTTTTATAGCTGTTGTAGTTTTTTGTTATCATATCATCGTAGTTGGCTTTTTTCTCTCGCCTTTTTGTTTTGTACGAGGGCGTGTGTGTGTTTGAAAGTGTGGTGTGAGTGGGCCAAAACATTATTTTCTTGTTATGATAACAATCACGCATCACGCTCAGCTGTTAAGCGTGTGCACTGCATTGCACAGCATACAAAGGCCAAATGGGAAAAAAGTAGCACTGCCAACACAACAGAAACAAAAAAATACAAAAAAACTATAACAGCGACAATGGACTACAATGGCCAAAAAGCATATAAATATTGTATGTAGTTCATCCTTAAATAGAAACGCAAAACAGAATCCAAACGCCAGATAAGAACTTGCAACTACTACTCTATGATGATGGCGGTGGTGTCGATGGCGATGATGTTACTACGTTGGCTATTTGTTGTTGCCATTGTAGTAGTTGGGTGAAGGTAGTTCAATGCGAGGGGTTGTGCAAAAGCTTTTCAAAAGTTACGTCGCAAATGGCAATACTAAAGGCTAAAGTAATCCTAAGTTGAGCTAATGTACATTGTGACGTTAAATTATTATAATTGATGTGTTGCACACCGATAATAAGTTAACATGAACAAAATTGTATGATTTTTGTTTAAATAAGCGAAAGCTTCAAACTTTGCTTATTAAGCAGGAAATTCCAATTTTTTATATATATATTTTTTATATCCTCCACCTCCAGGATGGGGGTATACTAACTTTGCCTTTGATCGTCATAAAATTCTAAGACGATCTAGCCATATCCGGCCGTCTGTCCGTCTGTTGAAAGCACGCTTGCATCTAAACGAAAGGAGCTAAAGGGTGATATTTTAAGAGCTTGATAACTTTTTTTTTTAAAAAAACGCATAAAATTTGCAAAATCTCATCGGTTCTTTATTTGAAACGTTAGATTGGTCCATGACATTTACTTTTTGAAGATAATTTCATTTAAATGTTGACCGCGGCTGCGTCTTAGGTGGTCCATCCGCTTAGTCCAATTTTGGCATTTCCACGTTTTTGAGTAACAGAGACCCAATTGGTGCGAACGGCGACGAATCGAAAATTGGTGGTCATCATTAACACTGGCCGATACAGCTGCGATATTTTCTTCAGTTCGCACTCTACGTAAGCGTGTTGGTGGTTTAATGTCCAACAATGTAAATTTGGTGCGAAATTTAGTCACAATAGCCCGAATAGCCGCTTCAGTGGGTCGATTAAACTGACCATAAAATGGAAGCGCGCAATGAACTTTCTTAACAGAGCACGCATTTTGATAATAAAATTCAATAATTTGCAAGCGTTGTTCGTTTGTAAGACGATTCATGATGAAATGTCAAAGCATACTGAGCATCTTTCTCTTTGACACCATGTCTGAAATCCCACGTGATCTGTCAAATACTAATGCATGAAAATCCTAACCTCAAAAAAATCACTCTTTAGAACGTTCAAATTTTCCATAAATACGTCTTATAGTCGTAGATCGGTTGGGATTGAAATGGTGCGAAATCGGCCCAAAGGGAAAAATTTTTCCCTCACAAGGACTAAAAATACCCAAATTAACCTTAATATTTTAGCGTATTTTTTGAATATGTCTGTTTATATTTGCTTGATATTTGGTATGCGCATTCCCCTTATAGCAAAAACGTGCACCATAAAGTGATTCTTATTTGTGGATTCAAAAAAGGGATAAAAATGGTTGGTATCAATCGACAACAGCTAGAAACACGAAATTCGGTGTGGACATTAGAGCGTACCAGGTTACAAGTAAAAAAAAAAAGTTCGCCGTACACCTTCGAATATGAAGTATTATTGAAAGGTAGTTTCAAAAAATTTTTTTTTATTTTTTTTATGCCGAACGTAGGGGTCGCGCTTTTACATTTTTCTATATAACTTCTGCATTTATAAACGGATTTTAAAGTGTGATACATCGATGTTTTTGTCCGATTTTTTTGTCTTTGAAGTCATTGAGCTCAAACATGATTCATGATTTTATGCGAGCTTTAATTTTCGATTATTAGAGTGGTACATTAGGGTAGTAGCAACTGAGAAATGATGGGTAAGTACCAGAAGGGGGTGCTTGAGCTCAATGACTTCAAAGACAAAAAAATCGGCCTCGTCGAGACAAAAACATCGATGTATCACACTTTAAAATCCGTTTATAAATACAAGTTATATAGAAAAATGTAAAAGCGCGACCCCTACGTTCGGCATAAAAAAATAAAATTTTTTTTTTTGAAACTACCTTTCAATAATACTTCATATTCGAAGGTGTACGGCGAACTTTTTTTTTGAGGTACGCCCTAGTGGACATTCCTCTGATTGCATAGATAAGTAAAATACACGGATTTTTCAAAATTCGTACTTTTTGGGGTTAAAATGAGTAAAGGGGATAAAAATAGTACCAATCTAATGACCGCATCTAGAGTCATGAAATTCGGAGTATACATTCCACGGAAAATAAACGAATTTTTCGAAATTCGTACTTTTTGGGGTTAAAATGAAAAAAGGGGATAAAAATAGTACCAGTCAAATGACCGCAGCTAGAGTCATGAAATTCGGAGTATACATTCCTCTGACTGCGTAGACACGGAAAATAGACGATTTTTTTCGAAATTAGTACTTTCAAGGGATACAATGGTACAGAGGGATAAAAATAGTACCAACTAAACGACTACAGCTAGAATGATAAAATTCGAATTGCGTAGAAACGTCAAGGGGGTAAAAATGGTACCAACCAAATGGAATCATGGAATTCGGTGTATACATTCCTCTGACTGCATAGGCACGCAAAATAAAAAGTTTTTTTCCAAATTCGTACTTTTTTGGTTGAATCATGAAGTTAGGTTATTTTGCACTATGTACGTCTAATAATGGATTTTCAAAATGTGTACTTTTGGAATTAAAATAGAATGGAAATACAACCAACTGTATCATCCACTATCTACCAATATTTATGGTATTTAAGCTTTTTGAAAATATAAATATAAGAATATTTATTTTTTGAATTGACGTATTGGTAGCATTACCTTATAAGCGTGGTTTGAAATAATTAAAATATTATATTTATTTATAAAATTAATTTTTCAATATTTGTATTTGTTTTAGTTTGGCTACATTAAAACAATTATATTTTCCTGTAATATTACTGCACTTCTACGAAAACCGACAGCCTCTGTGGAATGCAATCCATGGTGGAGGGTATATAAAGTTCGGCCCGGCCGAACTTAACGCCGTTTTTACTTGTTTTAATTTCATACTTGAGTAAATAAAACACAGCAAATGTTAAAAACAAATAAATAACACTATGCTATAAAATATATAAAAATTGTGTCCGAGACCTAAAAATAATTTGTTTATGTGTATAGACTAGGGTTTGCATCCCGGGATTTTCCGCGGGAAAATACCCGGCAATTTCCATATTTTCAGTTTCCCGTATCCCGGGAAATTTGTACGGGATTCCCGAGGGAATTCAGCAGCAAGTTTTACCTATTACCTATGTTTAATATCTGAAATCTTAATGAAAAGTACAAGGCCTACTAGGAGAAAATCTATTATAAAATAAAACAAAATATTCTATCAAAATTTAAAGTTATTTAAACAAAATATGAAAATTTAATTTAAACTGGGATATTCTCCAGGCTCAAGACCATTTTGCATCTATATTTTATAGAATGCAAATTTATTTGCAATGGCATGGTGACATTTATTACTTGGCTGCAAATTATATTAAAACAACAACACAAAATACAAATTATATTTATTTTTTCTACTTTCTGGCTTGAAATAAAATAATTTCTTCTTTCTTTTATCTTTGGTAAGAAATGTTATTTTATTTCAAATTAAAAAAATATATTTTTTTTGATAGAGGTAACCGTCTTCAATTGTTTATTTTTTCGATTTTGAATAGAAAAGAGGTCAAATTCAGTGCATCCGCTGAAAATATTGGTTTTCTTAAAGGTACCAGAAATTTGTTTATACACTATGGCACAAAAGTCTACAAACAATTCTAAATTATGAATAAATTAAGAATTGTTATTGTGGTCTTCAGACAGCCCACCGCATTTTTTTGTATTCTGTAACAATATTTACAATTAATCTCTAGTCTAAAGAAAAAAATAAATTAAAGATAATATGCAACGACGTTTATAGACTTCTGTGGCATAACGTAGTAGTAGAATAGACCTTTTGCCACTGTAAATTGGAACATATTTTAGTTTTAAGTCTCTTTTGTGTCACTTTGGAAAATAATACAATATATTTCACTTTTGTAATAAGTAGTTTTAGGGACGCAACCAGTGTCCGCCTCTTAAGAAATCGGTACTTTCATCAAGCCCCACCCACAGTTGTTGCTGTTACTACTTTAGTTATAATCGTAGATACTGTTCTAGTTATTGTTGCTGTTGTACTACTTGTAGTACAGTGTGTATAACACACCTCGTCGTCGTCCTCGTCGCCTTCATATCGGTGATAACAACCAACAGCAACAAAGTCTTTGTTCGCCCAGTTGCGGAAATTGAGAGGCCTACGTTCAAGAGGCCTCAAATATGTTCAAATATGCCTTACTAAGACAGACATGTTGATTTTGTCCCAAGTTTATCGAATATGTCGGTAAACATGCTCCACTCGCTACTCAAGGTAGGCCTGTGAAGAGGCCTCCTATATGCCCTGTAAAAGATACCGAAGACATTATTGTTATTTTTTATTTATGTTTCTCAAAATGATCTTTTGCATGTCTGCAGTAAAACCTCCAAGGAAAACCTTCTTCGAGAAACTTCATCCAGAAATTGTATCTTTATCAGAATTATTGGGCTATATAAAGGGTGATTTTTTAAGAGCTTGATAACTTTTTTAAAAAAAAAAACGCATAAAATTTGCAAAATCTCATCGGTTCTTTATTTGAAACGTTAGATTGGTCCATGACATTTACTTTTTGAAGATAATTTCATTTAAATGTTGACCGCGGCTGCGTCTTAGGTGGTCCATTCGGAAAGTCCAATTTTGGGCAACTTTTTCGAGCATTTCGGCCGGAATAGCCCGAATTTCTTCGGAAATGTTGTCTTCCAAAGCTGGAATAGTTGCTGGCTTATTTCTGTAGACTTTAGACTTGACGTAGCCCCACAAAAAATAGTCTAAAGGCGTCAAATCGCATGATCTTGGTGGCCAACTTACCGGTCCATTTCTTGAGATGAATTGTTCTCCGAAGTTTTCCCTCAAAATGGCCTTCTATGGCCTTCTATGGCGCGAGCTGTGTGGCATGTAGCGCCATCTTGTTGAAACCACATGTCAACCAAGTTCAGTTCTTCCATTTTTGGCAACAAAAAGTTTGTTAGCATCGAACGATAGCGATCGCCATTCACCGTAACGTTGCGTCCAACAGCATTTTTGAAAAAATACGGTCCAATGATTCCACCAGCGTACAAACCACACCAAACAGTGCATTTTTCGGGATGCATGGGCAGTTCTTGAACGGCTTCTGGTTGCTCTTCACTCCAAATGCGGCAATTTTGTTTATTTACGTAGCCATTCAACCAGAAATGAGCCTCATCGCTGAACAAAATTTGTCGATAAAAAAGCGGATTTTCTGCCAACTTTTCTAGGGCCCATTCACTGAAAATTCGACGTTGTGGCAGATCGTTTGGCTTCAGTTCTTGCACGAGCTGTATTTTATATGGTTTTACACCAAGATCTTTGCGTAAAATCTTCCATGTGGTCGAATAACACAAACCCAATTGCTGCGAACGGCGACGAATCGACATTTCACGGTCTTCAGCAACACTCTCAGAAACAGACGCAATATTCTCTTCTGTACGCACTGTACGCATTCGTGTGGTTGGTTTAATGTCCAATAAAGTAAACTGAGTGCGAAACTTGGTCACAATCGCATTAATTGTTTGCTCACTTGGTCGATTATGTAGACCATAAATCGGACGTAAAGCGCGAAACACATTTCGAACCGAACACTGATTTGGTAATAAAATTCAATGATTTGCAAGCGTTGCTCGTTAGTAAGTCTATTCATGATGAAATGTCAAAGCATACTGAGCATCTTTCTCTTTGACACCATGTCTGAAATCCCACGTGATCTGTCAAATACTAATGCATGAAAATCCTAACCTCAAAAAAATCACTCTTTATATACATATATATATATATATGCTAAGACCAAACGGCTGAAGCCAGGGTCATGAAATTTTCTGGGTAGTTTCCAAATATGACGGAGACGCGGACTAAGAAAGGGTTTTACGAAATTCGTACTTTTAGGGAGTAAAAAAGGGACAAAAAGGGATAAACATCGAACCTTCGTCTTGGCTAAATGGCAGTAGCTAGAAATATAGCTGAATTCGTGAAAATCGATATTTGCATTTCTCTGACAACGTAGACTTGCAACACAAGTGGATTTTTCGAAATTTGTACTTTGATTTCATTTATTTATTTCAACTTGTAATTCAAAGCCATCGGGTCAATTTAAAACAAATTACAGAATGCATATATAATACTTTCTTTAACATGGCTAAAAAACTACTCAATAAAAGTGGTGCGCGGGCAAAAACGGGATAAAAATGGTACCAATTTAAGCATAGCCGCTATAGTTGTGAAATGTGGTGTGAAAATTCATCTGACAATATAGAAGTGCAATCTAAATGGATTTTTCGAAATTTGTTCTTATAAGGGGTGAGCGGGACAAAAAGGAATAAAAATGGCACCAACTAAAGTATTTTAATTAGAATCGTGAAATTCGGCATGTACATTCCTCCGACCACGTAGACTGGCAATATAAATTGATTTTTTTGGAATTTGTACTTTTAAGGGTTGGGCGGGACCAAAAGGGATAAAATTGGTACCAACTAAAGTATTGCAGCTGGAAATCGTGAATTTTGGTCTATTTGCCCACGTAGAAGTGTAGTAAAATTGGATTTTTCGAAATTTGTTCTTCGCGAGATAAATGGATATTTCAAAATTTATACTTATAAGGAGGATGCGGGACGAAAAGGGATAAACGTGGTACCAAATAAAGTATATTTTTTGAGGGGAGAAGTGAGAACATATGGGCATTTCCATGATGTCGAACGTGACCGTCGTATACATCGAAAGTGACAATTGGTGTATTATTGGTGCTAATGTTGCTTTTGGGTAATTTTTTGTTTTCAAGATAATTTAAAGAAGCCAAAGCATTCGCACGTGACAATAACAGAAGTTGCGGCCAACAACTAAAATGCCGATTTCAGCGAAATCTGGGGCAATATTTCAATGTGACCAAATTTAGAATTTTGTGCACTGATGTAAATGTACGAATTTATAGATAATATATATTTTTTGTAATCAACAGAAGAATTCAATGTATCTATTTTCACATAATAACAGCAACACTCAAAACAACACTTATTTGTCTAATTTATTGCTTTGTAATCTTAGCTGATCTTCTTTCAACTATCTCATCGCCGTTTTCAGCTTTCTTTATTTTTTTCGTCTCCGTTTTTGCTCGTCTAGATTTAAATAATTATTTTTTTTTTGTCTTGTCATTTATTTTGGTTCGAGACCATAGGTTGTGCCGAAGTCTTCAGCAGAACCCAAAATTAGCAAAGAAGGCAAAGTGAGACCTTTATTGTTGCAGCTGAAAGTTGACTGCGCAGTTTCGATGGGCGCTACACCATCTCATCAGAACTTTCGCAACGAATGTATGTCTTTGACTTAAATCAGGGTTCATATTAGTACCAGCGGTCACATATTTCTAATGAGAAACGCTGATATTTTTTTTTCACAAAAATTAATTATTGAAGTAAATTCAAATTTTTAATTTCCACACTTAAGATGTCGAACGTGACCAACTTTAAAGGAGTACCAAGGTCACAAATTTTCTTATTTTTCAGTAAGAATTTGTTTATTTTAATTGTATAAAAAACTCTGTTTGTAATTAAAATTTGATGATGTTTCTGCATGTACTGTGGACACAGTAGCAACAAATGTTGTTTTTCCATGTCGAACGTGACATCGAACTATGTGATAATGTAAGCAAAACGTTACAGATAATTGCAGTCGCATAGTTTCAAGTCCTTTATTTTTACATTAGTTAAATTTTATTGTTTCCCTATGAAAATATGATAAAACAAAGTGTTTAGAATTTAATTTTTTGGTCTCGGTGGACCTTTCTGTGGAAATGCCCATATGTTACTTATAGTGAATTTTCAAAATGTATACTTTTTGGGAAAGATGTGCAAACATTTATAAAACGGCCAGCTGGATCTAAAAAGCATGAGTTGGAGGATATAAAAGGCTCTACGGTAGTAATTTTTTGTTCGAAACTGGGTAGCAAATGATACAATCGATGGGAGTTCAGCTAAAATAGAGTAATTTGCCCAACATTAATTTGAATGTATATAAGTGCTATCTAATAGAAGGTTTCAAAATTACTATTTTAGATTTATTTATATCCACCAAAGGAAAATTCAATAAATACTATTCAAATACAGAGATGAATAAAAGTGATAACAAATAACTGGCTTTTCCGCGTGTGTGTTAGAGGGCACTGCCAGTATTTCATAATTGTCATTTGGGCGATTTTTATACCCTCCACCTCCAGACTGGGGGTATACTAACTTTGTCATACTTGAAATATCGACCTGAGACACTCTAAAGTATATAAAGGGTGTTTTTTATTGGGGTATAGAACTTTAAGTTGGCACCACTTTTTTAACTGGCGGCCATTTTGTCAGCTGTCAAGTGATTAATATTTAGTTTGGTTTGCCATTTCATCATGAACAGGTTGACAAAAGAACAACGCTTGCAAATCGTGCAAATTTATTTCGAAAGTAATGGTTCAGTTCGCGAAGTTCACCGCAAGCTCCGTCCATTTTATGGTCGACATAATCGTCCATCAGAGCAATTAATTCGGTTAACCATGGATCGTTTTCGCACTACGTTTACTCTATGTGATAATACGCATCCGCAGAGACGTCGAACAGTGCGCACCGAAGAAACAATTGCCGCTGTAGAGCAAAGTGTTGAAGAGGACCCGAATGAATCGATTCGCCACCGTGCACAGCAATTGGAGCTTTGTCCATCAACCTAAAATTGGTTGAAAATTGGACCTGTAGAATTGGCTATATTCGAGCCAGCCGCGGCGGCCACATGCCCGAAGTCATATTTAAACATTAATGGCATAAAATTATCCTTCCAATAAAGCCAAATTGATGGACATTAAAACGATTTTCTTTTGTTTTATTTCAATTCGAAGTTCTATACCTCAATAAAAAAACACCCTTTATATTCTTGATCGTCATAAAATTCTAAGACGATTTAGCCATGACGTCTAAATTTTCCATAAATGCGTCTTATAATCGTAGATCGGTTGAGATTGTAATCGGCCCAAAGGGAAAAAAATTTCCTCACAAGGACTGGAAATACCCATAATAAACCCTAATATTTTAGAGTAATTAAGCATGATTTAATATATCTTCTTGTATTTGGGTATGCGCATTCCCCTATAACAAAAACGTGAACCATAAAGTCATTACCATTATTCGTGGGAATGAAAAGGGGCAAAAAGACATACAAATGGTACCTATCAAACGAAAAACATAAGTATTTCTCCAAAATTCGTACTTTAAAGGGCGAAAATGGGAATAGAGGGATAAAAATGACACCAACCAAACGGTTGCACCTAGAATAATGAAATCCGGTATATACATTCCTCTGTCTGCGTAGACACGTAAAATAAAGGGATTTTTCGAAATACGTATTTTTTTGGGGTTAAAATGGAAAAAGGGGATAGAAATTGTAGCAACCAAATGACTACAGTTAAAGTCATGAAATTCCGAGTATACATTCCTCTGACTGCGTAGACACGGAAAATAAATGTTTTTTTTTTTCAAATTCGTATTTTTAAGGGATACAATGGGAACAGAGGGATAAAAATGGTATCAACCAAACGGCTACAGCTAGAATGATGAAATTCATTGTGTACATCCCTCTAAATGCGTAGACATGTAAAATAAAGAGATTTTAGACAGTCGTACTCTTAAGGCTTAGAATCACTTTCTGAGTCGATTTAGCAATGACCATCTGTCTGTCCATCTATTGTTGTAATCAAGATACCGGTCACAATTGTAGACAGAACCAAACGAAACTTTGCACAACGAAGTTTTTCGGGACAAGGACGAACGCTATTTAATTTGAAGAAAATCGGTTCAGATTTAGATATAGCCCCCATACGAATTTCACTCCCGATTTGACTCTTTTCACTCCACATACCACATATTTCAACAGATTTCTTCAAAATTGGCAAACCATGTGGTAAAAATATGTTAAATCGGTTCCGATTTATATATAACTCCCATACAAATTTCGCTCCCAATTTGAATTTTTCCGCTCTCCACATTTTTTACAGATTTTCTTCAAAATTCGCAAAACGCCTTATATTTCAACTGGAAACACCTGTGGTAAAAATGTGTTAGATCGGTTCAGATTTATATATTTGACTTTTTCTGCTCTAGAAACCACATATTTTAACAGATCTTCAAACCTTGCACAATATCTTATATTTCAACTGGAAACACCCACGGTGAAAATGTGTCACATCGGTTCAGATTTGCATATAGCTCTCATACAAATTTCGTTCCCCCAGAAACCGCGTATTTTCAGAGGATTTCTTAAAATTGAGCATATCACGTTATACTTCAACTGGAAGAACTTATTGTGTGTGTTAGTCACTTCATTCCATGTTTGGATATAGCCCCGATACAAATATTATTCTCGATTTGACAAATTGGACCAAGTCGTATTAGCCTGTGATTAGGAAACATTCAAAAAAATTTCCAGTTTTCACTTTTATACTGAATTGAATTGCATTCCGATAGAAAGTGGAGTGTATCATATAGTCGGCCTCGCCCGATTTTAGCCTTTCCTTACTTGTTTTATTTGTTTTGGTTTGGATATATTAAAAAATCGACGGCCTCTGTGGAATGCAATCCATGGTGGAGGGTATATAAAGTTCGATCCGGCTGAACTTTACGACCTTGTTACTTGTTTATAATGAAAATGGCCAAAATTTTGGGCGATTTTTATAATGATTTGCATTTATTTTTGGATACAGGCCATTTTTAATTTTTGGTCGATTTTTCAGGTAGCCCTTAGTAGGCCCGAACAGCCCCTCATTCCGATGCTGGGCACTGTCTCTAAGGTATATACATGAGAGTGTGTGTGAGTGCCATTGCTGTCCCCATTTTTATTGTATTTTTTGTAAGTTTTTTATTCCCTTTTCTGAGGTGTTTTGTTATTTGTTTCAATGATTTTTTGGGCAATTTTTTCCGCAAAATATCCTTAAAACAAATGTTTTCCACTCTTGGCTGTGGCAGTTACTTATCACTGTTGGGGATATCTGTCGGTGTGGGTGTGTGTTCCAGAGTGTATTATATCATTACTCTCATTTCGAGATGATGTTGTTGCACATCTTCTTCTTCTTATCCTACTGCCTCTACGCTTAGTTTTTTATTTATGTTTTTATGCTGTTTTTTTTCTAGCAGCGCTACTTTGTAATTATTTTGCACTTAAAATCTCATTGTCATTTTGTCATAAAAAAAACGTTTTTTTTCTTTTCTAGCAAAATAGGCAGACTAAAAAAGCCCAAATGGGAAAAGGTCCGGTGTTTCTTCAATGAGTAAAATTGGAAATTAAAAATCCCAACACAAAAGAAAGCGAGGAGTCATCCTTTAGCAGTGGAGATGGGTGATGGGGGTGTTTGTAATAGATTGTTTTTTGGCGGGTGGGCTTTGGCAAAGGCCTTTGTGAAACGAACTCATAGCAGCAGCGCCACCGCCGCAACCAATAAACGTAATTATGTGATTTTAAAAACATTAAATGAGTTCTGAATTCCATTACAGCAGCAGCATTACAATCAAATAAGTAATTGTGGTGGGTGGTACTTTGTTTCCCTTGGTTTAGGTTTCCAGTAGGTGGCGGTGGTGGTGATTAACAGACTGATATAATAAAATAAAAATCAATTAACAAAATTAATTGCATTTTAATTTGTGGGTAGAAAGATAAAGTAGGTGGTTGGTTACTTTACAAAAGACCTCGCAACATCATTAGGATGGATCTCTAGTGAAACACAAAGGAATATATGTATGTTACACCGAGGAGAAAGTACATAATATTTTTAAAATATTCCAAACATTCTAGGAAATCAGAAAGAAATCATAAATTACAAAGAAAAATAATTGATACGAAATACAAAGTAATATGAAAAATATTCATATTGCCTAGAAGCAAAAAAAAATATAACGTCAATAATCATATTCGTATGGTAACCTCAATTGGAGAAGGGCGCTAATGATAAGTCGGCGATATTGCCAGAATATTATCCGGGGAAAATGTAGATGATATCGCCAAAGTATCACCTTGAAGATAAAACTGGAATAACAGATCCAAATTCATTGTCTGTATGATGTTCGAACGAAATGAGTGTCTGATAAATTATTGTATATAACATTGTTTTATTTGTTAGGATCAGGCCCGTGCGCAGGATCTTCCCCTGGGGGGGGGGTTAATCTACACTCATAAAAAAGTTAACCCTATAATGAGTTAAAATTAACTAAAATTTAGGAAACCAAGTACATTTTTACTAAATATAAGTAGATTTTTTTTCTGAAATTTTCCTAAATCTAAGTAAATTTCTCCTAAAACCTAGTAATTTTTTACTAAATTTAAGCAACATTTACCTAAAACTAAGTAAATTTTTACTCAAATCAAGTAAATATTTACTCAAACTAAGGGCAATTTTGCTGATTTTTTTTCCTCAAAACGCGTAAATTTTTACTTAAACTGAGGAAAATTTTATTTTATACAAGGAAAAAAGGTGCAATTAAAGTAAGTTCAATTTAACTAAAAAAATCAAACAAATAGTTTTGCATCAGAGTATGCAAAACTGATAGAAAAAATGACAACATGAAATGATACCTCTGCCATAAGGAGTTGAGCTATTACTCCATGATAGTTGCGGAGGCAAGATAGGCGCCTTCGCAGTGGTTGTTTAGAATAATTCATAAAGTATTTAAGAAATAAGTCTCTGCAAATGAGCGAGAATTGCTTCTTTGATTAAACAATTTTTTAAACAATTTCAAATGTTTTTTATAAGTTCGTTAATACTTAAATGTATGAAGAACTCGGCATAAATTTCAGTAAACATTTTAACTTAATTTTAGAAAAAAAATTAAATTAAATTAAAATTTCCTAAATGGATTTTTTCCATACAAGATGAAGACTTCAGCACAACCTTTGGTCTTAAACCAAAATAAATGACAACACATACAACATAACAGACCAACAATACATACAAACAACAACAATAGACACGAGGTACAGTGAAGACGGGACATACCGTACAACAACAACCTTTGCATTGTTGCGAGCGATACGAGCACATGCATAACATTGAATTGGCAAAGTGAGATTTTTAGTGTGTCGACTTAGTTCGGTGGAATATTTTGTTTGTCAGCGCTTCTCATTTGTCGTATGTGACCGCTGGTACTAATATGAACCCTGATTTAGGCCAAAGACATACATTCGTTGCGAAAGTTCTGACGAGATGGGGTAGAGCCCAACGAAACTGCGCAGTCAACTTTTAGCTGCAACAATAAATGTCTCACGTTGCCTTTTGCTAATTTTGGGTTCTGCTGAAGACTTCAGCACAACCTATGGTCTTAAACCAAAATAAATGACAATCCATACAAATTTAAGATTTTTTTCTCACTTAAAACATAAGTTTGAATAATTCTTTATTGTAATTGTAAGAATTTTTTTATCAGATCCAAAGAAATGTTTTTAAGTAAATCTACTACCCTTTTTCAAGTAAATGAACTATTTACTATGGCTTTGAAAGAAGGAAACTTTACACATACTAAGTAAATTTTTCAACTTTTTAGGAAATTTTTACTGGAGCGTTTGGAAACCACTCATATTTTATTGACAGGATCTTCGAGAAATATTTTGATACATTCGTCCGACAGACATTGTCGGCAAAATTGCATTTCAGTAATCCATCTATCAGTACACTCAAAGGAATATGTCAGTAAAAGAAAGCAGAAAGTCTACTGAAAGAGCAGATTTTCTGCTGTTAAAAAGAGACAGCAGATTTGTATTTGCTGAGATGGTAAACAGCTGTTTGCTGTTTTTAGCAATATATGTGATACGCATATTGTCCCAAGCTAATATAAAAGAAAATTCGAGCTAAACTCGCTTATGAACGCTTATCTACTTTTATATTTTAATTAACAACCGCCAATTTTAGCAGACTTCAAACTGTTTAACGGGAGAAAACTGCTGTTATGTCAAAAAAACAGCTGTAATAGCAGAAAAGTGATTGCTGATAGGCAGCAGACAATCGCTCCTTTCATTAACAGACTTGCTCTCTAAGTGTAGAACTTTTTTTAAATAGTTGCTTGAAATTACATACGTATATATCGAGGGCTCATATTCATAAGTGGCTATGAACAAAAACATAACTTTTCAGGAGAGCGAAAAAACTGATTTTCTCCTTAATTTGAAGAGAAATTATTAATCATTCTTCTACAGTTTAATCTAAAAAGGATTACTAATTGCTACAATTAAAAAGTTTTCGAAATTTTCTTAGTATTCGCGGTTTCATGGCTCATTTCCACTTTTGTATGTTTAAAATTGAGCACTATGAATGTTGAAATAAGAATAAAATTTATTGTAAACTCCATAACTTTTTTCATTAAAACTTTGGCAATTTTGTATAGAAAACGCATTTTCTGTGATGTACACAGCGAATTTAAAGATTCCAGCTTCATCCGTCAGATTGGTCGCTTGTAACATATATGTAGCCAGTCGCGAAAATCGCTGCAATTGATGAAAAATCCAAAATTCGAGATTGCAATTTCTTATTTTTTAACTTTCTTCATTCATAATTCTGAAACTTTTCATACACAAATAGTTCATGAAGTCAGCAATCACATGCCAAAGAAATATTTTGGTATTCTCAATATAACAAAAAGTTACGCCGGTTTTTTCTAAATATACTTTTCACAAATTTTGACTTTACAGCCACCTTTTTTATTTTAGCCTGATAACTGGGAATCAAAATGCTATGAACGCGAAATGATGGAATTTGATATGCACTAAATCTAGAAAAATGTTTTAAACAAAATCGTTGTAGCGAATTATAACCTTCAGTTTTATGCTGTTGTAAATGAACAAAGAGAAATAAGTTTATGTATATCAAACAGTTTTCTTCGTTTGTTGAAATGGATTTGTATTATAATTGCAAACTCCCAAAACATTGGAAGTAACAGAAACTGTTGTTGTTGCATCTGTGAGGAAAATAGGACACATCGGTTCACATTTAGATACAGCTACATAAAAATGTCAAATCGCAAATGTTACATCTTAGCGCTCTACAAGCATCAAGGAAATTATTTACTTTTATTAAGAATATTTTAGATATCATTATGATATCATAGTGATTCTTATCTGCACTTTTTTAAAATTACTAAACGATTTTGTTATTAAATTTCCAACCTTTTAATTAAAAGTTCATAAGATAAAGCTCTAGTCGCATTTCAAGAAGTGGTATCGATTAATAAAATAAAAATTTTCCATTAGCGAAATTAGCACTACATAATCTTGAAATTGGCACAATTCGTTTAGTTTGTTTGTATTTTTCATAACCTTTGTCCGAAATTCAAGAAAGTGTCCAAGATTTTGTATGTAATTTTCTTGTTTTCATGATTTTACTGCAAAATTACCATTTCAGACAAGTTATTTTAAAAAGACCTTAAACATTCTATATTTTATTGCTTCAGAAAGTCTAGAAGGTATTAAAAAGTATATGTACGAAACCTCTCTGGGGGGTTTGAACCCCCAAAACCCCCCTGCGCACGGCCCTGGTTAGGATTAATGTTTGCATTTTCTTATATTTTTTATTTCTCCAGGAAACGGGAATATTTTTTTCGATATTCCGGGATCCCGGGACAGGATAGGCAATCGTCAACACATTATTTGCTACATAAAAAATGATTTTTTTCTTCTTCCGAATAAAACATTGGAACTTTAATAAAGTAAATTATTATATTTCACATAAAAACATATTGAAATCGAGTTTTTCACGATTTATAAAAAAATAACCCTCATCCGATTTGTAGAAAAATCCTCCTGGTTCAAAAGAATCAATGGGAATACAGACTAAAATATGAGATGCTTCACACTACCTCCTAAATCCGTTTCTCCTATACCACTTACGGGATTCACAATGGGCCAAATTTAGTTGACCTCGAATGAACTAACATAATCTACAGGGTGGGCCATTTAAAATATAAAAAAGTTCTGATGATTTTTTTTCTAAATTTCTGGTTTTATTGGAAAGATTGAACTCATTTAATAATGGAAAACAATACCATTCACATGACTGGATCGGCAGTACCTCACCCGATCAATCCAATTTTTCAGTACATTTTCGATAGTTACAGCTCGAATCACTTTAATGGCAACTTCGATTTCATGTTTCATCGCTTCAATTATCTCTGGATAGTTTGCGTTTGATTGCTCCCAACAATTTTTTCGAAAAAACATGGCGTAAATATCGATGGTTGCATTGGTTGTGTGCAGGCCCGTGCGCAGGATTTTCCCTTGGGGGGTGGCTTTCATCTACACTCATAAAAAAGTTAACCCTATAATGAGTTAAAATTAACTAAAATTTAGGAAACCAAGTACATTTTTACTAAGTACACTAAAAGGAATATGTCAGTAAAAGAAAGCAGAAAGTCTACTGAAAGAGCAGATTTTCTGCTGTTAAAAAA
Organism: Polietes domitor; assembly: GCA_947397865.1. NCBI lineage: Eukaryota > Metazoa > Arthropoda > Insecta > Diptera > Muscidae > Polietes > Polietes domitor. Next base: position 19,501,328 of record OX377620.1, on the reverse strand, counting down.
CAGACAGCAGACTTATATCTGCTGAGATGGTAAACAGCTGTTTGCTGTTTTTAGCAATATAGAAACAACTTTAAGCATAGTATAAAGAACAGTATGACCACTTAGGTATACATGTTAACAATACTTTTTTGAATAGAAGTTATTATAAAGCAATTTATTACCACGGAAATATATTGCGATTGTATTTGTAATGCTACACATAGTGTCCCAAGCTAATATAAAAGAAAATTCGAGCTAAACTCGCTTATGAACGCTTATCTATTTTTATATTTTAATTAACAACAGCCAATTTTAACAGACTGCAAACTTTTTAGCAATGTGAATGGTGATGTAAGATTGCAGAAAACTGCTACTATGCCAAAAAAACATTGTAATAGCAGAGAAGTGTCTGCTGATAAGCAGCAGACAATCGCTTTTATTAACAAACTTGTTCTCTAAGAGTATAACTTCTTTTTTTTAATAGTTCTTGAAATTACATACATACATATCGAGGACTTATATTCATAAGTGACTATGCACAAAAACATAACTTTTCAGGAGAGAGAAAAAAATGATTTTCTCCTTAATTTGAAGAGAAATTATTAATCATTCTTCTACAGTTTAATCTAAAAAGGATTATTAATTGTTAACATTAAAAAGTTTTCGAAATTTCCTATTATTCCCAGTTTTATGGTTCATAGCCACTTATGCACTATGAATGTTGAAATAAGCACATAGCCATTTTTGCCCAAGGATATAAATAAGATTTATTGTAAACTCAGCAACGTTTCTCATGAGATCTTGGCAATGTTGTATAGAAAACGCATTTTCTGTAATGTACACAGTTCATGAAAAATCCAAAATTCGCGGTTGCAATTCCTTATATTTTAACTTTATTCATTTATAATTCTGAAACTTATTATACACAAATATTCCCCATGAAGTCAGCAATCACATGCCAAAGAAATATTTTGGTATTCTCAATATAATAATACGCCGGTTTTTCTAAAAATACTTTTCACAATTTTTGACTTTACAGCCACTATTTATCCTATTTTATCCTGATAACTGGGGAATCAAAATGCGAAATGATGGAATTTGATATTATGATATGCCCTAAATCTAGAAAAATGTTTTAAACAAAATAGTTTTAGCGATAGTTAGTTTAGGATAAAATCCTTCGGTTTTATGTTGCTCCATTGTTGAACTATTTTATTTCTTTTATTTTTATGTTCATAGCCACTTATGCAGTCACAAACTAAACTGAATTTGTTGCTTATCTTTCGAATAATATTCGTTACATATGTACAAAAAAATACTAACTCTGAACTAAATATTTGAAATATTTACGTAGAAACTAAATTTTAGACACGTGAACAATGTTTTTGAGTTTCTTTTGTGGGAAAAAATAGTTTGTTTCCGGTAAACATGTCATCACTTGTTGTATATGTTTAGTAGGATGGGTCACGAAAATAAATTGCAGCGGTCACCCCCCAGAAATGTATATTGGATTGTTTAATGATGATCTACAAAATATTTCGTCACTGGATCAAGCCATCTGTGAGCTAAACGCTCTTGAAAACACCTCTAAAAATCAAGGTTTTACTGCGTAACTTTTTTTATGTTGCATTTTTGCTCAAATTTTTTTCCGAATTAATATACAAGGGTACTTTAAATAAAAATTTTTATTCTTGTCTTAGAATAACTCATTGGTAGAATTATTGAGCGTTTGTATTGATTTTTACGGCTTTTCAAGGTGACAGCTAAAAAATCATTTTTCTTGGAAACATTTTGTAAGAAGTGTAATAAAAAATAGGAGGAATTAATGCCTTTCGAATGATGCCTAAATGATGAATAACGGACGAAAAAATACGTAACTAACTCCATTTTTGTGAAATAATTTAATGCAAGCGATAGTTTTTACAGCCAAAATGTTCAAACGCTTTCGATAAAAATGAGCGCTTCGGCGTCAATTTCAGTCCGATGTTCATCATTTAGGCATCATTCGAAAGGTATTGACTGCAGCTATTTATTTTTTATAAAATACTAACACCAAATACGATGAAGTTTTCAGTAGTAACTGTGAAAATAAAAAAAATACTATAAACGTCCAATAATTCGACCAATAAGTTACTCTAAGACAAGAATCAAAATTGTTATTTAAAGTGCTTTCAAGGGTCTATTATTTCAGAAAAAAATTTTAGGAAAAAATGTAACACAAAAAAATTACAGTTTAAAAACATGATTTTTAGGGTTATTTTCAGGAGCGTTTAGCTCACAGATGGCTTGATATAGGAACGAAATATTTTGCAAATCCTCATTAAACAATCCAAACTTTATTTTTCGTGGGGTGACTGGAACTTGTTTTTCCATTTGTATGGACGGCGACCCAGTCTAATGTTTATATCAAACAGTTTTCTTCGTTTGTCGAAATGGATTTGTATTATCATTGCAAACTCCCAAAACATTAGAAGTAACAGAAACCGTTGTTTTTGCATCAGATTAAGATACAGCTCCATAAAAATGTCGAATCGCAAATGTTACATCTTAGCGCTCTGCCAGCATCAAGCAAATTATTTGCTTTTATTAAGAATGTTTTTAGATTTCATTATGATATCATAGTGATTTTTATTAACACTTTTTTAAAATTACTAAAAAATTAATAAATTATTGTTTGTATTTTTCATAACATTTGTCCGAAATTCAAGAAAGTGTCCACGATTTTTTTTTTGTGATTTTCATGTTTTCATGATTTTACTGCAAAATTACCATTTCAAATGAAAAAATTAAAAAAAATTAAAAAATCTATATTTTATTGCTTCAGGATACCCTAATAACAATATTAAATTATTGGAACATTGGCTAATATTAACGAATATTGAACTACTTGGCAACAAATAAAAGAAAATTGTTCCTTCCGTTTTCCCAAAATTGTCAAATAAATAGGGGTAATCGAATGACAGAAAGAGCCGACAAATCAGCCGAAAGCCGCCGCCGATAATTGTGGTTCGGCTTGTAACTCTGATGACAAATAAGGAAAGGCTAAAGTCGGGCGGGGCCGACTATATGATACCCTCCACTTTCTACGTCATTACAATTCGGTGAGGATGTGCTCTATATCATAGACCAATAAGACCCACTTTCACAATGTATATTTCCTGGTGAAAGATATCGTGTTGAGATCAAAATCTGTTAAAATTTGTGGTTTCTGGTGTGGAAAAAGTAAAATCGGGAGCAAAAATTTGTATGATGGCTATATCTAAATCTGAACCGATTTTACCCATTTTCACTATAGAAAATTAGTGTAAATCGGGAGTGTCATTTGCATGGGAGCTATTATATTCGATTTAGTCAAATTATTTTGGGATTATTCATAAAATAAATCGAGGATTAATTTCAACTTAATTTCCCTCAAAAACAAATCCAACGCAGATTAATAAAAGTACAGCGATATTCTAAGGTATTACAAACGGATTGATAACCTAATATACCCCATACAGAATGAAACCATAATCCAACCTACAAAGCCACATAAAATATTTCACAACTCGATTGTTTGTCCCTGCGCGGAAACCCATAAAAAACTTTGATCAATTGAAATGACCTAAAAAATACGCAAAATTTAATATTCTCACACAGCACACGTATGGGACTGACTGACTGTTGGTTTATACGGTTTAAGCGGGACGGGGAGAAATCATAATTTTCACTTTTTCGGGTGATTTTTCAAACATTAAAAATATTAAAAATTCCTCGTCGTGAAGGAGATCAACAACAAAAGAATGCCTCCCCGGAGGCCAATTCATTTGTCATAAACAGCAATGCTAAAATGAGCATATGAATGTGTTATTATTATTTTATTTTTATTTTTTGTAATACCTTTAACAAATACACTCACTTTCAAATGAAAAACAGAAAACTGGAAAGAGATCCTTTTGTCATAAAGAAAGCCCGGTAAAACATCAGTGGCAAAGCAGTAAACACGGCGCTTGTAAAAGACCCATAAGGATATACACGTACAGGCACATACGCACACACACGCTTACACCACACACTTGCACATAAATAAATATTCAAACGAATAACACCAGCTCCAAGGACAATGCCACCACAGTGTCATATGTGTTGGAATATGAGTGTGTGCGTGAGAAAGAGAGAGTGGGGAAGGAAGCAAAAGTGCGTTGAGTATGTGTGCGTGTGTGTGCAAAAGCAAATATTATAAATTTTGTATTTCGGATTACACTGTTGCTTGTGTGGCTGTCGCTGTTGTTCTTCATGTTGCCGCTGCCGTATCCGTTGTTTATGTTTTTGCTTCCCTGCTCTGCTCTGCCGCGTAAGGTAGGTCCGTTTCCGGTGAACTAAAACTGTAGCGGATGTTGCCGTTTGAAAAGCAAAGAAACAACGGAATGATGGCAAAACACACACACGCACACACCTATATGCACACACATACGCATACACCTTTACAAAAGAGAAATTGTAAAGACACTACAGCATAAGTTATGGATACTTTAAAACTCCTGAGGGATGTTGGAATGACATCGCAATACACACACACTCACGCACACACCATTCACGCGTTGAGGGACGTTATAAACGGAGCAACGCAAAACACAAAAAGAAGAAGAAGAAGAAAACAACACAAAATGTTGTTGCTGTTAAATGTTTTATGAATGAACGCAGGTTGTAATGGTACCTGCGAGTATACGAGCAACATATGAGTAATGAATTTTTGGGGATAATAAAATAACGCCGGGAAATATTTATTTTCAAATACGCTTTTGTGTCGGCTGGAGGATATTTAAAGCCGGCACATGTTCACCTGAGTTTTTCGGTAATTTTGGATGGAATATCAGCGTTGGAAGACACGATATACATTAGGGTGTGTCAATTTGTATGGTTGGAAAAATTGGATAAATTGTCAGGCAAAAACGAAATTTACGGAAAACAAATAAGGAAAGGCTAAAGTCGGGCGGGGCCGACTATATAATACACTCCACTTTCTATTCGAATACAATTCAATTCGGTAAAAAAGTGAGGATTTATGTATGTTTCCTAATCATAGGCTAATGTGACCTGGCCCAATTTGTCAAATCGAGAAGTATATTTGTATCGGGACTATATCCAAACATGGAATGAAGTGACCCACTTACACAATAGGTTCTTCCAGTTCAGGTAGAACGTTTTATGCTCAATTTGAAGATATTCGGTGAAAATACGTGGTGGAAAAAGTCAAGCCGGGAGCGAAATTTGTATGGGAGCTATATATAAATCTGAACCGATCTGACCCATTTTCACCACAGGTATTTCTAGTTTAAATATCACATGTTTTGCCAAATTTGAAGACATTCTGATAAAATATGTTGTTTCTAGTTCGGAGATACTCAAATTAGGAGCGGAATTTGTATGGGAGCTATATATAAATCTGAACCGATCATACCCAATTTCTGCATAGGTGTTTCTAGTTGGATTATAAGATGCTGTGCCAAATTTAAAGAAAATCAAGTACAATATGTGGTTTCTAGAGCGGAAAATGTCAAATCGGGAGCGACATTTGTATGGGGGCTATATCTAAATCTGAACCGATCTTACCCAATTTCTGCTTAGGTGTTTCTAGTAAGATTATAAGATGCTGTGCCAAATTTAAAGAAAATCAAGTACAATATGTGGTTTCTAGAGCGGAAAATGTCAAATCGGGAGCGACATTTGTATGGGGGCTATATCTAAATCTGAACCGATTTGACCTATTTTCACCATAGATGTTCCTAGTTTAAATATAAGATGTTTTGCCAAATCTGAAGACAATCTGATACAATATGTGGTTTCTAGAGCGGAAAAAGTCAAATCGGGAGCGACATTTGTATGGGGGCTATATCTGAACCGATTTAATCCATTTTTAACACAGATGTTTCTAGTAGAATTATAAGGTAATGCAAGGTAATTTGAAGCAAATGTTGCAAATGATGTGGTATCTAGAGTGAAAAAGAGTCAAATCGGGAGTGAAATTCGAATGGGGGCTATATCTAAATCTGAACCGATTTTTCTTTCAAATTAAATAGTGTTCGTCCTTATCCCGGAAAACTTCGCTGTGCAAAGTTGCATTTAGTTCTTGCTACAATTGCGACCTGTATCAAATGATTACAAGAATAGATGGACGGACAGACAGACAGACGGATTCAAAATGTGATTCTAAGTCGATCGGTATAATTAACAATGGGTCTATCTCCCTTCCTTTTGGGTGTTACAAACAAATGCACAAAGACATAATACTCTCGTGGAGTGTATAAAAATTCTAAGCGCATTTCTCCAAGAAACCATGGGTCTAAGATGAATTCCTAGCCCTCGGAAATCTAAGAGGATCTATCCATTTCCGTCTGCCTGTCTCAAACTTGAAGTGGGTTTCCGAGGGCTGGAAATTCATATTAGACCCATGCACACTGGTCCCAAATCCATTTTTTATGGTATAAATTCGAAAAATAAAGATACAATCTCGAAATTTAGCACACTTGCTAGACATAACATACTTAAAAAATTAAAAATAAAGGTACTTGCAATACATTTAAAATGAGATGTTTATGGGTCTCATACACAAATCTGATTCAGAGATATGATCAAATATATGTACTATGGCTATCGAAAATTGTGCTAAAATAAAGTGGCATTTGCAGGAGTTTGCCGAAAAATGCTGGCGAGATATTAATTCCACCATAAACTACATACTCAGACGAACACTTTCACATTTACACTTTGAGTCAAGTTGAGTCCTACATATAACTTTTGGTCCACGACATTTTTAGGTTATGCTCATTACGAATCACAAAATTACAACACATAAAAAAACTGACCAGACCACAGTTATGACAAAATGTTTAATATAATTTTTCAACTACTTACGCCGACCTTCAATTTCAATAATATAGTCACTTCATTATTTTCTTTTTACGCCTTAATTTTAAGTATTTTGTACAACTGCTTTAGATCCGAATTAATCCCACTTGTTTCGACGGCAAAATTTAAATGCCTCTCAGCCTTGCGATGTTGCCACCTAGTTTTCTCCAATACATTTTCTTGATAGCTTGGAGTGCTTCCATTAAGAAAATATATACACATTTAAAAAATTTCCAATTTAATTTTTTTGAATTTCTGCCAAAAAATATGGATTTGGGACCATAGTGCCATGAAGAAAGAAGAAATGTTCTTAGAATTTTCCGTAGATTACGTTTTTGCCTGACGTTTTGATCGAAGAAAAATCGTTCCGCCCTAATATACATATCGTGGGCTAAATACGATATTGGTTCATTTGCCAAATTCTCATATTGGATGTATTTATATGGAGGTTTATCACCTTAAATACTAAATACCTTAAATACTAAATATATCTGACCAAAGTAAAATTACGCCGGCGTACAGTGTATTCAGTATCAGCGACAAAAACTCCCAAATGTCAGGCGCGCAAATCTCGACTTTACTGATTGAATTTTGCAAAACAAAAACATACCTATTAAATATATTCTAAAAGATTTTGCCAATATCGGGGCTAAATTTAGCTGGGCATGCATTTAAAGTTCATAAATGCTAAAATAGTTGAAAATTTGATTATTTGGTTATTTTATTGGGATATATCTCAGAAACCATATATCGTATTGAAATTTCATTTAGTTTGTAGAAAATAGGAGCACTGAGGGTTTCTTTTGTATTTAAAAAAGTGTAATTACGTTTTTACTTTCTTTTTCAAACAGTGGTTTACTTGAATGTTTTAAAAATTAATTTAATTTTTATAAAATTATATTCGCGAGGTCGACCGATGCCTCGGCATTTACAAATATTGTTCAAATATTGTCGTACTTATTAATTTTAAAAAGAATATTTTGGTTATAGCTGCTAGCATCGATTTAATTACTGAAATGGTAAAACCTTCTAAGCCACAAATAAAGCAATACTTTCTTCGTTGTTCTCTGTTAATGTATTTTGGAAAATTTATTTAAAGCAAACATTAGGGATGTAAGGTTTTATGGCATGCGAACGCATGTAAATAATTATCGGATATTAATCTTAAGTTATTTATAAAGTAATAAATAATAATAGAAGTTTGTCATCGTTTGAAAAAAAAAATTATTTTTATCAAAAAATTCGAAAATCGTAAAAAATACTTTTGTGCGTTTGTCGTGGCACTGACAATTTTCATTTAATTGTGGACTCAAATGAAATCACTGGTAAAGATTTGTATCAACATATATATTAAAAAAAGAAATTTATTATACCCTCCACCTCCAGGATGGGGGTATATTCACTTTGTCATTCCGTTTGTAACACCTTAAAATATTCATCGGAGACCCCATAAAGTATATATATTCTGGGTCGTGGTAAAATTCTAAGACGATATAGCCATGTCCGTCTGTCTGTCTGTTGAAAGCACGATATCGGCCGAACGAAATGATCTAGGAGGTTCAAATTTTGCCTAAATGTGTCTTATGGTCGTAGATCGGTTGGGATTGAAAGTGGGCGAAATCGGCCCAGAGGGAAAAAAATTTTCCTCACAAGGACTGAAAATACCCCTAATATTTCGAGTATTTCAGCATGTTTTTTGAGCATATTAGCTTGTATTTACTTGATATTTGCAATGCGCACTTCCTTTAGCATAAAAGGACACTATAGAGTGTTTTTTATTTGTAGGGGGCGAAATGTGACAAAAAAGGGATAAAAATGGTACCTATCAAACGACAACAGACAGAAACACGAAACTTGGCGTGTACATTCCTCTAGTAGAGTAGATACATAATATAAAAGTATTTTTTCTAAATTCGTACTTTTAAGGGATAAATGAGGATAGAGGGATACAAATAGTACCAACTTAACGGCTGCACCTAGAATAATGAAATTCGATGTATACATTCCGCTGTTTGTGTAGACACGGAAAATTAAAGAACTTTCCAAAATTCGTACTTTTTGGGGTTCAAATGGAAAAAGGGGATAAAAATAGTACCTACCAAATGACCGCAGCTATAATCATGAAATTCGGAGTATACATAGCTCTGACTGAGTAGACCCGAAAAATAAAACGTTTTTTTTCAAATTCGTACTTTCAAGGGATACAATGGCTACAGGGGATAAAAATAGTACCAACTAAACGAATACAGCTAGAATGATGAAATTCAGTGTGTACGTCCCTCTAATTGTGTATATACGTAAAATAAAGAGATTTTAGATAGTCGTACTCTTGATTTATATTTAGGGTATTTATGATTGCTCCCTTATATTTACTTTATGATTTGAAGTATTATTTCCATTATATATATACATAGTATACAAATATTGGTAGACTTGGCTTATTAAATTAATTTCTTGTTTTCATATATTTGAAATTTGTTGCGGACATTCCTCTTGTAGCTTGGAAGCAAAATAAAAATTTTAGCTGGCGAAATGGGACAAAAAGGGATAAAATATAAAATTACGTGTATACGCAATTAGAGGGATGTACACACCGAATTTCATCATTCTAGCCTAGTCGTTTAGTTTTTACTATTTTTGTCCCTCTGTACCCATTGTATCCCTTGAAAGTACGAATTTGGAAAAAAACCTTTATTTTTAGTGTCTACGCAGTCAGGGCAATGTATACTCCGAATTTCATGACTCTAGCTGCGGTCATTTGGTTGGTACTATTTTTATCCCATTTTCCATTTTAACCCCAAAAAGTACGAATTTCCAAAAATAGGTTTATTTTACTTGTCAACGCAATCAGAGGAATTTATACACCGAATTTCATTATTATAGATTCAGTCGTTTGGACGGTACCATCTATTATCCCTCTATTCCCATTTTAGCCCTTAAAAGTACGAATATAAAAAATACTCTTATATTATGTCTCTACTCAGTTATGTTGAATGTACACACCGAATTTCGTGTTTCTAGCTGTTGCCGTTTGAAATGTACCATTTTTATCCCTTTTTGCCCCATTTCATCCCTTACGAATAAAAATCACTCTATGGTGCACGTTTTTGTTATAGGCCCGATATCAAGTAAGTAAAAGTAGACATATTGAAAAAATATGCTCTAAAATTGTAGGGGATATTATGGGTATTTTTAGTCCTTGTGAGGGAAAATTTTTTCCCTTTTGGCCGATTTTGCGACGAATTTATGTAATTTATGTAAAATTTTGCCCTAGATCCTTTCGTTTAGATGCTAGCGTGCTTTCAACAGACAGACGGACATGGCTAGATCGTCTTAGAATTTTATGACGATCAAGAATATATATACGTCGATATTTCAATTAGTTACAAACGGAATTACAAAGTTAGTATCCTGGACGTGAAGGGTATAAAAATGCACATAATCAAATTGAAAACAAAAAATAATAACATCAATAAATAAAATGAAAACAACATTAAAACTCAAACTCAATTATATATGCCTTAAACAATAACAAAAAGAACAGAAAAAATAATATTGAACGTTAATTAATATCAACAGAAAAAACGAAAGCAGAAGCCCATAAAGATACAAAAACAGATGATGATTGAAACCAAAAACTGCCACTAAAAAGAACATAAATACACACTAACGTAAGATATGGACACATACACATATAGGAGACCTACTCCAAACACGCAGGCAGGCATACAGACAGATGGACGTCGTCACCAATACCAACACAAACTGAAATGGTGAGTGATGATGAACTAATGAGAAACAAGTGATAATCAGAGTTGACAGCATTTTGTCACAATTGTTTAACTTGCTAAGCACGTTGCAGGACGTGCAGCGCATAGACTTTTATGCTCTCCTACTCGCCAACTCAACTCACAGTTCACAACATGCCACTCGCCAGCGACGACACAGCAACAAACCCCACATCACGCTTCAAATATGAGCAAATCCACGTGAGTTTAATTAGAGTTAGCAATATAATAACATTAAAATATTAATAAAAAATAAAAAGTAAAAAATAAAAAAAAAATAAAAAATAAAAAATACAAAAATACAAAAAATACAAAAAATACAAAAAATACAAAAATACAAAAATACAAAAATACAAAAATACAAAAATACAAAAATACAAAAATACAAAAATACAAAAATACAAAAATACAAAAATACAAAAATACAAAAATACAAAAATACAAAAATACAAAAATACAAAAATACAAAAATACAAAAATACAAAAATACAAAAATACAAAAATACAAAAATACAAAAATACAAAAATACAAAAATACAAAAATACAAAAATACAAAAATACAAAAATACAAAAATACAAAAATACAAAAATACAAAAATACAAAAATACAAAAATACAAAAATACAAAAATACAAAAATACAAAAATACAAAAATACAAAAATACAAAAATACAAAAATACAAAAATACAAAAATACAAAAATACAAAAATACAAAAATACAAAAATACAAAAATACAAAAATACAAAAATACAAAAATACAAAAATACAAAAATACAAAAATACAAAAATACAAAAATACAAAAATACAAAAATACAAAAATACAAAAATACAAAAATACAAAAATACAAAAATACAAAAATACAAAAATACAAAAATACAAAAATACAAAAATACAAAAATACAAAAATACAAAAATACAAAAATACAAAAATACAAAAATACAAAAATACAAAAATACAAAAATACAAAAATACAAAAATACAAAAATACAAAAATACAAAAATACAAAAATACAAAAATACAAAAATACAAAAATACAAAAATACAAAAATACAAAAATACAAAAATACAAAAATACAAAAATACAAAAATACAAAAATACAAAAATACAAAAATACAAAAATACAAAAATACAAAAATACAAAAATACAAAAATACAAAAATACAAAAATACAAAAATACAAAAATACAAAAATACAAAAATACAAAAATACAAAAATACAAAAATACAAAAATACAAAAATACAAAAATACAAAAATACAAAAATACAAAAATACAAAAATACAAAAATACAAAAATACAAAAATACAAAAATACAAAAATACAAAAATACAAAAATACAAAAATACAAAAATACAAAAATACAAAAATACAAAAATACAAAAATACAAAAATACAAAAATACAAAAATACAAAAATACAAAAATACAAAAATACAAAAATACAAAAATACAAAAATACAAAAATACAAAAATACAAAAATACAAAAATACAAAAATACAAAAATACAAAAATACAAAAATACAAAAATACAAAAATACAAAAATACAAAAATACAAAAATACAAAAATACAAAAATACAAAAATACAAAAATACAAAAATACAAAAATACAAAAATACAAAAATACAAAAATACAAAAATACAAAAATACAAAAATACAAAAATACAAAAATACAAAAATACAAAAATACAAAAATACAAAAATACAAAAATACAAAAATACAAAAATACAAAAATACAAAAATACAAAAATACAAAAATACAAAAATACAAAAATACAAAAATACAAAAATACAAAAATACAAAAATACAAAAATACAAAAATACAAAAATACAAAAATACAAAAATACAAAAATACAAAAATACAAAAATACAAAAATACAAAAATACAAAAATACAAAAATACAAAAATACAAAAATACAAAAATACAAAAATACAAAAATACAAAAATACAAAAATACAAAAATACAAAAATACAAAAATACAAAAATACAAAAATACAAAAATACAAAAATACAAAAATACAAAAATACAAAAATACAAAAATACAAAAATACAAAAATACAAAAATACAAAAATACAAAAATACAAAAATACAAAAATACAAAAATACAAAAATACAAAAATACAAAAATACAAAAATACAAAAATACAAAAATACAAAAATACAAAAATACAAAAATACAAAAATACAAAAATACAAAAATACAAAAATACAAAAATACAAAAATACAAAAATACAAAAATACAAAAATACAAAAATACAAAAATACAAAAATACAAAAATACAAAAATACAAAAATACAAAAATACAAAAATACAAAAATACAAAAATACAAAAATACAAAAATACAAAAATACAAAAATACAAAAATACAAAAATACAAAAATACAAAAATACAAAAATACAAAAATACAAAAATACAAAAATACAAAAATACAAAAATACAAAAATACAAAAATACAAAAATACAAAAATACAAAAATACAAAAATACAAAAATACAAAAATACAAAAATACAAAAATACAAAAATACAAAAATACAAAAATACAAAAATACAAAAATACAAAAATACAAAAATACAAAAATACAAAAATACAAAAATACAAAAATACAAAAATACAAAAATACAAAAATACAAAAATACAAAAATACAAAAATACAAAAATACAAAAATACAAAAATACAAAAATACAAAAATACAAAAATACAAAAATACAAAAATACAAAAATACAAAAATACAAAAATACAAAAATACAAAAATACAAAAATACAAAAATACAAAAATACAAAAATACAAAAATACAAAAATACAAAAATACAAAAATACAAAAATACAAAAATACAAAAATACAAAAATACAAAAATACAAAAATACAAAAATACAAAAATACAAAAATACAAAAATACAAAAATACAAAAATACAAAAATACAAAAATACAAAAATACAAAAATACAAAAATACAAAAATACAAAAATACAAAAATACAAAAATACAAAAATACAAAAATACAAAAATACAAAAATACAAAAATACAAAAATACAAAAATACAAAAATACAAAAATACAAAAATACAAAAATACAAAAATACAAAAATACAAAAATACAAAAATACAAAAATACAAAAATACAAAAATACAAAAATACAAAAATACAAAAATACAAAAATACAAAAATACAAAAATACAAAAATACAAAAATACAAAAATACAAAAATACAAAAATACAAAAATACAAAAATACAAAAATACAAAAATACAAAAATACAAAAATACAAAAATACAAAAATACAAAAATACAAAAATACAAAAATACAAAAATACAAAAATACAAAAATACAAAAATACAAAAATACAAAAATACAAAAATACAAAAATACAAAAATACAAAAATACAAAAATACAAAAATACAAAAATACAAAAATACAAAAATACAAAAATACAAAAATACAAAAATACAAAAATACAAAAATACAAAAATACAAAAATACAAAAATAAAATTGATGTTGAAAAGTCGCTGCGAAGCCACTTGAAAAGACTTTTGACATGGTCGAAATCATGAACGTGGTAGTCTGCAGCCAAGTAATAAATGTCACCATGCCATTTGTAAATAAAATTTGCATTCTATTAAATATAGAAGCAAAAAAATAAAAAATAAAAAATAAAAAATAAAAAATAAAAAATAAAAAATAAAAAATAAAAAATAAAAAATAAAAAATAAAAAATAAAAAATAAAAAATAAAAAATAAAAAATAAAAAATAAAAAATAAAAAATAAAAAATAAAAAATAAAAAATAAAAAATAAAAAATAAAAAATAAAAAATAAAAAATAAAAAATAAAAAATAAAAAATAAAAAATAAAAAATAAAAAATAAAAAATAAAAAATAAAAAATAAAAAATAAAAAATAAAAAATAAAAAATAAAAAATAAAAAATAAAAAATAAAAAATAAAAAATAAAAAATAAAAAATAAAAAATAAAAAATAAAAAATGAAAATAAAAAATAAAGAATAAAAAATGAAAATAAAAATAAAAAATAAAGAATAAAAAATTAAACAAAACAAAACAAAATTAAAGTAAAGAAATAAAAATTTAACTTTCAAATACGTAAACTTCCTCTGATAAAATCCACGGAACAATAAAATGAAATGTCATTCAAATCTCAGAATTTTCTAACCGATTTAAGACGGATTGGCTCATACATGTACAACACACCGTGCTAGTGCACTTAGTGCGTACGCGCGAGAATCGTTACAGTCAAGACTTAATGTTTCATTTCACCATTGAACCGTCTTCAACGACTAGAACCTGACATACAACGTTCCTTGGGTTCATGTTAAAACAGGCTAAAATGGCTGGAACATAGAAAAGTTGGCTCGTACAGCCATTCGTTCATTCATTCATTCATTCAACTCCCGCTCGTATAAATAACAACAATCCAAGTAGGAGGATTTTCATCTTAAGTCTTGTGTTATATTCGTACACAATACATACAAAGACAAGGATACAGGGGTATATCTAGGATATCTGAAAAGCTAAAGTCTGACAAAAGCACGTTGACGGTTACGAGCAAAACAAAAGCAGAAAAAAACATGCCGAATGACGGACTGAGGACTTTAATTGAAGGACAACATAAGTAAACTGATTGTTAAGTATTTAAACTGATAACCGAAGACAACGGACGGATGGATTGGTGTTATTGGTGCGCTGCATAATGCACAATGAAAACGGCACGACAATAGTGGAATTGAGTTAAGATAGGGGAGGCCATGGAGGGTAAAGGATGTTGGTATAAGTAGCACGAAGACTCACGGATTGATAATTGGGTTCAGCAATACAATAACTGTTCGACGTTAACAAACTTATGTTGTAGACAACTGGCCGTTATACATAATATTGACATAAACCAAGAGCACAGTGTTATACTTCGGGATGAATTTAGAAATTTAAAAAATAAAGCGTAACTAACAACGAATAGATTTCGAATGGAACTGCATAGTAAAGAACATGAAGAATATCCCGATGGTGGGGACATCAAAGAGGACAGCAACATCGAACTATAGCATGTCTCAAATGGGAGCCATAAAATTCACGCAAGATAAAAATAGTCAAAAGAGTTATTCTCGATCTTTCCTTTCTGTTAGGGTTTGTATTTTCCCGTACTTTTATTTACCAGAAAACAAGAGTTTAATTTTCCGGAGATCCCGGAACTGGACATACTATTTTTTTTTCTTTTCGAATATCAAGGGTTTAATCACTTAATACGAAAGCTAGTATGTAACGATCAAGTCGATTTTTTTAACCAATACTCGGGGGACAACATATGCAATGTATTGTATTAGCGAAAGGAAGATAGGTATAGGGAAGGATGAGAGATGGAGTAGTGTTTGTTCACATTCTGTTTAAACCCGTATCATATGTGACAAGAAAGACAACTGCAGGAAGTGTATTCCACATTTGAACTGTTCGATCAAAAAGGGAATTTTCTCTGTAATGCGCGATCTAATGGTCATGCCACAGCATATGTATGGGCTCTTCTGGATAACCTGGTGGTAGTTCAAATATACTGATCACAAGGATGAGATTAGATATCTCAGAAGAACACTTTCCATGGAAGTAACGATAGAACAGCGGCAAACCACGTTCCGACGGTGCTGAATCTCCACCCAGCACCATCGCTCTCCTCTGGACACGGTCAAGCAACTTCAAGGATGATTTTGGAGCTCCGACCCAGATGTAAGAGTTGTATTCCATCTTAGGTCGGATATACGACGAATAACTTTTCAACAGATCGGAAGGGGCGAAAAGTTCCTTGCACCGCTTCAAAAAGCCGAGACACTTGAATGCTTCTTTGGACACTTGACAAATATGGTCAGTCTAATGGACATCGCACTAAAATCACAAGCATCCGATCGTTCAATCAATAGAAGCCGACTATGTAAAAGCACTTGAAGAATGTCTGTGAGACAAGAGACAACACTCAGATTTTGTGGTTAGCTCGCCATTTAGTAATGTGTCTACGGACAATCTCTTATTATTAATATCAGAAAAATCTTGGTCGACCATCGAAAGGATAGGTATGAAACCGATTATTGTCATCTGCGAAGGACTAAATGGGAAAGTACAGAGCCTTGTGATACTCCCGCGGTTAGCAGATGCTCTTTGGATGAGACCCCTCGAGAAAGCTTGAAATAAATCGAGAGAAGACAAATCCGACCCCAAACGCATTTATTTATGCAGCGAATGCGCCGTTCCAGACTCGATCAAAGGCCTTGGATATATCTAGAGCCACAACTTTACTCTCGCCGAAACGGTGAATCGAATGGCTCCACAGTTATGACAGAAACGTCATTAAGTCATCCGTATATCGATTTCTACGGACTCCATATTGTCGATCGCTAATAAGTCTGCTCGACTACAAGTACCCCACAAGACTGTGATTAAGCTTGCTCTCTTTTACCTTCGACAGCACCGAGCATATTGCGATCGGGCGGTAATTCGCAGGATTGGTAGCGTCGCCCTTTTTACGGATTGGCTGCATACTTGCATACGTCCAACATGATTCAAAGACTCCAGCACGGTAAAAGAGTCTAAAAGATTTCAAAGAGGACGAACAAGCGTAGAAGGACACTTATTTAGAAGGAGTGCTGAAATTCCATCAGGCCCCGGGGATTTATCGAGTTCCGCTAGGATGTGCACACGTTCGAAAAAATATCTGGGGCATTGACCGAGATACGTTATCGATCACGGGGAGTTGTTGACTGCTTTCCGGTAGAGAAGAGTTGTAAGCAAACATTTCAGCCAAATGGTCAGCGTATTAACCAGGTCGGTGAAATCTGTAGAACAAATGAAACTTTTCGAAAATAACAATTTTCTGACAACGGGTTCTTATAGAGGGGGTTTTAAGTAATATTGCTGAACACATCCTACACTTGAAATGTAGGAATCACAAGTTTTCCTATACCGAATCATCATAAAAATATGCAAAGGTAAAAAATATTGATTTCGTAACGTTGCGATCTCGTTGGAAAGAAAGAAACAGTGAGAAGAGTGGAAAGAGTGGGGCAAATGCGTTACTTCAATTCCAATTTATACACTTCTTAGGACAAAATTGTCACAAAAGTCCAATTTCTATCGTTTTTTTAAATACAACAACATTAGGGATGCATTTCTTTAAGACTGGATAACTAAGCTTTGATAATAAAAACCTCAATAAAAAGTTCAAATTTCACTCAAAAAATAAAAAAAAATAAAAATAGTCGCCAACAACAATATCAATGTGTGTAAGAAAACAAATTTTTAAAAAATAATTTTATGATAAAAATGTAGGCCTGGTGTATCAAATTTTCTCCTAAGGAGGCTAAGTCAAAAAAGTTAACATAAAAAATTTTAATTTCGCTTGTTTGCTTTTTGTTTATTTTTTTCTTATAATAAAGACTTAATTTAGATACAGTTAATACCCATCCTGAGTAATTTTGTCAATGAACCTTATGTACAAAATTGCCAATTTTTCTATATAAAAAATATTCGCAAAATTTGCAAAGCAACGATTGAAAAATGTTTAGTACATTTTTTAACTTCTTACTCAGAAAGTATTACCACATCCCAGCGGTAAATAATGAAATGATGACTCCTGTAGTAAAAAAATCCCAATGTTTTGGAATATATTTTCCTCACTTTGGGAATTTGGGTATTTTGTTAGAAGAACTGTTCGTTGAAACCACTGTGCAGTAGAAATTCCAGTATTTAGTTTCCTTCAGCTTTTAGTTCATTACCCTTTTTTGTACTCAAAACCAGTTTTTTATAAATTACAACAACTACAACAACAACGTGTGCATATAATTTGGCAAACATGTCACTCATGTTTTGAAACTGTCTAGCAAGATTCTAACACATAATGTATTTTTTATTGTAATCTTTTTTGCTGCTTAGCAACAGTTTTGTAAATTTTGAAAGTTAGTTGCCTAAATACATTTGAATAAATCGGTCATTTTTTAAACTGCATATTTAAGAGAAAACCTTTGTTTCAATTTTTCGCAACTGTCTGTAAATAAGCTTACAGGCTCAAACAAGAACAATGCAAAAACTTCTTAGACATTATTTACGGAAACATTTTTTACATAATTCCAAAACTTATGCTTCATAATTATAATAAATACAGCCATTTTAGTAAAAACTCCAAACATTTTGGAACACTTTAGGAATTCGGCTATTTTTGGGCGAATGTGCTAAATCTGCAAATCCGGTAATTTCTTCATCACTTTCATCCTTTTGATGAATTATAGGTACTTTTGTTTTACCTCAAATTCGTAAATTTTGTGAGCTGGAATGACAAAAACTTGTAGTTTCGCAACCATTTTGTTTTAGCGAAAACTGCAATAACTCTGTAAATTTCTGATGGTTTGAAAAATGCGAAGTATCGTTTTATACTCTACTCAACGTCCTTTTTAAATAAATTCACATGTAGTACGTTTACCTTACGAACTAAAGTGAAAAACATTCTGAAAGTGGCGAAAAAATTTAACGAAATGTGTTTGAAACTGAAAAAGTCGATCAGCCTTTTTAGTGTTCTAAAGCGCTTAAAGAGTACTACATTTTATTTTACATTGAAACGGACGCTACAAAACAGAAGTACTTTTGAAGCTCTTATAGAAATATACAAAGTCCAGCGATTTTTAGTTGTAAATGAAGGTCAGAGGATAACTTTTGTTCGTGGATTTTGGAAATATGAAAATTATCTCGTAGATTTTTTAATTAGGTACAGCACAAATATTTCCACTCGTAGAAAAAAAGTAGTAATTTTTGTTATAACACTTCAACTTTTTAAAAAAAGGGAGAACAAGTTAACTTCAAGTTTCATAAGTTTCGGCCGAGCAGAACTTTATATAAAATCCACCATGGATTGCATTCCACAGAGGTTGTCGGTTTTCGTAGAAGTGCAGTAATATTACAGGAAAATATAAATTTTTTAATATAGCCAAACCAAAACAAATACAAATATTGAAAAATAATTTTATAAATATATATAATATTTTAATTATTTCAAACCACTATTTATTTCAAATAATATTTTCAAAACGCTTAAATACCATAAATAGTAGATAGTGGGTGCTACAGTTGGTTGTATTTCCATTCTATTTTAATTCCAAAAGTACAAATTTTGAAAAGAGGAATGTCTACACCGAATTTCATTATTCCGGGTGTAGCCGTTTGGTTGGTACCACTTTTATCCCTCCGTACCCATTGTATCCCTTGAAAGAACGAATTTGGTAAAAAAAACCTTTTATTTTTCATGTCTACGTAGTCAAAGGAATGTATATTTCGAATTTCATGACTCTAGCTGGAATAATTTGATTGGTACTATTTTTATCCCCTTTTCCAATTTCATGACTCTAGCTGCAGTCATTTGATTGGTACTATTTTATTCCCTTTTTTCATTTTAATCCCATTTTACCCCTTAAAAGTACGAATTTGGAAAAAATACTTTTATAATATGTATCTACTCAATTAGAGGAATGTACACACCGAATTTCGTGTTTCTAGCTGTTGTCGTTTAATATGTACACTTTTTATCCCTTTTTGTCCCATTTCACCCCCTACAAATAAGAATCACTTTATGGTGCACGTTTTTGCTATAAGGGGAATGCGCATACCAAATATCAAGCAAATATAAACAGACATATTCAAAAAATTATTTTTAGTCCTTGTGAGGGACAAATTTTTCCCTTTTGGCCGATTTCGCCCCGTTTCAATCCCAACCGATCTACGACTATAGGACGCATTTATGGAAAATTTGAACGTTCTAGTTCTTTTTGTTTAGATGCTAGCGTGCTTTCAACAGACGGAATTAAAACAAGTAAAAACGGCGTTAAGTTCGGCCGGGCCGAACTTTATATACCCTCCACCATGGATTGCATTCCACAGAGGTTGTTGGTTTTCGTAGAAGTGCAGTAATATTGCAGAATTTTTTTTTTTAATATAGCCAATCCAAATACAAATATTGAAAAATTAATTTTATAAATAAATATAATATTTGATTTGAACTGGGATATTGTCCTGGCTCAAGACCATTTTGCTTCTGTATTTAATAGAATGCTAATTTATTTACAAATGGCATGGTGACATTTATTATTTCAATCCACGCTTATATGGTAATGCTACCAATACGTCAATTCAAAAAATAAATATTCTTGTATTTATATTTTCAAAGCCAAAAATATTGGTAGATAGTGGGTGCTACAGTTGGTTGTATTTCCATTATATTTTAATTCCAAAAGTACAAATTTTGAAAATCCATTATCAGACGTACATAGTGCAAAATAACCTCACTTCATAATTCAACCAATTTTTGCCTTAAAGGAAAAAGTACGAATTTGGAAAAAAACTTTTTATTTTGCGTGTCTATGCAGTCAGAGGAATGTATACACCGAATTCCATGATTCCAGCTGCGCCCATTTGGTTGGTACCATTTTTACTCCCTTGACGTTTCTACGCAATTAGAATTTCATCATTTTAGCTGTAGTCGTTTAGTTGGTACAATTTTTATCCTTCTGTACCATTGCAACCCTTGAAAGTACTAATTTAAAAAAATTCGTCTATTTTCCGTGTCATGTCTCTAGCTGCGGTCATCTGATTGGTACTATTTTTATCCTCTTTTTTCATTTTAACCCCAAAAAGTACGAATTTCCAAAAATTAGTTTATTTTCCGTGTCTAAACACTCAGAGGAATGTATTAGATTGGTACTATTATTATCCCCTTTTTTCATTTTAACCCCAAAAAGTACGAATTTCGAAAAATCAGTTTATTTTCCGTGTCTACACACTTAGAGGAATGTATACTCCGAATTTCATGACTCTAGCTGCTGTCATTAGATTGGTACTATTTTTATCCCCTTTTTTCATTTTAACCCCAAAAAGTACGAATTTTGAAAAATCCGTGTATTTTACTTGTCTATGCAATCAGAGGAATGTATACACCGAATTTCATTATTCTAGGTACAGCCGTTTGGTTGGTACCATTTTTATCCCTCTATTCCTATTTTACCCCTTAAAAGTACGAATTTGGAAAAAATACTTTTATATTATGTATCTACTCAATTAGAGGAATGTACACACCGAATTTCGTGTTTCTAGTTGTTGTCGTTTAATATGTACCATTTTTATCCCTTGTTTGCCCCATTTCACCCCCTACAAATAAGAATCACTTTATGGTGCACGTTTTTGCTATAAGGGGAATGCGCATACCAAATATCAAGCAAATATATACAGACATATTCAAAAAATAAGCTTAAATACGCTAAAATATTAGGGATTATTATGGGTATTTTTAGTGCTTGTGAGGGAAAAAATTTTCCCTTTGGGCCGATTTCGCCCCATTTCAATCCCAACCGATCTACGACTATAAGACGCATTTATGGAAAATTTTAACGTTCTAGCTCCTTTCGTTTAGATGCTAGCGTGCTTTCAACAGACGGACGGACGGACGGACATGGCTAGATCGTCTTAGAACTTTATGACGATCAAGAATATATATACTTTATAGGGTCTCAGGTCGATATTTCAAGGTGTTACAAACGGAATGACAAAGTTAGTATACCCCCATCCTGGAGGTGGAGGGTATAAAAATTAAATTAAATTGTATTTATTTTTATTTTAAGAGTTAAAATTAAACTGGTTCTTAAAGGTAATCTGAAGTATTTTCAACAGATACTCTTCTCTTTCTTTTGTAAATCGGTTTCAGCAATATTTCACTTCCAACGCCAAAACTATCCCCAATAAAAATACCACCAACAATCCGCAACTTCCAACACTGTGCCACATCGCCATGGACGACAAAATAAAAAGGCTTACGATTTAAACTTTTTACCCGTTCATCTCCTACCCTACCTTCCCCCGACACATATTCTATCCATCACTTTACGGTGCCTTTCTTCTTCCACGCTTCGGTTGTCACCATTTTTTTTCGTGGTAGTGCTTTTTTTCTTTTCCTTTTCGCTTCGCTTTGATTTGGCTTTAACTTGTCGTATGCGTTTATAGAATTTGTGATGTCCTTAACGAGTCACGTGATCGGCAAACTGATGATGACGACGATGATGATGGTGGTGGTGCTGATACAAACGATAACTTCCAAAGATTTCTACTGTCCGTCCGTCTGTCTGCCTGACTGTCTGCCAGTTTATTTGTTCTATTTTGAGACGTAAAGAAGACGGAGAAGAAGTAGATGTAGAAAAAAAGAAAAATCGAAAACGAAGCTGTTGCTAATATTAAACTTTCTTTCGTTTCTCCAGAGTATCAACTCACAAAAAAGCGGGGATTGGAAAATAAATGGGGAAAAAGAAGCAAATAAACAAACAAAACGTACTACACGAAAACTTTAAAACTTGAAAATTAAACCTTCGTCTTGTAAAGAGTGATTTTTTTGAGGTTAGGATTTTCATGCATTAGTATTTGACAGATCACGTGGGATTTCAGACATGGTGTCAAAGAGAAAGATGCTCAGTATGCTTTGACATTTCATCATGAATAGACTTACTAACGAGCAACGCTTGCAAATCATTGAATTTTATTACCAAAATCAGTGTTCGGTTCGAAATTTTTTATCGACAAATTTTGTTCAGCGATGAGGCTCATTTCTGGTTGAATGGCTACGTAAATAAACAAAATTGCCGCATTTGGAGTGAAGAGCAACCAGAAGCCGTTCAAGAACTGCCCATGCATCCCGAAAAATGCACTGTTTGGTGTGGTTTGTACGCTGGTGGAATCATTGGACCGTATTTTTTCAAAGATGCTGTTGGACGCAACGTTACGGTGAATGGCGATCGCTATCGTTCGATGCTAACAAACTTTTTGTTGCCAAAAATGGAAGAACTGAACTTGGTTGACATGTGGTTTCAACAAGATGGCGCTACATGCCACACAGCTCGCGATTCTATGGCCATTTTGAGGGAAAACTTCGGAGAACAATTCATCTCAAGAAATGGACCGGTAAGTTGGCCACCAAGATCATGCGATTTGACGCCTTTAGACTATTTTTTGTGGGGCTACGTCAAGTCTAAAGTCTACAGAAATAAGCCAGCAACTATTCCAGCTTTGGAAGACAACATTTCCGAAGAAATTCGGGCTATTCCGGCCGAAATGCTCGAAAAAGTTGTCCAAAATTGGACTTTCCGAATGGACCACCTAAGACGCAGCAGCGGTCAACATTTAAATGAAATTATCTTCAAAAAGTAAATGTCATGGACCAATCTAACGTTTCAAATAAAGAACCGATGAGATTTTGCAAATTTTATGCGTTTTTTTTTTAAAAAAAAGTTATCAAGCTCTTAAAAAATCACCCTTTAGCTAGTTGATTTGACCAACACTACCACCATCGCCTACAGAGACGGATTAGTTATTGGACTAACAAAACTAAAGGAGGGCCCGAAAACTAATTGCTCGATTGATTTGAAGGACAATTTACTATCCAACAATATCCCTGCTGGAATTGTGGACGTTGTTCTTATTTTCGAGTACAAAATAATTTTAATTAATTAATCACACACATAAATATTTTTTCATATAAAAGAATATTGACATCAATTTTTTCAAAGAAAAAAATCTGACAAAAATTTACAAATTTTAAAATTTAAAGAACTCATTTTACGATAATTCTTTTTTTGCGAAACTAGGATATAAAATAATTTATAATCCCGGGGTAATGCGTTCGAGGATTTATTTATTTATTTTTTTTGCATTTTCTAATGTACGTTAGCTTTCTAAAATGATATTAACTAAATATGAATTCCTTTAGTATTTGTACTCTCATTTTTTAAATATATATAAACCGATTTATACATATGATCAATTAAAGGTAGTTATAATGACTGTGATCACAGATTATTGTCCTTTTGCTCGTAGGCACTCTAGTTTAATAATAGTTATTTTATGAAGGTTTACAGTTTTAAAAATTAATTTTAATTTTTTGAACCGAAAAAGGTGATCACAGATTATTGTCCTTTTGCTCGTATTGCCTCTAGTTTGGAAGTTATTAAGGTTTGAAGTTTTAAAAATAAATTTTAATTTTTTGAACCGAAAAAGGTGATCACAGATTATTGTCCTTTTGCTCGTATTGCCTCTAGTTTGGAAGTTATTAAGGTTTGAAGTTTTAAAAATAAATTTTAATTTTTTGAACCGAAAAAAGTGATCACAGATTATTGTCCTTTTGCTCGTATTGCCTCTAGTTTGGAAGTTATTAAGGTTTGAAGTTTTAAAAATAAATTTTAATTTTTTGAACCGAAAAAGGTGATCACAGATTATTGTCCTTTTGCTCCTAGGCCCTCTAGTTTAGAAATAATAATAAATTTCAATTTTTTGAACCGAAAAAAGTGATCACAGATTATTGTCCTTTTGCTCGTATTGCCTCTAGTTTGGAAGTTATTAAGGTTTGAAGTTTTAAAAATAAATTTTAATTTTTTGAACCGAAAAAAGTGATCACAGATTATTGTCCTTTTGCTCCTAGGCCCTCTAGTTTAGAAATAATAATAAATTTAAATTTTTTGAACCGAAAAAAGTGATCACAGATTATTGTCCTTTTGCTCGTATTGCCTCTAGTTTAGAAGTTATGAAGGTTTAAAGATTTAAAAATAAATTTTAATTTTTTGAACCGAAAAAAGTGATCACAGATTATTGTCCTTTTGCTCATAGGGCCGCTAGTTTAAAAGTTATGAAGGTTTAAAGATTTAAAAATAAATTTTAATTTTTTGAACCGAAAAAAGTGATCACAGATTATTGTCCTTTTGTTCGTATTGCCTCTAGTTTAGAAGTTATGAAGGTTTCAAGTTTTAAAAATAAATTTTAATTTTTTGAACCGAAAAAAGTGATCACAGATTATTGTCCTTTTGCTCGTACAGCCGCTAGTTTAAAAGTTATGAAGGTTTAAAGATTTAAAAATAAATTTTAATTTGAACTGGGATATTGTCCTGGCTCACCATGCCATTTGTAAATAAATTTGCATTCTATTAAATATAGAAGCAAAATGGTCTTGAGCCAGGACAATATCCCAGTTCAAATCAAATATTGATTACAGACCAAAAAAATGCAAACGAAAAAACTAAAATAAATTTTAATTTTTTGATCCGAAAAAAGTGATCACAGATTATTGTCCTTTTGCTCGTATTGCCTCTAGTTTAGAAGTTATGAAGGTTTAAAGTTCTAAAAATTAATTTTAATTTTTTGATCCGAAAAAAGTGATAACAGATTATTGTCCTTTTGCTCGTATTGCCTCTAGTTTAGAAGTTATGAAGGTTTCAAGTTCTAAAAATTAATTTTAATTTTTTGAACCGAAAAAGTGATCACAGATTATTGTCCTTTTGCTCGTATTGCCTCTAGTTTAGAAGTTATGAAGGTTTAAAGATTTAAAAGTAAATTTTAATTTTTTGAACCGAAAAAAGTGATCACAGATTGTCCTTTTGCTCGTATTGCCTCTAGTTTAGAAGTTATGAAGGTTTCAATTAAATTAATAAAAATTAATTTTAATTTTTTGATCCGAAAAAAGTGATCACAGATTATTGTCCTTTTGCTCGTATTGCCTCTAATTTAGAAGTTATGAAGGTTTCAAGTTCTAAAAATTAATTTTAATTTTTTGAACCGAAAAAAGTGATCACAGATTATTGTCCTTTTGCTCGTATTGCCTCTAGTTTAGAAGTTATGAAGGTTTCAAGTTCTAAAAATTAATTTTAATTTTTTGAACCGAAAAAAGTGATCACAGATTATTGTCCTTTTGCTCGTATTGCCTCTAGTTTAGAAGTTATGAAGGTTTAAAGATTTAAAAATAAATTTTAATTTTTTGAACCAAAAAAGTGATCACAGATTATTGTCCTTTTGCTCGTATTGCCTCTAGTTTAGAAGTTATGAAGGTTTAAAGTTTTCAAAATTAATTTTAATTTTTTGAACCGAAAAAAGTGATCACAGATTATTGTCCTTTTGCTCGTATTGCCTCTAATTTAGAAGTTATGAAGGTTTCAAGTTCTAAAAATAAATTTTAATTTTTTGAACCGAAAAAGGTGATCACAGATTATTGTCCTTTTGCTCGTATTGCCTCTAGTTTAGAAGTTATGAAGGTTTCAAGTTCTAAAAATAAATTTTATTTTTTTGAACCGAAAATGTGATCGCAGATTATTGTCCTTTTGCTCGTATTGCCTCTAATTTAGAAGTTATGAAGGTTTCAAGTTCTAAAAATAAATTTTAATTTTTTGAACCGAAAAAAGTGATCACAGATTATTGTCCTTTTGCTCGTATTGCCTCTAGTTTAGAAGTTGTGAAGGTTTCAAGTTCTAAAAATAAATTTTAATTTTTTGAACCGAAAAAAGTGATCACAGATTATTGTCCTTTTGCTCGTATTGCCTCTAGTTTAGAAGTTATGAAGGTTTCAAGTTGTAAAAATTAATTTTAATTTTTTGAACCGAAAAAAGTGATCACAGATTATTGTCCTTTTGCTCGTATTGCCTCTAATTTAGAAGTTATGAAGGTTTCAAGTTCTAAAAATAAATTTTAATTTTTTGAACCGAAAAAAGTGATCACAGATTATTGTCATTTTGCTCGTATTGCCTCTAGTTTACAAGTTATGAAAAGTTTTCAAAATTAATTTTAATTTTTTGAACCGAAAAAAGTGATCACAGATTATTGTCCTTTT
>OX377620.1:19320384-19473788 GCA_947397865.1 Polietes domitor | reverse complement strand
GTAATACTTTAGTTGGTACCATTTTTATCCCTCTTTGTCCCGCTCGTCCCTTAAAAGTACAAATTTCGAAAAATCCAATTTTACTTCGTTTCTATATGGCCACAGGAATTTACATACCAAATTTCACGATTCTAGCTGTAATACTTTAGTTGGTACCATTTTTATCCCTCTTTGTCCCGCTCGTCCCTTAAAAGTACAAATTTCGAAAAATCCAATTTTACTTCGTTTCTATATGGCCAGATGAATTTACATACCAAAATTCACGTTTCTAGCTGTAATACTTTAGTTGGTACCATTTTTATCCCTTTTTGTCCCGCTCGTCCCTTAAAAGTACAAATTTCGAAAAATTCAATTTTACTTTGTTTCTATATGGTCGGAGGAATTTACATACCAAAATTCACGTTTCTAGCTGTAATACTTTAGTAGGTACCATTTCTATCCCTTTTTGTCCCGCTCGTCCCTTAAAAGTACAAATTTCGAAAAATCCCTATTTGTAGCTCGTCTGCATGGTCATTGCAAGGAACTCACCGAATTTCATGTTTATAGCTACTGCCGTTTAGTCAGGACGAAGGTTCGATGTTTATCCCTTTTTGGGCCATTTTATCCCCTAAAAGTACGAATTTCGTAAAACCCTTTCTTAGTCGACGTCTACATCATATTTGGGAACTACCCTGAAAATTTCATGACCCTGGCTTCAGCCGTTTGGTCTGGGGGCTGGTCAATGATAAGTCAGTCAGTCAGTCAGTCAGTCAGTCAGTAACGCAACTCTTTTATAGATTTAAAAAATTTCCAATTTAATTTTTTTGAATTTCTGCCAAAAAATATGGATTTGGGACCATAGTGCCATGAAGAAAGAAGAAATGTTCTTAGAATTTTCCGTAGATTACGTTTTTGCCTGACGTTTTGATCGAAGAAAAATCGTTCCGCCCTAATATACATATCGTGTGCTAAATACGATATTGGTTCATTTGCCAAATTCTCATATTGGATGTATTTATATGGAGGTTTATCACCTTAAATACTAAATATATCTGACCAAAGTAAAATTACGCCGGCGTAAAGTGTATTCAGTATCAGCGACAAAAACTCCCAAATGTCAAGCGCGCAAATCTCGACTTTACCGATTGAATTTTGCAAAACAAAAACATACCTATTAAATATATTCTAAAAGATTTTGCCAATATCGCGGCTAAATTTAGCTGGGCTAAAATAGTTGAAAATTTGATTATTTGGTTATTTTATTGGGATATATCTCAGAAACCATATATCGTATTGAAATTTCATTTAGTTTGTAGAAAATAGGAGCTAATGAGGGTTTCTTTTGTATTTAAAAAAGTGTAATTACGTTTTTACTTTCTTTTTCAAACAGTGGTTTACTTGAATGTTTTAAAAATTAATTTAATTTTTATAAAATTATATTCGCGAGGTCGACCGATGCCTCGGCATTTACAAATATTGTTCAAATATTGTCGTACTTATTAATTTTAAAAAGAATATTTTGGTTATAGCTGCTAGCATCGATTTAATTACTGAAATGGTAAAACCTTCTAAGCCACAAATGAAGCAATACTTTCTTCGTTGTTCTCTGTTAATGTATTTTGGAAAATTTATTTAAAGCATACATTAGGGATGTAAGGTTTTATGGCATGCGAACGCATGTAAATAATTATCGGATATTAATCTTAAGTTATTTATAAAGTAATAAATAATAATAGAAGTTTGTCATCGTTTGAAAAAAAAAATATTTTTATCAAAAAATTCGAAAATCGTAAAAAATACTTTTGTGCGTTGGTCGTGGCACTGACAATTTTCATTTAATTGCGGACTCAAATGAAATCACTGGTAAAGATTTGTATCAACATATATATTAAAATAAGAAATTTATTATACCCTCCACCTCCAGGATGGGGGTATATTCACTTTGTCATTCCGTTTGTAACACCTTAAAATATTCATCGGAGACCCCATAAAGTATATATATTCTGGGTCGTGGCAAAATTCTAAGACGATATAGCCATGTCCGTCTGTCTGTCTGTTGAAAGCACGATATCGGCCGAACGAAATGATCTAGGAGGTTCAAATTTTGCCTAAATGTGTCTTATGGTCGTAGATCGGTTGGGATTGAAAGTGGGCGAAATCGGCCCAGAGGGAAAAAAATTTTCCTCACAAGGACTGAAAATACCCCTAATATTTCGAGTATTTCAGCATGTTTTTTGAGCATATTAGCTTGTATTTACTTGATATTTGCAATGCGCACTTCCTTTAGCATAAAAGGACACTATAGAGTGTTTTTTATTTGTAGGGGGCGAAATGTGACAAAAAAGGGATAAAAATGGTACCTATCAAACGACAACAGACAGAAACACGAAACTTGGCGTGTACATTCCTCTAGTAGAGTAGATACATAATATAAAAGTATTTTTTCTAAATTCGTACTTTTAAGGGATAAATGAGGATAGAGGGATAAAAATAGTACCAACTTAACGGCTGCACCTAGAATAATGAAATTCTATGTATACATTCCGCTGTTTGTGTAGACACGGAAAATAAAAGAACTTTCCAAAATTCGTACTTTTTGGGGTTCAAATGGAAAAAGGGGATAAAAATAGTACCTACCAAATGACCGCAGCTAGAATCATGAAATTCGGAGTATACATAGCTCTGACTGAGTAGACCCGAAAAATAAAACGTTTTTTTTTCAAATTCGTACTTTCAAGGGATACAATGGCTACGGGGGATAAAAATAGTACCAACTAAACGAATACAGCTAGAATGATGAAATTCAGTGTGTACGTCCCTCTAATTGTGTATATACGTAAAATAAAGAGATTTTAGATAGTCGTACTCTTGAGGGGGCAAAATTGGAAAAAGGGGATAAAAATGGTACCAACAAAATGGCCGCTGATAGAATCATGGAATTCGGTGTATACATTCCTCTGACTGCATAGCCACGTAAAATATTGTTCGTACTTTATTTTGTTGCTTTTACGACAAAAAAATGGTAGAATCATGAAGTTGTTGCTGCGTACGTGAGAGATAAGGTATTTTCAAAATTTATACTAAATACAACAAACCAAACGACTGAAGCTGAAAATACACTCTCTATCCACCAATATTTAGGGTATTTATGATTGCTCCCTTATATTTACTTTATGATTTGAAGTATTATTTCCATTATATAAATATATACATAGTATACAAATATTGGTAGACTTGGCTTATTAATTAAATTTCTTGTTTTTCATATATTTGAAATTTGTTGCGGACATTCCTGTTGTAGCTTGGAAGCAAAATAAAAATTTTAGCTGGCGAAATGGGACAAAAAGGGATAAAATATAAAATTACGTGTATACGCAATTAGAGGGATGTACACACCGAATTTCATCATTCTAGCCTAGTCGTTTAGTTTTTACTATTTTTGTCCCTCTGTACCCATTGTATCCCTTGAAAGTACGAATTTGAAAAAAAAACATTTATTTTTTGTGTCTACGCAGTCAGGGCAATGTATACTCCGAATTTCATGACTCTAGCTGCGGTCATTTGGTTGGTACTATTTTTATCCCATTTTCCATTTTAACCCCAAAAAGTACGAATTTCCAAAAATAGGTTTATTTTACTTGTCAACGCAATCAGAGGAATTTATACACCGAATTTCATTATTATAGATTCAGTCGTTTGGACGGTACCATCTATTATCCCTCTATTCCCATTTTAGCCCTTAAAAGTACGAATATAAAAAATACTCTTATATTATGTCTCTACTCAGTTATGTTGAATGTACACACCGAATTTCGTGTTTCTAGCTGTTGCCGTTTGAAATGTACCATTTTTATCCCTTTTTGCCCCATTTCATCCCTTACGAATAAAAATCACTCTATGGTGCACGTTTTTGTTATAGGCCCGATATCAAGTAAGTAAAAGTAGACATATTGAAAAAATATGCTCTAAAATCTAATCTACTCTAAAATTGTAGGGGATATTATGGGTATTTTTAGTCCTTGTGAGGGAAAATTTTTTCCCTTTTGGCCGATTTTGCCCAGTTTCAAGCCCAACCGATGTACGACTATAAGACGAATTTATGTAAAATTTTGCCCTAGATCCTTTCGTTTAGATGCTAGCGTGCTTTCAACAGACGGACGGACATGGCTAGATCGTCTTAGAATTTTATGACGATCAAGAATATATATACGTCGATATTTCAATTAGTTACAAACGGAATTACAAAGTTAGTATCCTGGAGGTGAAGGGTATAAAAATGCACATAATCAAATTGAAAACAAAAAATAATAACATCAATAAATAAAATGAAAACAACATTAAAACTCAAACTCAATTATATATGCCTTAAACAATAACAAAAAGAACAGAAAAAATAATATTGAACGCTAATTAATATCAACAGAAAAAACGAAAGCAGAAGCCCATAAAGATACAAAAACAGATGATGATTGAAACCAAAAACTGCCACTAAAAAGAACATAAATACACACTAACGTAAGATATGGACACATACACATATAGGAGACCTACTCCAAACACGCAGGCAGGCATACAGACAGATGGACGTCGTCACCAATACCAACACAAACTGAAATGGTGAGTGATGATGAACTAATGAGAAACAAGTGATAATCAGAGTTGACAGCATTTTGTCACAATTGTTTAACTTGCTAAGCACGTTGCAGGACGTGCAGCGCATAGACTTTTATGCTCTCCTACTCGCCAACTCAACTCACAGTTCACAACATGCCACTCGCCAGCGACGACACAGCAACAAACCCCACATCACGCTTCAAATATGAGCAAATCCACGTGAGTTTAATTAGAGTTAGCAATATAATAACATTAAAATATTAATAAAAAATAAAAAGTAAAAAATAAAAAAAAAATAAAAAATAAAAAATAAAAAATACAAAAATACAAAAATACAAAAAATACAAAAAATACAAAAAATACAAAAAATACAAAAAATACAAAAAATACAAAAAATACAAAAAATACAAAAATACAAAAATACAAAAATACAAAAACACAAAAATACAAAAATACAAAAATACAAAAATACAAAAATACAAAAATACAAAAATACAAAAATACAAAAATACAAAAATACAAAAATACAAAAATACAAAAATACAAAAATACAAAAATACAAAAATACAAAAATACAAAAATACAAAAATACAAAAATACAAAAATACAAAAATACAAAAATACAAAAATACAAAAATACAAAAATACAAAAATACAAAAATACAAAAATACAAAAATACAAAAATACAAAAATACAAAAATACAAAAATACAAAAATACAAAAATACAAAAATACAAAAATACAAAAATACAAAAATACAAAAATACAAAAATACAAAAATACAAAAATACAAAAATACAAAAATACAAAAATACAAAAATACAAAAATACAAAAATACAAAAATACAAAAATACAAAAATACAAAAATACAAAAATACAAAAATACAAAAATACAAAAATACAAAAATACAAAAATACAAAAATACAAAAATACAAAAATACAAAAATACAAAAATACAAAAATACAAAAATACAAAAATACAAAAATACAAAAATACAAAAATACAAAAATACAAAAATACAAAAATACAAAAATACAAAAATACAAAAATACAAAAATACAAAAATACAAAAATACAAAAATACAAAAATACAAAAATACAAAAATACAAAAATACAAAAATACAAAAATACAAAAATACAAAAATACAAAAATACAAAAATACAAAAATACAAAAATACAAAAATACAAAAATACAAAAATACAAAAATACAAAAATACAAAAATACAAAAATACAAAAATACAAAAATACAAAAATACAAAAATACAAAAATACAAAAATACAAAAATACAAAAATACAAAAATACAAAAATACAAAAATACAAAAATACAAAAATACAAAAATACAAAAATACAAAAATACAAAAATACAAAAATACAAAAATACAAAAATACAAAAATACAAAAATACAAAAATACAAAAATACAAAAATACAAAAATACAAAAATACAAAAATACAAAAATACAAAAATACAAAAATACAAAAATACAAAAATACAAAAATACAAAAATACAAAAATACAAAAATACAAAAATACAAAAATACAAAAATACAAAAATACAAAAATACAAAAATACAAAAATACAAAAATACAAAAATACAAAAATACAAAAATACAAAAATACAAAAATACAAAAATACAAAAATACAAAAATACAAAAATACAAAAATACAAAAATACAAAAATACAAAAATACAAAAATACAAAAATACAAAAATACAAAAATACAAAAATACAAAAATACAAAAATACAAAAATACAAAAATACAAAAATACAAAAATACAAAAATACAAAAATACAAAAATACAAAAATACAAAAATACAAAAATACAAAAATACAAAAATACAAAAATACAAAAATACAAAAATACAAAAATACAAAAATACAAAAATACAAAAATACAAAAATACAAAAATACAAAAATACAAAAATACAAAAATACAAAAATACAAAAATACAAAAATACAAAAATACAAAAATACAAAAATACAAAAATACAAAAATACAAAAATACAAAAATACAAAAATACAAAAATACAAAAATACAAAAATACAAAAATACAAAAATACAAAAATACAAAAATACAAAAATACAAAAATACAAAAATACAAAAATACAAAAATACAAAAATACAAAAATACAAAAATACAAAAATACAAAAATACAAAAATACAAAAATACAAAAATACAAAAATACAAAAATACAAAAATACAAAAATACAAAAATACAAAAATACAAAAATACAAAAATACAAAAATACAAAAATACAAAAATACAAAAATACAAAAATACAAAAATACAAAAATACAAAAATACAAAAATACAAAAATACAAAAATACAAAAATACAAAAATACAAAAATACAAAAATACAAAAATACAAAAATACAAAAATACAAAAATACAAAAATACAAAAATACAAAAATACAAAAATACAAAAATACAAAAATACAAAAATACAAAAATACAAAAATACAAAAATACAAAAATACAAAAATACAAAAATACAAAAATACAAAAATACAAAAATACAAAAATACAAAAATACAAAAATACAAAAATACAAAAATACAAAAATACAAAAATACAAAAATACAAAAATACAAAAATACAAAAATACAAAAATACAAAAATACAAAAATACAAAAATACAAAAATACAAAAATACAAAAATACAAAAATACAAAAATACAAAAATACAAAAATACAAAAATACAAAAATACAAAAATACAAAAATACAAAAATACAAAAATACAAAAATACAAAAATACAAAAATACAAAAATACAAAAATACAAAAATACAAAAATACAAAAATACAAAAATACAAAAATACAAAAATACAAAAATACAAAAATACAAAAATACAAAAATACAAAAATACAAAAATACAAAAATACAAAAATACAAAAATACAAAAATACAAAAATACAAAAATACAAAAATACAAAAATACAAAAATACAAAAATACAAAAATACAAAAATACAAAAATACAAAAATACAAAAATACAAAAATACAAAAATACAAAAATACAAAAATACAAAAATACAAAAATACAAAAATACAAAAATACAAAAATACAAAAATACAAAAATACAAAAATACAAAAATACAAAAATACAAAAATACAAAAATACAAAAATACAAAAATACAAAAATACAAAAATACAAAAATACAAAAATACAAAAATACAAAAATACAAAAATACAAAAATACAAAAATACAAAAATACAAAAATACAAAAATACAAAAATACAAAAATACAAAAATACAAAAATACAAAAATACAAAAATACAAAAATACAAAAATACAAAAATACAAAAATACAAAAATACAAAAATACAAAAATACAAAAATACAAAAATACAAAAATACAAAAATACAAAAATACAAAAATACAAAAATACAAAAATACAAAAATACAAAAATACAAAAATACAAAAATACAAAAATACAAAAATACAAAAATACAAAAATACAAAAATACAAAAATACAAAAATACAAAAATACAAAAATACAAAAATACAAAAATACAAAAATACAAAAATACAAAAATACAAAAATACAAAAATACAAAAATACAAAAATACAAAAATACAAAAATACAAAAATACAAAAATACAAAAATACAAAAATACAAAAATACAAAAATACAAAAATACAAAAATACAAAAATACAAAAATACAAAAATACAAAAATACAAAAATACAAAAATACAAAAATACAAAAATACAAAAATACAAAAATACAAAAATACAAAAATACAAAAATACAAAAATACAAAAATACAAAAATACAAAAATACAAAAATACAAAAATACAAAAATACAAAAATACAAAAATACAAAAATACAAAAATACAAAAATACAAAAATACAAAAATACAAAAATACAAAAATACAAAAATACAAAAATACAAAAATACAAAAATACAAAAATACAAAAATACAAAAATACAAAAATACAAAAATACAAAAATACAAAAATACAAAAATACAAAAATACAAAAATACAAAAATACAAAAATACAAAAATACAAAAATACAAAAATACAAAAATACAAAAATACAAAAATACAAAAATACAAAAATACAAAAATACAAAAATACAAAAATACAAAAATACAAAAATACAAAAATACAAAAATACAAAAATACAAAAATACAAAAATACAAAAATACAAAAATACAAAAATACAAAAATACAAAAATACAAAAATACAAAAATACAAAAATACAAAAATACAAAAATACAAAAATACAAAAATACAAAAATACAAAAATACAAAAATACAAAAATACAAAAATACAAAAATACAAAAATACAAAAATACAAAAATACAAAAATACAAAAATACAAAAATACAAAAATACAAAAATACAAAAATACAAAAATACAAAAATACAAAAATACAAAAATACAAAAATACAAAAATACAAAAATACAAAAATACAAAAATACAAAAATACAAAAATACAAAAATACAAAAATACAAAAATACAAAAATACAAAAATACAAAAATACAAAAATACAAAAATACAAAAATACAAAAATACAAAAATACAAAAATACAAAAATACAAAAATACAAAAATACAAAAATACAAAAATACAAAAATACAAAAATACAAAAATACAAAAATACAAAAATACAAAAATACAAAAATACAAAAATACAAAAATACAAAAATACAAAAATACAAAAATACAAAAATACAAAAATACAAAAATACAAAAATACAAAAATACAAAAATACAAAAATACAAAAATACAAAAATACAAAAATACAAAAATACAAAAATACAAAAATACAAAAATACAAAAATACAAAAATACAAAAATACAAAAATACAAAAATACAAAAATACAAAAATACAAAAATACAAAAATACAAAAATACAAAAATACAAAAATACAAAAATACAAAAATACAAAAATACAAAAATACAAAAATACAAAAATACAAAAATACAAAAATACAAAAATACAAAAATACAAAAATACAAAAATACAAAAATACAAAAATACAAAAATACAAAAATACAAAAATACAAAAATACAAAAATACAAAAATACAAAAATACAAAAATACAAAAATACAAAAATACAAAAATACAAAAATACAAAAATACAAAAATACAAAAATACAAAAATACAAAAATACAAAAATACAAAAATACAAAAATACAAAAATACAAAAATACAAAAATACAAAAATACAAAAATACAAAAATACAAAAATACAAAAATACAAAAATACAAAAATACAAAAATACAAAAATACAAAAATACAAAAATACAAAAATACAAAAATACAAAAATACAAAAATACAAAAATACAAAAATACAAAAATACAAAAATACAAAAATACAAAAATACAAAAATACAAAAATACAAAAATACAAAAATACAAAAATACAAAAATACAAAAATACAAAAATACAAAAATACAAAAATACAAAAATACAAAAATACAAAAATACAAAAATACAAAAATACAAAAATACAAAAATACAAAAATACAAAAATACAAAAATACAAAAATACAAAAATACAAAAATACAAAAATACAAAAATACAAAAATACAAAAATACAAAAATACAAAAATACAAAAATACAAAAATACAAAAATACAAAAATACAAAAATACAAAAATACAAAAATACAAAAATACAAAAATACAAAAATACAAAAATACAAAAATACAAAAATACAAAAATACAAAAATACAAAAATACAAAAATACAAAAATACAAAAATACAAAAATACAAAAATACAAAAATACAAAAATACAAAAATACAAAAATACAAAAATACAAAAATACAAAAATACAAAAATACAAAAATACAAAAATACAAAAATACAAAAATACAAAAATACAAAAATACAAAAATACAAAAATACAAAAATACAAAAATACAAAAATACAAAAATACAAAAATACAAAAATACAAAAATACAAAAATACAAAAATACAAAAATACAAAAATACAAAAATACAAAAATACAAAAATACAAAAATACAAAAATACAAAAATACAAAAATACAAAAATACAAAAATACAAAAATACAAAAATACAAAAATACAAAAATACAAAAATACAAAAATACAAAAATACAAAAATACAAAAATACAAAAATACAAAAATACAAAAATACAAAAATACAAAAATACAAAAATACAAAAATACAAAAATACAAAAATACAAAAATACAAAAATACAAAAATACAAAAATACAAAAATACAAAAATACAAAAATACAAAAATACAAAAATACAAAAATACAAAAATACAAAAATACAAAAATACAAAAATACAAAAATACAAAAATACAAAAATACAAAAATACAAAAATACAAAAATACAAAAATACAAAAATACAAAAATACAAAAATACAAAAATACAAAAATACAAAAATACAAAAATACAAAAATACAAAAATACAAAAATACAAAAATACAAAAATACAAAAATAAAATTGATGTTGAAAAAGCTGCGAAGCCACTTGAAAAGACTTTTGACATGGTCGAAATCATGAACGTGGTAGTCTGCAGCCAAGTAATAAATGTCACCATGCCATTTGTAAATAAAATTTGCATTCTATTAAATATAGAAGCAAAAAAATAAAAAATAAAAAATAAAAAATAAAAAATAAAAAATAAAAAATAAAAAATAAAAAATAAAAAATAAAAAATAAAAAATAAAAAATAAAAAATAAAAAATAAAAAATAAAAAATAAAAAATAAAAAATAAAAAATAAAAAATAAAAAATAAAAAATAAAAAATAAAAAATAAAAAATAAAAAATAAAAAATAAAAAATAAAAAATAAAAAATAAAAAATAAAAAATAAAAAATAAAAAATAAAAAATAAAAAATAAAAAATAAAAAATAAAAAATAAAAAATAAAAAATAAAAAATAAAAAATAAAAAATAAAAAATAAAAAATAAAAAATAAAAAATAAAAAATAAAAAATAAAAAATAAAAAATAAAAAATAAAAAATAAAAAATAAAAAATAAAAAATAAAAAATAAAAAATAAAAAATAAAAAATAAAAAATAAAAAATAAAAAATAAAAAATAAAAAATAAAAAATAAAAAATAAAAAATAA
Source organism: Polietes domitor (assembly GCA_947397865.1). Lineage (NCBI taxonomy): Eukaryota > Metazoa > Arthropoda > Insecta > Diptera > Muscidae > Polietes > Polietes domitor. The sequence continues at coordinate 19,462,057 of OX377620.1, read as the reverse complement.
AAAATAAAAAATAAAAAATAAAAAATAAAAAATAAAAAATAAAAAATAAAAAATAAAAAATAAAAAATAAAAAATAAAAAATAAAAAATAAAAAATAAAAAATAAAAAATAAAAAATAAAAAATAAAAAATAAAAAATAAAAAATAAAAAATAAAAAATAAAAAATAAAAAATAAAAAATAAAAAATAAAAAATAAAAAATAAAAAATAAAAAATAAAAAATAAAAAATAAAAAATAAAAAATAAAAAATAAAAAATAAAAAATAAAAAATAAAAAATAAAAAATAAAAAATAAAAAATAAAAAATAAAAAATAAAAAATAAAAAATAAAAAATAAAAAAAAAAATAAAAAATAAAAAATGAAAATAAAAAATAAAAAAAAAAGAATAAAGAATAAAAAAATAAACAAAACAAAACAAAATTAAAGTAAAGAAATAAAAATTTAACTTTCAAATACGTAAACTTCCTCTGATAAAATCCACGGAACAATAAAATGAAATGTCATTCAAATCTCAGAATTTTCTAACCGATTTAAGACGGATTGGCTCATACATGTACAACACACCGTGCTAGTGCACTTAGTGCGTACGCGCGAGAATCGTTACAGTCAAGACTTAATGTTTCATTTCACCATTGAACCGTCTTCAACGACTAGAACCTGACATACAACGTTCCTTGGGTTCATGTTAAAACAGGCTAAAATGGCTGGAACCTAGCAATGTTGGCTCGTACAACCATTCGTTCATTCATTCAACTCCCGCTCGTATAAATAACAACAATCCAAGTAGGAGGATTTTCATCTTAAGTCTTGTGTTATATTCGTACACAATACATACAAAGACAAGGATGCAGGGGTATATATCTAGGATATCTGAAAAGCTAAAGTCTGACAAAAGCACGTTGACGGTTACGAGCAAAACAAAAGCAAAAAAGACATACCGAATGACGGACTGAGGACTTTAATTGAAGGACAACATAAGTAAACTGATTGTTAAGTATTTAAACTGATAACCGAAGACAACGGACGGATGGATTGGTGTTATTGGTGCGCTGCATAATGCACAATGAAAACGACACGACAATAGTGGAATTGAGTTAAGATAGGGGAGGCCATGGAGGGTAAAGGATGTTGGTATAAGTAGCACGGAGACTCACGGATTGATAATTGGGTTCAGCAATACAATAACTGTTCGACGTTAACAAACTTATGTTGTAGACAACTGGCCGTTATACATAGTATTGGCATAAACCAAGAGCACAGTGTTATACTTCGGGATGAATTTAGAAATTTAAAAAATAAAGCGTAACTACCAAAGGATAGATTTCGAATGGAACTGCATAGTAAAGAAAATGAAGAAGATCCCGATGGTGGGGAAATCAAAGAGGACAGCAACATCGAACTGTAGCATGTCCCAAATGAGAGCCATAAAATCCACGCAAGATAAAAATAGTGAAAAGAGTTATTCTCGAGCTTTCCTTTCTGTTAGGGTTTGTATTTTACTGCTTTTTATTTACCAGAAAACAAGAGTTTAGTTTTCCGGAGATCCCTGAACTGAACATACTATTTTTTTCTTTTCGAATATCAAGGGTTTAATCACTTAATACGAAAGCTAGTATGTAACGATCAAGTCGATTTTTTTAACCAATACTCGGGGGACAACATATGCAATGTATTGTATTAGCGAAAGGAAGATAGGTATAGGGAAGGATGAGAGATGGAGTAGTGTTTGTTCACATTCTGTTTAAACCCGTATCATATGTGACAAGAAAGACAACTGCAGGAAGTGTATTCCACATTTGAACTGTTCGATCAAAAAGGGAATTTTCTCTGTAATGCGCGATCTAATGGTCATGCCACAGCATATGTATGGGCTTTTCTGGATAACCTGGTGGTAGTTCAAATATACTGATCACAAGGATGAGATTAGATATCTCAGAAGAACACTTTCCATGGAAGTAACGATAGAACAGCGGCAAACCACGTTCCGACGGTGCTGAATCTCCACCCAGCACCATCGCTCTCCTCTGGACACGGTCAAGCAACTTCAAGGATGATTTTGGAGCTCCGACCCAGATGTAAGAGTTGTATTCCATCTTAGGTCGGATATACGACGAATAACTTTTCAACAGATCGGAAAGGGCGAAAAGTTCCTTGCACCGCTTCAAAAAGCCGAGACACTTGAATGCTTCTTTGGACACTTGACAAATATGGTCAGTCTAATGGACATCGCACTAAATCCACATGCCCAGAACATCAAGAGCATCCGATCGTTCAATCAATAGAAGCCGACTATGTAAAAGTACTTGAAGAATGTCTGTGAGACAAGAGAAAACACTCAGATTTCGTGGATAGCTCGCCATTTAACAATGTGTCTACGGACAATCTCTTATTATTAATCTCAGAAAAATCTTGGTCGACCATCGAAAGGATAGGTATGAAACCGATTATTGTCATCTGCGAAGGAATAAATGGGAAAGGGGAAAGGACAGAGCCTTGTGATACTGCCACGGTTAGCCTATGCTCTTTGGATGAGACCCCTTTTCTAACAATTCGTATCGATGCGATCCTCGAAAAAGCTTGAAATAAATCGAGAGAAGACAAATCCGACTCCAAACGCATTTATTTATGCTGCTAATGCGCCGTGCCAGACTCGATCAAAGGCCTTGGATATATCTAGAGCCACAACTTTACTCTCGCCGAAACGGTGAATCGAATGGCTCCACAGTTATGACAGAAACGTCATTAAGTCACCCGTATATCGATTTCTACGGACTACATATTGTCGATCGCTAAGAAGTCTGCTCGACTACAAGTACCCCACAAGACTGTGATTAAGCTTGCTCTCTTTTACCTTCGACAGCACCGAGCATATTGCGATCGGGCGGTAATTCGCAGGATTGGTAGCGTCGCCCTTTTTAGGTATCGGCTGCATACTTGCATACGTCCAACATGATTCAAAGAGTCCAGCACGGTAAAAGAGTCTAAAAGATTTCAAAGAGGACGAACAAGCGTAGAAGAACACTTACTTAGAAGGAGTGCTGAAATTCCATCAGGCCCCGGGGATTTATCGAGTTCGTCGAGTTCCGCTAGGATGTGCACACGTTCGAAAAAATATCTGGGGCATTGACCGAGATACGTTATCGATCACGGGGAGTTGTTGACTGCTTTCCGGTAGAGAAGAGTTGTAAGCAAACATTTTATGCCAAATGGTCAGCGTATTACCCAGGTCGGTCAAATCTGTAGAACAAATGAAACTTTTCGAAAATAACAATTTTCTGACAACGGGTTCTTATAGAGGGGGTTTTAAGTAATATTGCTGAACACATCCTACACTTGAAATGTAGGAATCACAAGTTTTCCTATACCGAATCATCATAAAAATATGCAAAGGTAAAAAATATTGATTTCGTCACGTTGCGATCTCGTTGGAAAGAAAGAAACAGTGAGAAGAGTGGAAAGAGTGGGGCAAATGCGTTACTTCAATTCCAATTTATACACTTCTTAGGACAAAATTGTCACAAAAGTCCAATTTCTATCGTTTTTTAAATACAACAACATTAAGGATGCATTTCTTTAAGACTGGATAACTAAGCTGTGATAATAAAAATCTCAATAAAAAGTTCAAATTTCACTCAAAAAATAAAAAAAATAAAAATCGTCGCCAACAACAATATCAATGTGTGTAAGAAAACAAATTTTTAAAAAATAATTTTATGATAAAAATGTAGGCCTGGTGTATCAAATTTTCACCTAATGAGGCTAAATCAAAAAAGGCAAATTAAAAAATTTAATTTCGCTTGTTTGCTTTTTGTTTTTTTTTTTTTAATAATAAAGGCTTAATTTAGATACAGTTAATACCCATCCTGAGTAATTTTGTCAATGAAATTTTTGAAAAATTTGTTTTCGCTTGTTTGCTTTTTGTTTGTTTTTTTTTTCTAATAATAAAGGCTTAATTTAGATACAGTTAATACCCATCCTGAGTAATTTTGTCAATGAACCTCGTGTACAAAATTGTCAATTTTTTTAAATAAAAAATATTTGCAAAATTCGCAAAGCAACGATTGAAAAATGTTTAGTAAATTTTTGAACCTATATGTTGACTTCTTACCCAGAAAGTATTACCACATCCCTGCGTTAAGTAATGAAATTTAATTTTAAATTAGTAAAAAAATCCCAATATTTTGGAATATATTTTCCTCACTTTGGGAATTTGGGACGGAAGAATAATGCAAAAGCTTTTTAGACATTATTTACGGAAACATTTTTTACATAATTCCAAAAATTCTGCTTCATAATTACAGTAAATACAGCCATATTAGCGAAAACTGGAATAATGGTTTGAAAAAATGCGAAGTATCGTTTAACACTCTACTCAACGTCCTTTTTACATAAATTCGCATGTAGTACGTTTACCTTACGAACTAAAGTGAAAAACATTCTGAAAGTGGCGAAAAAAATTAACGAAATGTGTTTGAAGGACAAAAACACACAGATTCTTAAAGTTTTAATTAAAAACAAGAAAGAAACTGAAAAAGTCGATCAGCCTTTTTAGTGTTCTAAAGCGCTTAAAGAGTGCTACATTTTATTTTACATTGAAACGGACGCTACAAAAAACAGCAGTACTTTTGAAGCTCTTATAGAAATATACAAAGTTTAGCGATTTTTAGAGAACTTTGCTTTTCATTATAAACATAAATGTTGTAAATGAATGTCAGAGGATAACTTAGATTTTTTAATTAGGTACATCAGAAACACGGACGCGACAAAACGGACGCTACAAATACAATTCAAAGTGAAAACGGGAAGAATTTTTGTATGTTTCCTAATCATAGGCTAATATGACCTGGTTCGTTTCGTCACATCGATAAGAATATTTGTATCGGGGCTATATTCAAACATTTTTTTTTTGCCAATTTGGAAGAAAATCTGTTGTAATATGTGGTATCTAGACTGAAAAGAGTCAAATCGAGAGTGAAATTCGTATGGGAGCTATATGTAAACCTGAACCGATCTGACCCATTTTCACTATGGGTGTTTCTAGGTCAAATATAATATGTTGTGCCAAATCTGAGGACAATCTGATACAATATGTGATTTCTAGAGCGGCAAAAGTCAAATCGGGAGTGAAATTTGTATGGGAGCTATATATAAATCTGAACCGATCTAACACATTTTTACCGCAGGTGTTTCTAATTGAAATATAAGATGTTTTGCCAATTTTGAAGAAAATCTGTTAAAATATATGGTACTAGAGTGAAAAGAGTCAAATCGGGAGTGAAATTCGTATGGGGGCTATATCTAAATCTGAACCGATTTTTCTTTCAAATTAAATAGCGTTCATCTTTATCCCGGAAAACTTCGCTGTGCAAAGTTGCATTTAGTTCTTGCTACAATTGCGACCTGTATTTTGATTACAATAATAGATGGACGGACGGACGGACGGACAGACAGACAGACAGACGGACATTGCTAAATCGATTCAAAAAGTGATTCTAAGTCGATCGGGTGTTTTTGGGTGTTACAAACAAATGCACAAAGACATAATACTCTCGTGGAGTGTATAATAACTTATTTACACAATATTCGAAACTCATTAAAAAAATCTACTCGATCGCAATTGAGGAATGGCGATTATGTTTCTAAAAAATTTTTTTCGAATTTATTCTCCCCATTTTAGGAATTATGGGATTTTTATATGAGGCATACATGACTGATTGTAAATTTATCAGGATTAAATCCCAAATACTTACATCTGAAACAATCTTGTTCCTAAGATTGTATGGTTTCATGAAAGGAAACATCTCGAAGGTTTTAAAGGGTGATTTTTTAAGAGCTTGATAACTTTTTAAAAAAAAAAACGCATAAAATTTGCAAAATCTCATCGGTTCTTTATTTGAAACGTTAGATTGGTCCATGACATTTACTTTTTGAAGATAATTTCATTTAAATGTTGACCGCGGCTGCGTCTTAGGTGGTCCATTCGGAAAGTCCAATTTTGGGCAACTTTTTCGAGCATTTCGGCCGGAATAGCCCGAATTTCTTCGGAAATGTTGTCTTCCAAAGCTGGAATAGTTGCTGGCTTATTTCTGTAGACTTTAGACTTGACGTAGCCCCACAAAAAATAGTCTAAAGGCGTCAAATCGCATGATCTTGGTGGCCAACTTACCGGTCCATTTCTTGAGATGAATTGTTCTCCGAAGTTTTCCCTCAAAATGGCCATAGAATCGCGAGCTGTGTGGCATGTAGCGCCATCTTGTTGAAACCACATGTCAACCAAGTTCAGTTCTTCCATTTTGGGCAAAAAAAAGTTGGATATCATCTCACGGTAGCGCTCACCATTCACAGTTACGTTACGATTCGCATCATCTTTGAAGAAGTACGGTCCAATGATGCCACCAGCCCATAAACCGCACCAAACTGTGACTTTTTCTGGATGCATTAGTAGCTCTTGCAATGCTTCTGGCTGATATTCACTCCAAAATCGACAATTCTGCCTATTTACGTACCCATTGAGCCAAAAATGAGCTTCGTCGCTGAACACAATTTCTTTCTTTCTGAACTTTCTTAACAGAGCACGCATTTTGATAATAAAATTCAATGATTTGCAAGCGTTGCTCGTTAGTAAGTCTATTCATGATGAAATGTCAAAGCATACTGAGCATCTTTCTCTTTGACACCATGTCTGAAATCCCACGTGATCTGTCAAATACTAATGCATGAAAATCCTAACCTCAAAAAAATCACTCTTTATAAAAAACTTTTCACTCTTTATTTAGAAGGCATCGTCGCTTGTAACTACAAATGTTCGCTTCAATTGTTCGATGTGAAATTGATTTTCCAGAGCAACTACTCTGCCTTTTATACACAATTTTAGATGGAAATAATCGAGTAGCTTAAAATATTGAACAAGTAAAGTAAATATCAAAATGTAGTATAATGGATATTAACAGATTGTGTAAATGTAAATATCAACAAGTGGTTTGAAATTATACATTCATACATATGTGTCGAATAAAATAGCAACATAACTAATAATTTGTTTCACATCTAATTTTTATGTCAATTCTACATATACCACCGTGCGACAATTTTCCAATTTTTTATTGGAGCTGAGCAAATATGTATACACATAAAATAAGATATCGTTTGTAGAAAAGCTGTGTACTCAGTTTTCCATTTGGTGATATTGTATCCTTATTACATGAAAAAGTATATATATTTAATAATTTATTGCCGAACTTTTGCCATTCTTACAAAGACGAATGAAAGAGATGAATATCTGGTAAAAATACTTACAATTTCAAGCATATATATATGTATATATATATATATATAGTAGTTTAGCATTAACAAATATTTCAAATTTAAAAAGTTAAATTTTATTTATTTTTATTTCAAGAGGTTAAATTAAAATGGTTCTTAAAGGTAAACATATTCACATAGAAGTATTAAATCTGAAATATTTTTAACAGATATTCTTCTCTTTCATTTGGAAATCGGTTTCAGCAATACTTCACTTCCAATGCCAAAGCTATCCCCAATAAAAATAATCCGCAACTTCCGACACTGTGCCACATCGCCATGGACGACAAAATAAAAAGGCTTACGATTTAAACTTTTTACCCGTTCATCTCCTACCCTACCTTCCCCCGACACATATTCTATCCATCACTTTACGGTGCCTTTCTTCTTCCACGCTTCGGTTGTCACCATTTTTTTCGTGGATGCCGTTTTTTCTTTCCCTTTTCGCTTCGCTTTGATTTGGCTTTAACTTGTCGTATGCGTTTATAGAATTTGTGATGTCCTTAACGAGTCACGTGATCGGCAAACTGATGATAATGACGACGATGATGATGGTGGTGGTGCTGATACAAACGATAACTTCCAAAGATTTCTTCTGTCCGTCCGTCCGTCTGTCTGCCAGTTTATTTGTTCTATTTTGAGACGCAAAGAAGACGGAGAAGAATTAGATGTAGAAAAAGAGAAAAATCGAAAACGAAGCTGTTGCTAATATTAAACTTTCTTTCGTTTCTATAGAGTATCAACTCACAAAAAAGCGGGGATTGGAAAAGAAATGGGGAAAAAGAAGCAAATAAACAAACAAAACGTACTACACGAAAACTTTAAAACTTGAAAATTAAACCTTCGTCTTGTAGCTAGTTGATTTGACCAAAACTACCACCATCGCCTACAGAGACGGATTAGTTATTGGACTAACAAAACTAAAGGAGGGCCCGAAAACTAATTGCTCGATTGATTTGAAGGACAATTTACTATCCAACAATATCACTGCTGGAATTGTGGACGTTGTTCTTATTTTCGAGTACAAAATAATTTTAATTAATTAAAATTGTGATACCTGCCATAACATTTCAACTTTCACACACATAAATATTTTTTCATATAAAAGAATATTGACATCAATTTTTTCAAAGAAAAAAATCTGACAAAAATTTACAAATTTTAAAATTTTAAAATTTAAAGAACTGATTTTACGATAATTCTTTTTTTGCGAAACTAAGATATAAAATAATTTATAATCCCGGGGTAATGCGTTCGAGGATTTATTTATTTTTTTTTGCATTTTCTAATGTACGTTAGCTTTCTAAAATGATATTAACTAAATATGAATTCATTTAGTATTTGTACTCTCATTTTTTAAATATATATAAACCGATTTATACATATGATCAATTAAAGGTAGTTATAATGACTGTGATCACAGATTATTGTCCTTTTGCTCGTAGGCACTCTAGTTTAATAATAGTTATGTTATGAAGGTTTACAGTTTTAAAAATAAATTTTAATTTTTTGAACCGAAAAAAGTGATCACAGATTATTGTCCTTTTGCTCGTAGCGTCGCTAGTGTAGAAGTTATGAAGGTTTAAAGTTTTAAAAATAAATTTCAATTTTTTGAACCGAAAAGGTGATCACAGATTATTGTCCTTTTGCTCCTAGGCCCTCTAGTTTAGAAATAATAATAAATTTAAATTTTTTGAACCGAAAAAAGTGATCACAGATTATTGTCCTTTTGCTCGTATTGCCTCTAGTTTAGAAGTTATGAAAGTTTAAAGATTTAAAAATAAATTTAAATTTTTTGAACCGAAAAAAGTGATCACAGATTATTGTCCTTTTGCTCGTATTGCCTCTAGTTTAGAAGTTATGAAGGTTTAAAGATTTAAAAATAAATTTTAATTTTTTGAACCGAAAAAAGTGATCACAGATTATTGTCTTTTTGCTCGTATTGCCTCTAGTTTAGAAGTTATAAAGGTTTCAAGTTCTAAAAATTAATTTTAATTTTTTTGATCCGAAAAAAGTGATCACAGATTATTGTCCTTTTGCTCGTATTGCCTCTAGTTTAGAAGTTATGAAGGTTTAAAGTTTTAGAAATAAATATTAATTTTTTGAACCGAAAAAGTGATCACAGATTATTGCCCTTTTGCTCATATTGCCTCTAGTTTAGAAGTTATGAAGGTTTAAAGTTTTCAAAATTAATTTTATTTTTTTTGAACCGAAAAACGTGATCACAGATTATTGTCCTTTTGCTCGTATTGCCTCTAGTTTAGAAGTTATGAAGGTTTAAAATTTTCAAAATTAATTTTAATTTTTTGAACCGAAAAAAGTGATCACAGATTATTGTCCTTTTGCTCGTATTGCCTCTAGTTTAGAAGTTATGAAGGTTTGAAGTACTAAAAATTAATTTTAATTTTTTGAACCAAAAAAGTGATCACAGATTATTGTCCTTTTGCTCGTATTGCCTCTAGTTTAGAAGTTATGAAGGTTTAAAGTTTTCAAAATTAATTTTAATTTTTTTGAACCGAAAAAAGTGATCACTGATTATTGTCCTTTTGCTCGTATTGCCTCTAGTTTAGAAGTTATGAAGGTTTGAAGTACTAAAAATTAATTTTAATTTTTTGAACCAAAAAAGTGATCACAGATTATTGTCTTTTTGCTCGTATTGCCTCTAGTTTAGAAGTTATGAAGGTTTAAAGTTTACAAAATTAATTTTAATTTTTTGAACCGAAAAAAGTGATCACAGATTATTGTCCTTTTGCTTGTATTGCCTCTAGTTTAGAAATTATGAAGGTTTCAAGTTCTAAAAATTAATTTTAATTTTTTGAACCGAAAAAAGTGATCACAGATTATTGTCCTTTTGCTCGTATTGCCTCTAGTTTAGAAGTTATGAAGGTTTAAAGTTTTCAAAATTAATTTTAATTTTTTGAACCGAAAAAAGTGATCACAGATTATGGTCCTTTTGCTCGTATTGCCTCTAGTTTAGAAGTTATGAAGGTTTAAAGTTTCAAAAATTTATTTTAATTTTTTGAACCGAAAAAGTGATCACACATTACTGTCCTCATGCTCGTATTGCCTCTAGTTTAAAAGTTATGAAGGTTTAAAGATTTCAAAATTAATTTTAATTTTTTGAACCGAAAAAAGTGATCACAGATTATGGTCCTTTTGCTCGTATTGCCTCTAGTTTAGAAGTTATGAAGGTTTAAAGTTTCAAAAATTTATTTTAATTTTTTGAACCGAAAAAGTGATCACACATTACTGTCCTCATGCTCGTATTGCCTCTAGTTTAAAAGTTATGAAGGTTTAAAGATTTCAAAATTAATTTTAATTTTTTGAACCGAAAAAAGTGATCACAGATTATTGTCCTTTTGCTCGTACAGCCGCTAGTTTAGAAGTTATGAAGGTTTAAAGATTTAAAAATAAATTTTAATTTGAACTGGGATATTGTCCTGGCTCACCATGCCATTTGTAAATAAATTTGCATTCTATTAAATATAGAAGCAAAATGGTCTTGAGCCAGGAAAATATCCCAGTTCAAATCAAATATTGATTACAGACCAACAAAATGCAAACGAAAAAACTAAAATAAATTTTAATTTTTTGAACTGAAAAAAGTGATCACAGATTATTGTCCTTTTGCTCGTAGGCCCTCTAGTTTAGAAATTATGAAGGTTTCAAGTTTCAAACATACATTTTAATTTTTTGAACCGAAAAGAGTGATCATAGATTATTGTCTTTTGCTCGTATTGCCTCTAGTTTAGAAGTTATGAAGGTTTAAAATTTTAAAAATTAATTTTAATTTTTTGAACCGAAAAAAGTGATCACAGATTATTGTCCTTTTGCTCGTATTGCCTCTAGTTTAGAAGTTATGAAGGTTTCAAGTTCTAAAAATTAATTTTAATTTTTTGAACCGAAAAAAGTGATCACAGATTATTGTCCTTTTGCTCGTAGGGCCGCTAGTTTAAAAGTTATGAAGGTTTAAAGTTTTAAAAGTAAATTTTAATTTTTTGAACCGAAAAAAGTGATCACAGATTATTGTCCTTTTGCTCGTATTGCCTCTAGTTTAGAAGTTATGAAGGTATAAAATTTTAAAAATAAATTTTAATTTTTTGAACCGAAAAAAGTGATCACAGATTATTGTCCTTTTGCTCGTATTGCCTCTAGTTTAGAAGTTATGAAGGTTTAAAGTTTTAAAAACGAATTTTAATGTTTTGAACCAAAAAAGTGATCACAGATAATTGTCCTTTTGCTCGTATTGCCTCTAGTTTAGAAGTTATGAAGGTTTAAAGTTTTAAAAACGAATTTTAATTTTTTGAATCGTATTGCCTCTAGTTTAGAAGTTATGAAGGTTTAAAGTTTTAAAAACGAATTTTAATGTTTTGAACCAAAAAAGTGATCACAGATTATTGTCCTTTTGCTCGTATTGCCTCTAGTTTAGAAGTTATGAAGGTTTAAAGTTTTAAAAACGAATTTTAATTTTTTGAACCGAAAAAGTGATCACAGATTATTGTCCTTTTGCTCGTATTGCCTCTAGTTTAGAAGTTATGAAGGTTTAAAGATTTAAAAATTTTAATTTTTTGAACCGAAAAAGTGATCACAGATTATTGCCCTTTTGCTCGTATTGCCTCTAGTTTAGAAGTTATGAAGGTTTCAAGTTTTAAAAATAAATTTTAATTTTTTGAACCGAAAAAAGTGATCACAGATGATTGTCCTTTTGCTCGTTGGACCTCTAGTTTAAAAGTCATGAAGGTTTAAATTTTTTAAAACGAATTTTAATTTTTTGAACCGAAAAAAGTGATCACAGTTTAGAAGTTATGAAAGTTTAAAGTTTTAAAAACGAATTTTAATTTTTTGAACCGAAAAAGTGATCACAGATTATTGTCCTTTTGCTTGCATTGCCTCTAGTTTAGAAGTTATGAAGGTTTAAAGTTTTAGAAATAAATTTTAATTTTTTAACCGAAAAAGTGATCACAGATTATTGTCCTTTTGCTCGTATTGCCTCTAGTTTAGAAGTTATGAAGGTTTAAAGATTTAAAAATTTTAATTTTTTGAACCGAAAAAAGTGATTACAGATTATTGCCCTTTTGCTCGTATTGCCTCTAGTTTAGAAGTTATGAAGGTTTAAAGTTTTAAAAATAAATTATAATTTTTGGAACCGAAAAAAGTGATCACAGATGATTGTCCTTTTGCTCGTTGGACCTCTAGTTTAGAAGTTATGAAGGTTTAAAGTTTTAAAAATGAATTTTAATTTTTTGAACCGAAAAAAGTTATCACAGATTATTGTCCTTTTGCTCGTATTGCCTCTAGTTTAGAAGTTATGAAGGTTTAAAGTTTTAAAAATAAATTTTAATTTTTTGAACCGAAAAAAGTGATCACAGATTATTGTCCTTTTGCTCGTATTGCCTCTAGTTTAGAAGTTATGAAGGTTTAAAGTTTTCAAAATTAATTTTAATTTTTTTGAACCGAAGAAAGTGATCACAGATTATTGTCCTTTTGCTCGCATTGCCTCTAGTTTAGAAGTTATGAAGGTTTCAAGTTTTAAAAATAAATTTTAATTTTTTGAACCGAAAAAAGTGATCACAGATTATTGTCCTTTTGCTCGTATTGCCTCTAGTTTAGAAGTTATGAAGGTTTAAAGTTTTCAAAATTAATTTTAATTTTTTTGAACCGAAGAAAGTGATCACAGATTATTGTCCTTTTGCTCGCATTGCCTCTAGTTTAGAAGTTATGAAGGTTTCAAGTTTTAAAAATAAATTTTAATTTTTTGAACCGAAAAAAGTGATCACAGATTATTGTCCTTTTGCTCGTACAGCCGCTAGTTTAGAAGTTATGAAGGTTTAAAGATTTAAAAATAAATTTTAATTTGAACTGGGATATTGTCCTGGCTCACCATGCCATTTGTAAATAAATTTGCATTCTATTAAATATAGAAGCAAAATAGTCTTGAGCCAGGACAATATCCCAGTTCAAATCAAATATTGATTACAGACCAACAAAATGCAAACGAAAAAACTAAAATAAATTTTAATTTTTTGAACTGAAAAAAGTGATCACAGATTATTGTCCTTTTGCTCGTAGGCCCTCTAGTTTAGAAATTATGAAGGTTTCAAGTTTCAAACATACATTTTAATTTTTTGAACCGAAAAGAGTGATCATAGATTATTGTCTTTTGCTCGTATTGCCTCTAGTTTAGAAGTTATGAAGGTTTAAAATTTTAAAAATTAATTTTAATTTTTTGAACCGAAAAAAGTGATCACAGATTATTGTCCTTTTGCTCGTATTGCCTCTAGTTTAGAAGTTATGAAGGTTTCAAGTTCTAAAAATTAATTTTAATTTTTTGAACCGAAAAAAGTGATCACAGATTATTGTCCTTTTGCTCGTAGGGCCGCTAGTTTAAAAGTTATGAAGGTTTAAAGTTTTAAAAGTAAATTTTAATTTTTTGAACCGAAAAAAGTGATCACAGATTATTGTCCTTTTGCTCGTATTGCCTCTAGTTTAGAAGTTATGAAGGTATAAAATTTTAAAAATAAATTTTAATTTTTTGAACCGAAAAAAGTGATCACAGATTATTGTCCTTTTGCTCGTATTGCCTCTAGTTTAGAAGTTATGAAGGTTTAAAATTTTAAAAATTAATTTTAATTTTTTGAACCGAAAAAAGTGATCACAGGATGGTTTGCTCGTATTGCCTTTAGTTTAGAAGTTATGGTTTAAAGTTTTAAAAATAAATTTTAATTTTTTGAACCGAAAAAAGTGATCACAGATTATTGTCCTTTTGCTCGTATTGCCTCTAGTTAAGAAGTTATGAAAGTTAATAAATTTTAATTTTTTGAGCCGAAAAAAGTGATCACAGATGATTGTCCTGTTGCTCGTAGGACCTCTAGTTTAGAAGTTATGAAGGTTTAAAGTTTTAAAAATAAATTTTAATTTTTTGAACCGAAAAAGTGATCACACAGCTAGAATGATTAATTGCGTAGACACATAAAATAAAGAGATTTTAGAAAGTCGTACTCTTAAGGGGGTAACCTAGGAAAAAGAGGATAAAAATGGTACCAAACAAATGGCCGCAGCTAGAATCATGGAATTCAGTGTATACATTCCTCTGACTGCATAGACACGCAAAATAAAAAGATTTTTCCAATTGGTTGAATCATGAAGTTAATTCCAAAATTTGTACTTTTGGAATTAAAATAGAATGGAAATACAACCAAATGTAGCACCCACTATCTTCCAATATTTATGGTATTTAAAAATATAAATATTAGATTATTTATTTTTTAAATTGGTTTGAAATATTATTTCAATATGTGAAAATATTGGTGTGGTTTGAAATAATAAAAATATTTTAATTGTTTATATAAAAATCGAACAAAAAATTAAGTAATTTTTAATATGAATGAGTAAGGAAAGGCTAAAATTGGACGGGGCCGAAAATATGATACCCTCCAGTTTCTACCGCATTACAATCGAATTTGGTGGAAAGGGTGAAATGAACCGATGTGACCTATTTGCGCAATATACCCTAATGTGTTCTGCTAAATTAGATTTAAATCTATAACACATTGAGAGAGAGAAAAGTTAAAGTTATATTGAAACCTGAAAAGATGTGATCCACTTTCAACACAGATGTTTCTACTTAAAACACTGAAAACAAATTTTGATACTGGAGCATACTAAATTGATTCTCAGAAATGGACTCAATTTAAATACATTCGTAGTTAAATGAGTAAATAAAACTCATTTTAAGTAAATTTTACTTGATTTCTATTTGATGCGTACTCATATAATACGTTCAAGTAAAAAATAAACTTAAATTGAGTAAGGGCATACTAGGTGCCAAACAGATACCAATTTCCTTGATTTTAGTTATTTTTTACTGGAATTTAGTACACTTTTTTTTGAATGGATATAATTGGTTTGCCAAATTTGAAGAATATATGGTTTCAAGAAATGAAAAAGTCAAATCAGGAGTGAAATTTATATATATATATATATAAATATATATATATATCTGAACCGATCTGACCCACTTTCATCACAGACTTAAACATAAGATTTTGTACCTAGTTTGAAGCAAGTCGAGCAAAACGTGTGGTTTTCAGAGCGGAAAAGTAAAATCGGGAACGACGGGAGGATACACCTTAATGTGAACCGATCTGCTTCAAGTTGAATAGCGTCCGGTTATTGGTGTTCAAAACGTACTTGTGGCAATTTTTGATAAAGGGTGTTTTTTATTGGGGTATAGAACTTTAAGTTGGCATCACTTTTTTAACTGGCGGCTATTTTGTCAGCTGTCAAGTGATTAATATTTAGTTTGGTTTGCCATTTCATCATGAACAGGTTGACAAAAGAACAACGCATGCAAATCGTGCAAATTTATTTCGAAAGTAATGGTTCAGTTCGCGAAGTTCACCGCAAGCTCCGTCCATTTTATGGTCGACATAATCGTCCATCAGAGCAATTAATTCGGTTAACCGCATAATTTCGCGGAATGGACCTGTTGGCCACCAAGATCGTGTGATTTGACACCATTGGATTATTTTCTTTGGGGATATGTGAAGTCACTCGTCTACGCCAACAAACCAGAAACGTTAGGGGACTTGGAATTCGAGCCAGCCGCGGCGGCCACATGCCCGAAATCATATTTAAACATTAATGGCATAAAATTATCCTTCCAATAAAGCCAAATAGATGGACATTAAAACGATTTTCTTGTGTTTTAGTTCAATTCGAAGTTCTATACCTCAATAAAAAACACCCTTTAGAATCGGACAATAATTGTAATTTGATTAAAATACAGAAAAATTTGAAAAAATCCGACGGATTCATATATCCCGCTTTTTGGCCAAAATAGAGAAGATCACGTTAACCAAACTACATACAAACCTAATGGGACAGCAACCGAACCTATGGTGTGAATATGGCTTCTGTAGCTCTTACCGTTAAGATGTGATGCTCTGACAAACATACGCACTTGCGTTTTTCATATATTAAGAACATAGTAAATATGTTAAATAAAAATCTTTTAACGAAGCCGCAATCTTAAAAATAATTTGCCTTCGTTCTTCTGAAAAGTATTATTTTATTAGTTAAGTCGATCAGATATATAAAAAATGAAAAAAGAGTGCCCTAAATGCCGACATGAAACATCGTCCATTGACAAATTGTCAAAAAAAATCATTAATAAATGAAAAATAACAAGTAAAAACGGCGTTAAGTTCGGCCGGGCCGAACTTTATATACCCTCCACCTTGGATTGCATTCCACAGAGGTTGTCGGTTTTTGTGGAAGTGCAGTAATATTACAGGAAAATATAAATTTTTTAATATAGCCAAACCAACACAAATACAAATATTGAAAAAATAATTTTATAAATAAATATAATATTTTAATTATTTCAACCCAAGCTTATAATGTAATGCTACCAATACGTCAATTCAAAAAATAAATATTCTTATATTTATATTTTCAAAAAGCTTAAATGCCATAAATATTGGTAGATAGTGGGTGCTACAGTTGGTTGTATTTCCATTCTATTTTAATTCCAAAAGTACAAATTTTGAAAATTTGTTTAGTTGGTACTATTTCTATCCCTCTGTACCATTGTATCCCTTGAAAGTACTAATTTCGAAAAATTCGTATATTTTCCGTGTCTACGCAGTCAGAGGAATGTATACACCGAAATTCATGACTCTAGATGCGGTCATTTGATTGGTACTATTTTTATGCCTTTTTTCATTTTAACTCCGTGTCTACACACTCAGAGGAATGTATACTCCGAATTTCATGGCTATAGCTACGGTCATTAGATTGGTAATATTTTTATCCCTTTTTTCATTTTAACCCCAAAAAGTACGAATTTTGAAAAAATCCGTGTATTTTACTTATCTATGCAATCAGAGGAATGTATACACCGAATTTCATTATTCTAGGTACAGCCGTTTGGTTGGTACCATTTTTATACCTCTATTCCCATTTTAACCCTTAAAAGTACGAATTTGGAGAAAATACTTTTATATTATGTATCTACTCAATTAGAGGAATGTACACACTGAATTTCGTGTTTATAGCTATTGTCGTATAATATGTACCATTTTCATCCCTTTTTGTCCCATTTCACCCCCTACTAATAAGAATCACTTTATGGTGCACGTTTTTGCTATAAGGGGAATGGGCATACGAAATATCAAGCAAATATAAACAGACATATTCAAAAAACATGCTTAAATACGCTAAAATATTAGGGATTATTATGGGTATTTTTAGTCCTTGTGAGGGAAAAAATTTTCCCTTTGGGCCGATTTCGCCCCATTTCAATCCCAACTGATCTACGACTATACGACGCATTTATGGGAAATTTGAACGTTCTAGCTCCTTTCGTTTCGATGCTAGCGTGCTTTCAACAGACGGACGGACGGACATGGCTAGATCGTCTTAGAATTTTATGACGATCAAGAATATATATACTTTATAGGGTCTCAGGTCGACATTTCAAGGTGTTACAAACGGAATGACAAAGTTAGTATACCCCCATCCTGGAGGTGGTGGGTATAAAAACAACACTTCCCAAATCGGTTTCTTGACTTTTCAAGCTGTTTGAACCATGTCCGTCCGTCTGTCTGGCTGGTGTACGCGATAACTTTCGAAAAGAGTTAAGGAATCAATTCCAACTTTGTACATGGTAATATTTTCCCCATACTTAGTTTAAGTTCGAAGATGGCGAAATTGCCTCTTCTGGTACTCCCACACAAATGGTCCATATTCCCATGTAAACTTAAAACCAATATAAATTCCAAAAAATAACTTCTATACAAATGATTGCAATACTGTGAAATCTGATATTTCACAATGCTTTTGCAGATGTTACATTATTCACATGGAATATGGGCAATATTGACACACCCCCTCTGATACCTCCCACACAAAGTGGCATAAACTTTGGTTAAAATAAAACCGACATAACATCCTTACGGGTAGTCAAAATCGTTTGCAACTTGATATTTAAATGTGTCTATAATCACTTTAAACCTAAAAAAATGTGCGCTTTAGCCAAGCCCCTTATTGTACCTCCCACACAATTGTCTGTATTCTAGGTAATATCAAATCCATCATAACTTGATATTTGATCATGTTTGATTGTTTTATAAATGTGGAAGCTGGGATCATGTGACTCGAACCTTCCACACAAATTACCCTGCCCTACATAAAATTGTATTCCTTATAACTTCTGTATATATGTTCTCTGAGAGTGAGGGTATATATAAATCGGGTATATAATAATCCGACTGAAACTTACTTTCTTGTCATATTTGAATTTTAATTTTTAATATCACCCAATGACAGATATTTCATATTTGGTTTTTGGGTGATATTTCATAATGAAAAATCTCCCAAATTACAAATATGTAATATTGACCAAAATTATTGTCGAATTGTATATTTTTGAGATATTCTGGGATGGGATTTTTTTTGGTAATTTTTCATATTTTTTTGGTGATCTTTCACTGGGCAATTTTTCGTGCACCCGACATAACTCCAATATTTGTCCATAAATATTTTACATTTCGTCGGCTTAATACTACTTTGGTCCACACGCCATTATGGGATGGTTTGAGTTAGAAATTTTAATTTTTGTATCTCAACACGATCTTTCAATATATGTAATCACTAGCAAATACCCACTACTTCGTACGCGGAAAAATGGCATGGTATTGACATTATTTTGTATCGGTATTCAAACATTTTTTTATATTTTGAAATTGTCTTAGTCTAAGGATATCACTTTTAGCGTAAATCGTTTTTAAACGCTCACAACTTTTGAAGAATCGCTACGTATTCAGAGGTATATTTACACTAACTTTTCGCTTAAAACACCTTTTCGATTTAAACACCTTGTACAAATTAAAAAAATCCATTTATATTGTGAAATCCATATACGCAGTCATAGTTTTTTAATTTATAGGCACAAAATGGAAACAATTTTTTACAAAAAATCATATAAAGTAGAAAATTAATTGCACGTTTCTTTCTTAAGCTGTGAACATTATACCCTTACTACAGATTAGGAGCGTATATATCATTTGTGATAGAAAAAAGTGTAACGCATTGAAGGAGAGATTTAAAAGCATAAGTATGTCCCAAGTCCCTTTCACGCCCGTCCGGCTCGCTGGTATACACGATAGCTCTGGAAGGGATTTAACGAATTTATTCAAACTTTGCACATAGTATTATTTTTCCCAGACTTAGTTTAAATTCGGAGATGGGAAAAATTGATATAAACCTTATGGTACCCCCACAAGTATAGTCCATATTCCAAAACAAACGACCCATACGTAAAATTAAACCTAATATAACTTCTATACTTTCCACGCAAATTGACATAAGCTTTGGTCAAAATAAAACTGATACAACTTCCATACGTATGGTTGAAATTAGTTGCAATTTGAGATTTTAAAATGTTGTTTAATCACTGTAAACCTACAAAATATGTATGCTTTTCCACTTCTTTGTAGTCCAAGTGAAAATTAAAACTATTAACTTCTATACCGGTGCGTGACTTGAAATCTGAACTTATAAATGGAAAAAACATTTTGTATCTATCTTTTATTTTGCCGGGGATAATGACTATAATGTTCACACAGAACTCTTTCTGTGCCGCTTGTGCCCTTAGACATATAAATTTCGAAAAATTAATTTATGTACTCGTAGAAATGTACACACCGAATTTCTTTTCATATTCTAGCTGAACACTTTGGTTGGTACTATCTTTATCCCAAATCCCCAAATTTGGGTGGTACTAATTGAACCACTTTTGATCCGCTTCCCATTTATAGTACACATTTGATACAATCCATCTGTATTGCAGTATCCATTTTAATCGATTTTGTTCCAAGTTCAACTTAAAAGTATAAATATTGAAAATCAGTTAATGTTTCGCGTCTAGACTGTCAGAGGAATATACACACTGAATTTCACGATTCCAGTTTCAGCCGTGTTATTGGTACCATTGGGATATAAAAAGGTACGAATTTCGAAAAATATATTAATTTTGTGTTTCTATGCATGTACACACCAAATTTCATGATTGGTACCGCTGTTATCCGTTTTTACCCAATTTCACACCTAAAAGTTTAAATTTATTAAGAATATTTTCTTGGTCGTATTCGCGTTATAAGAGTAATATGCGTTCCAAATTTCAAGATTCTAGGCCTAGTCTTTTGGTACACAATTTTTGTGGTACAATTGGGCGGTGGTACAATTTTTAACCTATTTAATCCCTTAAAAGTACAAATATCAGAAAATTCCTTGTTATTACTCAACTACATTGTAAGACGAATATGCGCACCGAATTTTATTATTGTAGCGTCATCCATGTTGTTGGCACCTTTTTTATCCCGCTTTTTTGTTTTGCCCTTTAAAAGTTCGTATTTCGAACAATTCCTTCAATTTGTGTTTTTAAGCATTTTCAATTTTCATCATTTTCAATTTGTATCCCATTTAATCCCTTAAAATTACAAATTTCGAAAAATGCCTTCTTATAAGTGATGTGTGCAGTACAACGAATATACATACCGAATTTCATTATTGTGGCATCATCCGTTTTGTTGGCACCTTTTTATCCCCTTTTCCCTTTAAAAGTACAAATTTCGAAATATTCATTTTTTTGCGATTCTAAGCATTTTGAGGGATGTACACACCGAATTTTATGGTTTCAACTCCATCCATTTTATTGGTACTATTTTTATCCCTTTTTACCCTATTTCATCTCCAAAAAGTACGAATTTTAAAAAAAATATTTTCTTGGGCGCGTTGAAGCTATAAGAGGAATTTTTGTACTAAATTTCAAAATTCTAGTCCCAGCCGTTTGGTCATTGCGGTGGTACAATTTTTATCCCTATTTAACCCATTTTACCCCTTAATAGTACGAATTACAAAGAACTCCCTTCAAATCTGATCTCTTCGCTATAAGAGAAATGTACATCCGAAATTTCATTATTCTAGCTTCAGCTATGTTGTTGGTACAATTTGGTACGAATTTTGCAATTGACATTTTTTGGGATGTCTTCATGCTGCAAGAGGAATGTCCATACCAAATTTCAAGATTCTAGGCCCAGCCGTTTGGTCCTTGCGGCGGTACTATTATTATCCCTTTTTACCCCTTAAAAGTACGAATTTTGTAAAACCCCGTCTTATCACACATCTACACTGTAAGATAAATGTACACACCAAATTCATGATTCTAGCTCTAGCCGTTTGGTCTGGGGAGTGATCAGTCAGTCACGCAACTCTTTTATATGTATAGATAATTTTCGAAAGATTTATTGTTAAAGAGGATTCATCTCCATATAAATGCATGCGAACGTTAAACTTTAAACGCGTTTTTCTCCAATATGAAAAACTGGCGTATTGACCAAAATAGTATTAAACCGACGATACAATCATTGTTTTCTTTATTAGAATCTTACATTTAAAAAGGTAAACCACAAACATTTTTTATTGTTTTTTTCATGTCGGAAAAAATATTATTTTTTTTAACAAAAAAAAAACAATTTGTTCTCATTTTTAAGAGTTGTTCCTGGACCGCTTCCATCCTAGTTAACTATAACGGAACATATAAGCGGTTGTTTTCCGACCCATTTTCCAAAAATCAGAATACAAATACTAAAGGTGCCTTCAACAAAAATAGAAATTTTAGTAAAAAACAAGTAAGAAGGCGTTAAGTTCGGCCGGGCCGAATCTTATATACCCTCCACCACGGAGTGCATTCCACAGCACCATTAAAGGATGTCGCAGATTAAAGGATGTTGGCTTTACATAGAAGCACAGTACCATATTACGAAAATTGTGATATTTTTATGCACATTACTATATTTGTTTACTATTTCAAACTATAATGTATACTTATGCGCACTGTTTAAAATACTACTATATATAAATAAAATGCTGAAATTGTGAAAGTGAACATGCCTAAATATTAGGCGATTGTCAGTCGCCATTAGAAAGAAGCATTTTCAGATACAGACAAAGTGATAAGCAAAGTATAAATTTTAAAGATATCCCCATTCGCCCCATTCTCCGCCCAAATGTACAAATTTCGAAAAAAAAACCTTTTTCGAGTCTTCATAGTCAGAATGTATACACCGAATTTCATGATTTCAACTTCAGCGGTTTGATAGGTCCCATTTTTATCCCTCTTTTTAATTATATCCCTTAAAAGTACAAATTTCGAAAAATCCCTCTATTTTACGTGTCTATGCAATTAGAGGGATGTACACACCGAATTCATGATTCCAGCTGTTGTCGTATCATTGGTACCATATTTTATCCCTTTTTGTACCATTTCGCCCGCTACAACTTTTATTTTCTTTGTGGTGCTTCCAAGCTACAAGAGGAATGTCCGCAAGAAATTTTAACTGTATGAAAATAAGAAATTGAATTAATAAGCCAAGGCTACCTATACTTGTATACTATGTATATATATAATGGAAATAACACTTCAATTAATAAAATAAATATAAGGGAGCAATCAAAAATACACTAAATATTGGGGGATAGAGAGTGTATTTTCAGCTACAGTCGTTTGGTTGGTTGTATTGCCATCCTATTTTAATTTCAAAAATATAAATTTTGAAAATACCTCATCTCTCACGTACGCAGTATAAGACAACTTCATGATTCTATCATTTTTTATCGTAAAAGCAACAAAATAAAGTACGAATTTGAAAAAAAATATTTTACGTGGCTATGTAGTCAGAGGAATGTATACACCGAATTCCATGATTCTATCAGTGGCCATTTTTTTGGTACCATTTTTATCCCCTTTTTCCAATTTAGCCCCCTCGAGAGTATGACTATCTAAACTCGCTTTATTTTACGTATCTACACAATTAGAGGGATGTACACACTGAATTTCATCATTCTAGCTGCATTCGTTTAGTTGGTACTATTTTTATCCCCTGTAGCCATTGTATCCCTTGAAAGTACAAATTTTGAAAAAAAGTTTTATTTTTCGTGTCTACGCAGTCAGAGGAATGTATACTCCGAATTTCATGATTCTAGCTGCGGTCATTTGGTAGGTACTATTTTTATCCCCTTTTTCTATTTTACACCCCAAAAAGTACGAATTTTGGAAAGTTCTTTTATTTTACGTGTCTACGCAATCAGAGGAATGTATATATCGAATTTCATTATTCTAGGTGCAGCCGTTAGGTTGGTACTATTTTTATCCCTCTATCCCCATTTAACCCCTTAAAAGTACGAATTTAGAACAAATTCTTTTATATTATGTATCTACTCTATTAGAGGAATGTACACGTGTTTCTATCTGTTGTCGTTTGATAGGTACCATTTTTATCCCTTTTTGTACCATTTCGCCCCCTACAAAAAAATCACTCTATGGTGGCCTTTTATGCTATAAAGGGAATGCGCATTGCAAATATCAAGTAAATACAAGCTAATATGTTCAAAAAAAACATGCTGAAATACTCTAAATATTAGGGGTATTTTCAGTTCTTGTGAGGGAAAAATTTTTCCCTCTGGGCCGATTTCGTCCACTTTCAATCCCAACCGATCTACAACCATAAGACACATTTAGGAAAAATTTGAACCTCCTAGCTCATTTCGTTCGGCCGCTATCGTGCTTTCAACAGACAGACGGACAGACGGACAGACGGACATGGCTATATCGTCTTAGAATTTTACCACGACCCAGAATATATATACTTTATGGGGTCTCCGATGAATATTTCAAGGTGTTACAAACGGAATGACAAAGTGAATATACCCCCATCCTGGAGGTGGAGGGTATAATAAAAACAAGTAAGAAGGCGTTAAGTTCGGCCGGGCCGAATCTTATATACCCTCCACCACGGAGTGCATTCCATAGTATTAACAGCAGATTAAAGCCATTGTAGCCATTGAAAGTAAAAATTTTGAAAAAAACGTTTTATTTTTCGTGTCTACGCAGTCAGAGGAATGTATACTCCGAATTTCATGATTCTAGCTGCTGTCATTTGGTAGGTACTATTTTTATCCCCTTTTTCCATTTGAACCCCAAAAAGTACGAATTTTGGAAAGTTCTTTTATTTTACGTGTCTACGCAATCAGAGGAATGTATATATCGAATTTCATTATTCTAGGTGCAGCCGTTAGGTTGGTACTATTTTTATCCCTCTATCCCCATTTAACCCCTTAAAAGTACGAATTTAGAAAAAAATTCTTTTATATTATGTATCTACTCTATTAGAGGAATGTACACGTGTTTCTATCTGTTGTCGTTTGATAGGTACCATTTTTATCCCTTTTTGTCCCATTTCGCCCCCTACAAATAAAATTCACTCTATGGTGCCCTTTTATGCTATAGAGGGAATGCGCATTGCAAATATCAACTAAATACAAGCTAATATGTTCAAAAAACATGTTGAAATACTCTAAATATTAGGGGTATTTTCAGTGCTTGTGAGGGAAAAATTTTTCCCTCTGGGCCGATTTCGTCCACTTTCAATCCCAACCGATCTACAACCATAAGACACATTTAGGAAAAATTTGATCCTCCTAGTTCATTTCGTTCGGCCGCTATCGTGCTTTCAACAGACAGACGGACAGACGGACATGGCTATATCGTCTTAGAATTTTACCACGACCCAGAATATATATACTTTATGGGGTCTCCGATGAATATTTCAAGGTGTTACAAACGGAATGACAAAGTGAATATACCCCCATCCTGGAGGTGGAGGGTATAAGTTCGGCCGCTATCGTGCTTTCAACAGACAGACGGACAGACGGACATGGCTATATCGTCTTAGAATTTTACCACGACCCAGAATATATATACTTTATGGGGTCTCCGATGAATATTCCAAGGTGTTACAAACGGAATGACAAAGTGAATATACCCCCATCCTGGAGGTGGAGGGTATAAAAAGAATAAATACAAAAATAAATATAAAAAATTCAGAAAAAAAGAAAACAATTTCAAAATTTTTAAATTAAAGGACTGATATTAAAATATAAACATAAATTAAATATTCACATCTACCACTTTCAAAACAAATAACATGGTATTTGCAGTATTTTAGCTGATCATTTTCTATTCTATTTTTTATACCAAGGAGCCACGAGGAGACGATCCCACTTGCAACACATTGGTTTGTACCAAAAACCGGGACAATTTTTGTCCGTAATAAAAGTACAAATTTCGACCTTTAAACCTTTTGGTTAATGCCATTTTTGTCCCTTTTGGTCCGCCACGACCTTAAAAGTACAAATTTCGAATTATTTTTATTATTAATCTGGAAAGAATTAGTCCCTTTTGTTGGTACACGTTTTAACTCTTTTTCCTTAATTACGAAAAAATTCCTTCAATTTCCACGTCTATGCAATTTTTGGAGATGCATACAGCGAAATTCATGACTCCTGGCTCTGTCGTTTAATTTATACCATTTCCATCCCTTTTTGTCCCAATTCGCCCTTAGATAAGTACGAATTTTCATTCGCTTTCCTTATTCATTTTATATAATCCCTGTCCGAAATATAAGGCCCCGTCGTGATGAATGTTGACTCGCTTAAGATTTAGAACGGCGCTGATTGCCATCACTATGCCGTACCGTGTCGTGTCCTCGATTACTTTATGGGGCTTTTGTAGTAATGAGACTGATGTAGCCAAAAACACAAACATAACCTCCTCTTTAATTTTTACATTTTCTTTTTTCGTTGTTGTTATGTTTGTTTTTCTTTGTTTTTTTTTCCTAAAAACGAAAAGTTTCTATTTGCTTTGCTCACACACACATACACGGGTACATTGGAAAAGGAAAAGTTTGTCTTTGTTTCCTTCGCTTATGAATCGCTATTTGTGTTGAGTTGAGTTGAGTTTTACACACTCGTCGTTCCTCCTTATCATCACTTGTTCTTATCAAAATGTAATGGCAATCAACATTCTCATCATCTACGTCTCCATCGCCATCTCCATCTCCACCTACATCTCTGGCTTCATCGTCATCACCATCGCCATCATTATTCTCCGACTTGTTTTATTTATCATCACCTCCCCCCTCGCCCTACGAAGTAGAAAGGGCGAGGGGATCTGATCTGGGCGGTGACGCCGAGTCCTTGGGGGCACAATGCGACGCTGTCGCTGGCATTGTCTCTATTCTTTGTTTTTGTTGTTGTTGTCATTTTGCCTGTGCTTTGTGCGAGTATCTTTTGTGTGGCCTCTTAATTTAAAAAGTTTTCTTCACATAATATTTAGAAAATATTGTTAAACAACAACGCACAAAAAAGGACATTGAAACAAAAAGAGAATTTAATAAAACTAAACTAATTCAGGAGAGAAACAAAAAAAAACAACAACAACAAGTTCACCAACTTACATGTGTTTCCTGTTGGTGGGAGTGGGGAGGTGGGTCTTTGAAAGGTAAAGTTTCGGTCTAATGCAGCGCATGAAAGCAATGCTCATAGTTAAGTGACACTTCTTATAGTTTTTCGAGATTATGGGAAAGCTGTTCATGGGATGAGGTAATTCTAGATATAAAGAAAAATCACCATAAATACCAGATTCTACACTGTATCTGTTTAAGAGATTAATTCACATAAATTGCATTATAAATCCATAATAATCTTCGTTAAAAGCTATTCACGCTCATAAAATAACATGATTCAATAACGTAATTCATTTGTATACCCTCCACCTCCAGGATGGGGGTATACTAACTTTATCATTCCGTTTGTAACACCTTGAAATATCCACCTGATACCCTATAAAGTATATATATTCTTGATCGTCATAAAATTCTAAGACGATCTAGCCATGTCCGCCCGTCTGTTGAAAGCACTCTAGCATCTAAACGAAAGGAGCTAGAACGTTCAAATTTTCCATAAATGCGTCTTCTAGTCGTAGATCGGTTAGGATTGAAATGGGGCGAAGTCGGCCCAAAGGGAAAAATTTTTCCCTCACAAGGACTAAAAATACCCATAATAATCCCTAATATTTTTGCGTATTAAGCATGCTTTTTGAATATATTTATATTTGCTTGATATTTGGTATGCGCATTCCCCCTACAGCAAAAACGTGCACCATAAAGTGATTCTTATTTGTAGAGGGTGAAATGGGGCAAACAAGGGATAAAAATGGTACATATTAAACGACAACAGCTAGAAAAACGAAATTCGGTGTGTACATTCCTCTAATTGAGTAGATACATAATATAAAAGTATTTTTTCCAAATTCGTACTTTTAAGGGGTAAAATGGGAATAGAGGGATATAAATGGTACCAACCAAACGGCTGTACCTAGAATAATGAAATTCGATGTATACATTCCTCTGATTGCATAGACAAGTAAAATACACGGATTCGCACTTTTTGGGGTTAAACTGAAAAAAGGGGATAAAAATAGTACCAATCAAATGACCGTAGCTAGAGTCATGAAATTCTGAGTATACATTCCTCTGACTTTGTAGACACGGAAAATAAACTGATTTTTTGATATTCGTACTTTTTGGGGTCAAAATAGAAAAAGGGGATAAAAATAGTACCAACCAAATGACCGCAGCTAGAGTCAGGAAATTCGGAGTATACATTCATCTGACTGCGTAGATACGGAAAATAGACGAATTTTTCGAAATTCGTACATTTTGGGGTTAAAATGGAAAAAGGGGATAAAAATAGTACCAACCAAATGACCGCAGCTAGAGTCAGGAAATTCGGAGTATACATTCATCTGACTGTGTAGATACGGAAAATAGACGAATTTTTCGAAATTAGTACATTTTGGGGTTAAAATGGAAAAATGGGATACAAATAGTACCACCCAAATGACCGCAGCTAGAGTCATGCAATTCCTCTGACTACGTAGACATGAAAAATAAACGGATTTTTCGATGTTCGTACTTTCAAGGGATACAATGGTACAGAGGGATAAAAAAGTACCAACTAAACGACTACAGCTAGAATGATGAATTTCTAATTGCGTAGAAATGTCAAAGGGGTAAAAATGGTACCAACCAAATGGGCGCAGCTGGAATCTTGGAATTCGGTGTATACATTCCTCTGACTGCGTAGACACGCAATTTTTTTTGTGGCAAAAATTGGTTGAATCATGAAGTTAGGTTATTTTGCACTTTGCACATGTACGTCTTATAATGGATTTTCAAAATTTGTACTTTTGGAATTAAAATAGAATAAATATAAAAATATTTATTCTTTAATTTGAAAAGATAATGGTTTGATATAATTAAAATATTATATTTATTTATATAATTATTTTTTCAATGTTTGTATTTGTTTTGGTTTGGCTATATTAAAAAATTTATATTTACCTGTGATATTACTGCACTTCTACTAAAACCGACAACCTCTGTGGAATGCAATCCATGGTGGAGGGTATATAAAGTTCGGCCCGGCCGAACTTAACGCTGTTTTCACTTGTTTTTATTATACACTCCACGAGAGTATTATGGCTTTGTGCATTTGTTTATAACACCCAAAAGGAAGCGGGATAGACCCATTGTTAAGTATACCGATCGACTTAGAATCACTTTCTGTGTCGAATAAGCAATGTCCGTCCGGACAGACAGTCCGTCTCTCCGTCTGTCCCGATTTCAATTTTTTTGTCAAACACACACATTTACAGGATGCAAAAATCCTGCCCGTTTTCACTTTTTCTCCGAATTAAATTGTATTCGTATAGAAAGTGGAGTGTATCATAGAGTCGGCCCCGGCCGACTTTAGCCTTTCCTTAGTTGTTTTTTAATCTTTTTGTTTTCTGACCAAATATTTTATTTTAACGGAAGTTCCTATACATATTATTATTATTTTTTTAATTGGAAAATAAGGTTGGATTACACAATACGACAATTTTTAAAAAAAGTCGTTACACTTGAACCGAGTTATACACGTATGAAACTGTGGGCAAATTGAGTTAAATGGCGTTTTTAGTTTTCTATTTCTTCCTCCTGTTGCCCCTTGAAACTGTGGACAATATTGAGTTAATTGGCGTTTTTAGTTTTTTATTTCTTCATCCTGTTGCCCCTTCATGGGACTTCCAAAGGATACAATTTTTTCAAAAATTATTTTAAATACTTATTCGCACCCTATGATAACGGTATTAGTGTCAAACTAAAGAGGAGAGTATCTGTTAAAAATACTTTAAATATCATGCTTCTGTCTGACTGTTAGATCAGCATTACCACTCATTTCAAATTTACCCCTTAGTTTATTTAATTTATTCCTATTTTACTTTTTAAGAGGGAAAACATAAAATGGTTGTTAGTGCTAAACTAATACAGATAGAAGCTTGAAATTTGCAGTATTTTTAGGATGTATTATCTTCTTTAATGTAGCAATTATAGCGGTAGCATACTAATAGTTTTTGAAAAATTGTATCCTTTGGAACTTTGAGGTCCTTTCAAGGGACAAACAACAGGGTGAGGGAATGCAAAACTAAAAAAGGCCAATTAACTACATTTCATCTATAGATTTAGGCGTATATCATCTGGTTCGCGTGTAATATGGACGGTCGGACAGTGTTATATTTATCTCGAATTAGATGTATGCTAATGTCCAAATATTTATATTTGGGTAAGATTTCAACCCAACATGGATTTTGGCCATCATCGATTTTGATGAAATTTGGCACATACATTCTACTAGTGTTTGCGGGCAATGTACCGTTTACCGTAGCTCAAAATAGCACGTGGTTTAAGTTTTACAGTGTGCCAAATTTGGTTATCTCGGGGGTTTTATCTCGATATTATCGATACCATAACTTTGGATCGTGTGATCAGATTTTAACGAAATTGATCTCATCTGAAAGATTTACGGCTCCTCTTTTCGAATCTGTTCGAAAATGAATGTCCTTGCGATTCAAGGACTCCAAAATTTAAAAATAATTTTAATCCTTGAATATCCTGAAAAACATATCTTTAATTTTCTTTATTTTGTTTTGTATTTTAGCTTATATTATTCTCTACAAAATATCAAAAATTCAGAGTGGTGTGGCCATAGGTTAAGAAATTACGGCTGTTTTTCCAAAGTATTTCAGCAAGGTCAAAATTTTTCATTCATATCTAAGTACATTAGAGTCGCTTCAAAAATAAAGTTGTCAATGTTGTCGATTAAAATGAAAGATTCGTTTGTTTTACTGGTTCTACCAAAATATTTTATCATTGTCCGTTCGTGAACTGTACGCATGCAAAAAACTCTATAAAACAGGGTTTTCTTGAAAAGAATTCACTATGAGAATGGTATTGAAAAAGAAAATGCATTAGATATTAAAATCTGGCCCGAGCCTTATCAAACCGTATCAAAAACTTGCAATTTGACCCAGTATAAAGCGTCGATTTTTACAATTTTATGAAATTCGATGTATACATTCCTCTGATTGCATAGACAAGTAAAATACACGGATTCGCACTTTTTGGGGTTAAACTGAAAAAAGGGGATAAAAATAGTACCAATCAAATGACCGTAGCTAGAGTCATGAAATTCTGAGTATACATTCCTCTGACTTTGTAGACACGGAAAATAAACTGATTTTTTGATATTCGTACTTTTTGGGGTCAAAATAGAAAAAGGGGATAAAAATAGTACCAACCAAATGACCGCAGCTAGAGTCAGGAAATTCGGAGTATACATTCATCTGACTGCGTAGATACGGAAAATAGACGAATTTTTCGAAATTCGTACATTTTGGGGTTAAAATGGAAAAAGGGGATAAAAATAGTACCAACCAAATGACCGCAGCTAGAGTCAGGAAATTCGGAGTATACATTCATCTGACTGTGTAGATACGGAAAATAGACGAATTTTTCGAAATTAGTACATTTTGGGGTTAAAATGGAAAAATGGGATACAAATAGTACCACCCAAATGACCGCAGCTAGAGTCATGCAATTCCTCTGACTACGTAGACATGAAAAATAAACGGATTTTTCGATGTTCGTACTTTCAAGGGATACAATGGTACAGAGGGATAAAAAAGTACCAACTAAACGACTACAGCTAGAATGATGAATTTCTAATTGCGTAGAAATGTCAAAGGGGTAAAAATGGTACCAACCAAATGGGCGCAGCTGGAATCATGGAATTCGGTGTATACATTCCTCTGACTGCGTAGACACGCAATTTTTTTTGTGGCAAAAATTGGTTGAATCATGAAGTTAGGTTATTTTGCACTTTGCACATGTACGTCTTATAATGGATTTTCAAAATTTGTTCTTTTGGAATTAAAATAGAATAAATATAAGAATATTTATTTTTTAATTTGAAAAGATAATGGTTTGATATAATTAAAATATTATATTTACATATTTATATAATTATTTTTTCAATATTTGTATTTGTTTTGGTTTGGCTATATTAAAAAATGTATATTTACCTGTAATATTACTGCACTTCTACGAAAACCGACAACCTCTGTGGAATGCAATCCACGGTGGAGGGTATATAAAGTTCGGCCCGGCCGAACTTAAGGACTTTTTTACTTGTTTTTATTATACACTCCTCGAGAGTATTATGGCTTTGTGCATTTGTTTGTAACAACCAAAAGGAAGCGGGATAGACCCATTGTTAAGTATACCGATCGACATAGAATCACTTTCTGAGTCGAATAAGAAATGTCCGTCTGTCTGTCTGTCTGTCCATCTATTGTTGTAATCAAACTACAGGTCGCAATTATAGTCCGATCTTAACAAAAATTGGCACAAGTAAGTTTTGTGGATCAAGGACGAACGCTATTTAATTTGGAGCAAATCAGTTCAGATTTAGATATAGCCCCCATAAAAATGTCGCTCCCGATTTGACATTTTCCGCTCTAGAAACTACATATTGTACCCAATTTTCTTCAAATTTGGCACAACATCTTATAATCCAACTAGAGACACCTGGATAAGATCGGTTCAGATTTAGATATAGCCCCCATACAAATGTCGCTCCCGATTTCACTTTTTCCGCTTCAGAAAACCACATATTGTACCCGATTTTCTTTAAAATTGGCACAACATTTTATAATAGAACTAGAAACACCTATGCTGAAAGTGGGTAAGATCGGTTCAGATTTAGATATAGCCCCCATACAAATGTCGCTCCCGATTTGACATTTTCCGCTCTAGAAACCACATATTGTATCCAATTTGCTTTAAATTTGGCACAACATTTTATAATCGAACTAGAAACACCTATGCCGAAGGTGGGTACGATCGGTTCAGATTTAGATATAACCCCCATACAAATGTCGGTCCCGATTTGGCTTTTTCCGCTCTAGAAACCGAATATTGAACCCGATTTTCTTTAAAATTGGCACAACATCTTATAATCCAACTAAAAACTCCTATGGTGAAAGTGGGTAAGATCGGTTCAGATTTAGATATAGCCCCAATACAAATGTTGCTCCCGACTCTTTAACCGATTTTGGCCAAACTTTGCATATTATATTTCACCAATAAACATACATGGTGAAAGCGGGTCACATCGTGCCAGGTTTCAATATACCCACATACAAATGTCCTTTCCGATTTAACATTTTTTGTCAAACACATACATTTACAGGATTCAAAAATCCTTCCCGATTTAACTTTTTTACCGAATGGAATTGTAGTGAGATAGAAAGTGGGGTGTATCATATAATCGGCTCCGTCCGTCTGTAGCCTTTCCATACTTGTTTGGGAGATGCCCATATGGCCATACTTTGGTATAACCCAAATGGGACCCCATTCTGCTCTATTAAAGCTCTAGAAACTACATCTTACATCGGATCTTCATCAAATTTTACAGATCATTATATGTTTCAACTAGGAATACCTACCGTGAATGAAAAATATATAAGCGCATGTTTTGGTACAGGCCTCAAGTGTTGTTATACGCCCCTTTCAAATGTCCGTCCGATTCATCCTAATACCGCTGTATAATCTGTATTTATCATTGGATCTTGATAAATTTTTCCAGATCCAGATGTTATACTCGGAATATCTGCTGGAAAATTGGATCGATTACTTTAATTTTTACCGTATTCATTAAATTTGACTAAAGATGAATTTATAGTAACCGCATAATTTATATGAACTACATAAAATTGCTTCCATGAAATACCTGGGTTTAGTAATCAATGCGAGGTTTATACGCAGGGGGTGGTGTAGGGTATTATATAGTTGGCCTGCCCGACTTTAGCCTTTCCTTACTTGTTTTTAATTGGAAAATAAGGTTGGATTACACTATCGAGTTATACTAGTATGAAACAGTGGGCAAAATTGAGTTAATTGGCGTTTTTAGTTTTTTTATTTCGTCCTCCTGTTGCCCCTTGAAACTGTGGGCAAAATTGAGTTAATTGGCGTTTTTAGTTTTTTATTTCTTCATCCTGTTGCCCCTTCATGGAACTTCCAAAGGATAAATTTTTTTCAAAAATTATTTTAAATACTTATTCGCTCCCTATGGTAACGGTATGGTAGTCAAACTAAAGAGGAGAGTATCTGTTAAAAATATTTCAAATATCATGCTTCTGTCTGACTGTTAGATCAGCATTACCACTCATTTCAAATTTACCCCTTAGTTTATTTAATTTATTCCTATTTTACTTTTTAAGAGGGAAAACATAAAATGGTTGTTAATGCTAAACTAATACAGATAGAAGCTTGAAATTTGCAGTATTTTTAGGATGTATTATCTTCTTTAATGTAGCAATTATACCGGTAGCATACTAATAGTTTTTGAAAAATTGTATCCTTTGGAACTTTGAGGTCCTTTCAAGGGACAAACAACAGGGTGAGGGAATGCAAAACTAAAAAAGGCCAATTAACTACATTTCATCTATAGATTTAGGCGTATATCATCTGGTTCGCGTGTAATATGGACGGTCGGACAGTGTTATATTTATCTCGAATTAGATGTATGCTAATGTCCAAATATTTATATTTGGGTAAGATTTCAACCCAACATGGATTTTGGCCATCATCGATTTTGATGAAATTTGGCACATACATTCTACTAGTGTTTGCGGGCAATGTACCGTTTACCGTAGCTCAAAATAGCACGTGGTTTAAGTTTTACAGTGTGCCAAATTTGGTTATCTCGGGGGTTTTATCTCGGAGAGATGGCTTCCTTATCGATACCATAACTTTGGATCGTGTGATCAGATTTTAACGAAATTGATCTCATCTGAAAGATTTACGGCTCCTCTTTTCGAATCTGTTCGAAAATGAATGTCCTTGCGATTCAAGGACTCCAAAATTTAAAAATAATTTTAATCCTTGAATATCCTGAAAAACATATCTTTAATTTTCTTTATTTTGTTTTGTATTTTAGCTTATATTATTCTCTACAAAATATCAAAAATTCAGAGTGGTGTGGCCATAGGTTAAGAAATTACGGCTGTTTTTCCAAAGTATTTCAGCAAGGTCAAAATTTTTCATTCATATCTAAGTACATTAGAGTCGCTTCAAAAATAAAGTTGTCGATGTTGTCGATTAAAATGAAAGATTCGTTTGTTTTACTGGTTCTACCAAAATATTTTATCATTGTCCGTTCGTGAACTGTACGCGTGCAAAAAACTCTATAAAACAGGGTTTTCTTGAAAAGAATTCACTATGAGAATGGTATTGAAAAAGAAAATGCATTAGATATTAAAATCTGGCCCGAGTCTTATCAAACCGTATCAAAAACTTGCAATTTGACCCAGTATAAAGCGTCGATTTTTAAAATTTTATTGCATTTTTTTATAAAATACGCTAAAGTTACACTTTTTAGTCCGACTTGTGTTTTTAGTGGCTCGTTGGAGAAGTAGTGATTGCTATGATTTTATGAACAGATTGACGGTCGCACATTTTTTTCAATTGTTTAAATGTGAAATAACAACTGACATATGGAGTCATTTTCATCGTAAACATATTATACTCTTATGCAAAGCTTTTTTTAAAAAATCTGATATTTTGTTTTTCAATGGATAGACGAAGGGAAAATTTGCTAATGATAATGCTAAAATAATACAAATAGAAACATGAAGTTTGATGTATTTTTAAAAATATTCTTCTCTTTTATTTAATGTCCATATCGCCATTCTATGGCACGCACAACTACGAAACTAAATTATTAAAACAACTATATCCTTTGGAAAATAAAGGTTCTTTAAAAAGAACAAACGACAACGAATGCATACTCAGTTTTGCTATTAGTGACCTATAGTTTCAGTTCTATATAGCAGGATAATCGTGTCGCTCGGAGGTATTGTAACAGCTTATGTGCAGTTTTACTCCCAATTTATCCATTGAAATACCGAAATTTCAGACTTTTTTTTTCAAAAATTAGCTTTGCATAAGACTAGAATGTGTATACAATGAAAATGATTCCATATGCCAGTTGTTAATTCACATTTAACCCATTAAGGACGAACCGTTTGAGAAAAATGTGCGTCCATCAATGGGTTAAGAAGTTCTTAAAATTGCAAATGGCGATCAATACCTCTCCAACGAGCCCCTAAAAACACAAATCGAACTAAAAACGTGGAAGTTTAGCGGATTTTATAAAAAGAACAAACAAATTTGGACTTGCTGAAATAACGCAATACTTTGGAAAACAGCCGTAATTTCATAACCTTTGGGTGGTCACTCTGAATTTTTGATATTTAATAGAAAATAAAATAAGCTAAAATACAAAACAAAATAAAGAAAATTAAAGATACGTTTTTCAGGATATTCGAGGATTAAAATTATTTTTAATTTTTGGTGTCCTTGTATCACAAGGACATTCATATTTTCGTACAGATTCGGAAAGAGGAGGTGTAAATCTTTGAGATGAGATCAATTTCGTTAAAATCTAATGACGCGATCCAAAGTTATGATATCGATAAGGAAGCCATCTTTTCAAAAAAAAAAAACCCCCGAGATAACCAACTTTGGACCACTGTAAAACTTAAACCACGCACTACTTTGAGCTACTGTAAACGGTATAATACCCGCAACCACTAGTAGAATGTATGCACCAAATTTCATCAAAATCGGAGAGGATGATAATCCAAACCTATGCTTTTTGGGTCGTTTTCCGTTGGAATTACCCATTTGTGAGTTTTTATTTTGATTTGTTCATTTCATTTCGAAAACACCAACCTAAAAATTCAGAAAAATATGTGATATGATATCGATTCGTTTTAAATCGTTACGTTTTTATATTCTGAACTTATATATATATATATATATTCTGATATGATAAATATTACACGAGTTTTTATACTTCATCATATAATTTTATGGCAGGGATAAAAAAATTAATCTATTGATTCCATTTATGTGGCACAATAGTCAAAGTAACTATTTTCATCACATACTAATATTTGCATTCTCAGATCGCGGAGAAATAATTAAAAAATATTTATATAGTCGACGAAAAACACAATTTTGTGAACGAATTTATACATTAACTAGCTGAACCCCGCCCTCTTCGCCAGGCAAAAAAAAAAACAAACGGTAAAATTAAAATGTATGTACCACTTATAATAAAGGTACTTCCCTGAGATATTAAAGAAATGGATATGTTCCATGAAGAACGTTAGTTTTCATCGAAAAATGGAAGAAATGACAAAAATCAAATTGATTTTTTGTTAAATGCGATTCTCCTCCTTTCCATTAAATAAACAAAACACTTCATTCGCAAGAAGAAATTACATTACATTCAAAACACATAGAAAATCAATCAAATTGTTCACTAATCAAACAACACAAAAACTTAAAAATTATATAATTTCCGATTTCTTGAAAAGAAGAAAATCCCAAAGAAAATGTGTAATTTTACAAAATTCAAATTAAAAATGCCCCAATTTTCCAATCCCGCCCATTTGTATACTGTCTAAGCAGGTTACAACTAAATTAACTCACACAACAATACAGGTTTTAATTTCGAATGGGAAGGGTCACGGCCACTTTCCGCCCATCTCTGTGTCGAATATACTCTAAAATCGGTTTTAATTTCATATGGGAAGGGTCACGCCCACTTTCCGCCCATCTTTGTACAACTATTTACACTGAATGAACTCACACAAAATTTCAGCACTCTAGGTGTCGTAGAACTGACAATATTCAATAACAGGTTTTAACATCGTATGGGAGGTACCACGCCCACTCTTCCCATTCCGCCCATTTTTGGCACAACTACGCACATTGATGCTAGATGCACTTACACAAAGTTTCAGCACTCTAGGTGTCATCGAACTGACAATATTCAATAATAGGTTTTAACATCGTATGAGAGGTACCACACCCTCTTTTCCAATACCGCCCATTTTTGGCACAACTACGCACATTGATGCTGGTTGCACTTGAACAAAATTTCAGTATTGTATCTGTCATAGAACTGAATATATTCGATAATAGGTTTTAACATCGTATGGAAGGTGCCACGCCCACTTATCTAATACGGCCCATTTTTGGCACAACTATGCACATTGATGCTGGATGCACTTACACAAAATTTCAGCACTATAGGTGTCATAGAACTGACAATATTCAATAATAGGTTTTAACATCGTATGGGAGGTACCACGCCCTCTTTTCTAATACCGCCCATTCTTGGCACAACTACGCACATTGATGCTGGTTGCACTCGAACAAAATGTCAGTATTATATCTGTAATAGAACTGAATATATACGATAATAGGTTTTAACATCGTATGGGAGGTGCCACGCCCACTTTTCCAATAACTCCTATTTTTGGCACAACTACGCACATTGATGCTGGATGCACTTGGACAAAATTTCAGTATTGTATCTGTCATAGAACGGAATATATTCGAAAATGGATTTTAACTTCGTGTGGGAGGTGCCACGCCCACTTTTCCAATACGGCCCATTTTTGGCACAACTACGCACATTGATGCTAGATGCACTTACAGAAAATTTCAGCTCTCTAAGTGTCATAGAACTGAATATATCCGATAATAGGTTTTAACATCGTATGGGAGGTGCCACGCCCACTTTTCCAATGCCGCCCCTTTTTGGCAGAACTGTGCAGACTAATAAATAATGAACTTTCACAAAATATCAAGACTCTAGCTGCAGCAGTATTCAAAATATGCTAATTTATATAAAACGAATAAATCTCCAGTTTGTGTGGGAGGTGCCACGCCCACTGAAAATATCCAAAAAATATATAGCCTATGGACATACTGTGAAAATTTCAAGAAGATCGGTTCAGATGTGGTCTTTATACTTCAGGAGATTTTTCAAAATGCATTCTACATGCTTCTATAGCTCCTTTTTTCCATTCCATCTACAAATAGCTTTTATTTAATTTAACGTGAACGCGGCAGGATCGCAAAATAATAGTATTAAAGGTACGAAAGGTTCGGCAAAAATAGAAATTTTAATAAATATAAAAAAATATTTTCCAAAAAATAAGTACCATATATCAAAGTAGATCAGAAAATGCTATACTCAGCCCCTCGACAATATGGTTGTAAACCAATGCTATTATTTTTGGTTCTTGTATATATCTATTGCAATCAAACTGCCCTCGTTAAATTAAAATGACCCAAAACACTCCTCCGCTATCTCAGCAAGAGCCAAAAGAAATTCCATCGAAAATACTTAACTACACATTACAATTACAAAATTAGTCTCACCATCGCCATCACCACTTCAACTTCTCGCAAATCTCGCATTCTTTTGCTCGTATTTTGGCTTTAAGGACTTACAATTTGTTCGACTCGTTTCCTTTTAACATTTCAGGATCATTAACTCATACATGAGGGATTCAAGCGGAGAAATGTAAAACAAAACAACTACAACTGCTACAACCAAACAGAGAAGGGAAGGGCTAAACAACAACCAACCAAAAAAAAGTGGCCCAAAGAAGAACGTCCAATAAAAAATGGCCAATAAGAACTAAATGCCAAAGCATAAAATGGATAGCTTCCAGTAAATAGTTACGCATTAAGTCCATTATATGAACGGTATTAAAAGCGGCTTAAGAACATTTACTGCAGCAGCAACACAAAACACTCCAAAGCGAAGCGAAACTAAACAAAAAACCAAAATACCATGAAGAGGAACGAAAGGAAAAGAGAAGAGTTGAGCTGCGTAGCGTTGCGTTGCGTCCAGTCGAATCAAATCGACTGGAGTTGAGTTGAGTTCAGTTGAAAGTTAACAAGCGAAAAACGAAAATAAAAACATCCTTGAATCCGACACTCGCTCTAGACATTCTGATACAAAACAAGTTGAAGATGAAGAAAAAAACTGGACACATTCCCAGAGCCCAGTAAACTTTTCGACAATGTTTCATCAACAGCACTACAATGACTAATTTAAGCCGCTTTGATTTGAATTGAAGTTAAATTCATTCAATGCATTTTATTGAATGTTCCGAATATATATGCACATAAGAGAAATAAGGAAAAACTAAAGGTGCTAGATTTTTTTAATTGTGGAAGGAATTAAAAAATGTTTCCATTCAAGAATTTGTAATGGGATACCTCTCATAAAAGTCTCACAAGTCATAAAACGGGGAAAATAAATCACAAATGTTTAGACAAATTTGAGGTTCTAATAGACATGAATTAAATTCATTTCTATAAATCCATAAAATAATACCTTTCAAACTCATCTTCACATTTCAATTTTCAATTTGTATTTGTATTTTCACAATATAATATTATATTTTCTCGATTTCAATTGAAAATGGTGTTGCAGTTTAAAGCTGTCGCAAAAGAAAATTTAAATTCAGGAATAACAAGTAAGGAAAGGCTAAAGTCGGGCGGGGCCGACTATATGATACACTCCACTTTCTATCGGAATACAATTCAATTCAGTAAAAAAGTGAAAACCGGAAAATTTTTTGTATGTTTCCAAATCACAGGCTAATATGACCTGGCCCAATTTGTCAAATCGAGAATAATGTTTGTATCGGGGCTATATCCAATGGAATGAAGTGACTAACATTCACAATAAGTTCTTCTAGTTGAAGTATAACGTGTTATGCTCAATTTTAAGAAATTCTCTGAAATTTCTGGGGGAACGAAATTTGTATGAGATATACAAATAAATCTGAACCGATGTGACCCATTTTCACCATGGGTGTTCCTAGTTTAAATATAAGATGTTTTGCCAATTTTTAAGAAAATCTGTTAAAATATATGTATTCTGGAGCGGAAAAATTCAAAGTGGGAGCGAAATTTGCATGGGAGTCATTAATAATTCTGAACCGATCTAACACATTTTTACAACAGGTGTTTCCAGTTGAAATATAAGGTGGTTTGCCAATTTTGAAGAAAATCAATTAAAATATGTGGATTCTAGAGCGGAAAAATTCAAATTGGGAGCGAAATTTGTATGGGAGCCATATATAAATCTGAACCGATCCAACACATATTTGCCACAGGTGTTTCTAGTGTAACTATAAGATGTTTTGCGAATTTAGAGGAAAATCTGTTAAAATATGTGGATTCTAGAGCGGAAAAATTCAAAGTGGGAGCGAAATTTGCATGGGAGTCATATATAAATCTGAACCGATCTAACACATTTTTACAACAGGTGTTTCCAGTTGAAATATAAGGTGGTTTGCCAATTTTGAAGAAAATCAATTAAAATATGTGGATTCTAGAGCGGAAAAATTCAAATTGGGAGCGAAATTTGTATGGGAGCCATATATAAATCTGAACCGATCCAACACATATTTGCCACAGGTGTTTCTAGTTGAACTATAAGATGTTTTGCGAATTTAGAGGAAAATCTGTTAAAATATGTGGATTCTACAGCGGAAAATTTCAAATTGGGAGCGAAATTTGTATGGGAGCCATATATAAATCTGAACCGATCTAACACATTTTTACCACAGGTGTTTCTAGTTGAACTATAAGATGTTTTGACAATTTTGAAGAAAATCTGTTGAAATATGTGTTATCTACAGTGAAAAGGGTCTAATCGGGAGTGAAATTCGTATGGGGCTATATCTAAATCTGAACCGATTTTCTTCAAATTAAATAGCGTTCGTCCTTGTCCCGAAAAACTTCGTTGTGCAAAGTTTCGATTGGTTCTGGCTACAATTGCGACCTGTATCGTGATTACAACAATAGATGGACAGACAGACGGACATTGCCAAATGAAATTTTGAAATTGAAAATGAGAAATTAAACTTGATATTGAGAAATAACAAATTCATATTGAGAAATGACAAATTTTTATTGATATTCGAAAAAACCGAACACATATTAAACATCCGTGGACACATTTCTTAATTAACCGTTTCAGACTGGGAATATAAAATTGATTTCGAACAGTACTCATCGTAAGGGACACATCTGCATTGACGTGTACTTTACGGAC
The DNA here is from genome assembly GCA_947397865.1 of Polietes domitor. Taxonomy (NCBI): domain Eukaryota; kingdom Metazoa; phylum Arthropoda; class Insecta; order Diptera; family Muscidae; genus Polietes; species Polietes domitor. Next base: position 19,420,471 of record OX377620.1, on the reverse strand, counting down.
GAATCCGAGAAATGTTTGACAAAGTTGAGATGAATTCAGAATTATTCGGAAATCTCTCATCGTATGTCATTGATGCATTGGCGAGTCGCCCATTAACTCGAATCACACTATGACCATCTAGGAAGGGATTTAGGCCGCGCAGAGTACTCTGTCTCGACAAGGGCTTTGAGGTACTCAGTTTATCATATTCTTGGGTAAAATGGGAGCATTGTGTGATCAACACCAAGACCATCTTCGCGTGGGTAAGTTAGGCTTGAGAAAGCGTTTTTTCCCGACTGGCCTTAATACCAGATTTTTTGCATGCCGCACTAATAAATCTATACATATAGTTAATGACAGATAAGGCTCGGGGATAGGACGAAAATCGATAACAGAGACTCCTATTTATTTGTGTGGAGAAATGAATCCTTAGTTCTGGTGCAGTCGGAGACGGAGGTCTTAATGTTGGCCAATTATCCTGCGACCTTAGAAGCCAGGCTGGACCGTGCCACCATCTTGAATTCTGCGCTAAATCTATAGAATTACATCCCTAAGTGCCAAGATTTTTACTATATAGAATTTTTTGATATGGGCGATCGGCTTTATTTACCACGATTTGGGAGTACATTTGCTCGATGTCACCATTGAAAACATATCTGTACAAACGCCAGTTTAAAAACACTGCCATGAGCTCTGTTTGCAATGTTGGTCCTATGTGTAAAACATCGTTTAACGAATAGGAACTTTTGGTTTTACGAGAACCATTAAATACCACACTTACCACGCACTTTCTGGTCGAAAGCCCGCATGATGTGGCCAATAATATGAGAAAAACTTTCCCTTCTTACAAACATCTACGGAACTAGTGCTTGTCATATGGCCCAAATTCGAGTATTCATCCAGGACATTGTTATATATCTCTGCGAGGCCCTTGTCTCTCTGCAACTTTACCATATGTTCGTACTGTCTCTTTGCTACGAACCTGGAGGAGTCCAAGAATACGGTATCTGGAAATTCCTTTTTAAAGGATAATCTCACATTTTGGCCGTCCGATCGTCGGTACGACGTCTCTTTATACATGTCCTCACAGTATAAATTAAACTCGGATGAAATTGGAGTACGTGAGACCTCCTGTTCCCAAAATTCACTTATCAATGATCCTATATCCATATATATACCATCCATAAATAGAATTTTTCGCTACCATATTTCCCAGCACATGCTTCCTGGTTCCTTCCAACACGATATATGGAATAACATAACTGCCCAAGAGCATACCAACTTGTGCTGAAATGAGGAAACCCGGGTCTGCCAAATTTAAATCACTCACATCGGTGAGCTCTGAGATGGGAATCGTTCGCGTAGGTAATAAGCTTGTTAGATTCCAGACTACTAAGACTTGGCTACTCAGATGAAAATCATACTTTTCGGCAAACAAATCAACGGTGTAAATCGTATCCGAATTTGCAACTACTGTACCGCCTAGACCACTAACCCTATAGTTCGCATTCTGAGTCCTGATCCCGAATCTCTCAACTATCCTGCTTGTCAAAAAGGATTTTTTTGACGCAGAATCTTTGTTCCGTATAGGACGCCAAATCGATGAACCGATTCGGTTGAAAATGTTACTGTATCTAACTTCTAGGCAGGATAGGATATACTAGGTCATGATAGGACAAAGGGGGGTGGTACCTTCCTCACAAAAAATATTTTAAAATCATTAAAAATTACTCATTTTATTCTCCAAAGCATACGAAGTAAGGGAACAAGGAAGTATGAACCCGGGCAACGCCGGGTACAAAATACTAATTAATAATGGTATATTAAAAAAATCCGAAATTAATTAAATTCAATTAAAGGGTGAATTTTTAGCTATTATCTTTTTGGCAACACTGGTTTAAACAGCTGACGCACGTTTCGTGTTTTGTTTCACATCGTCAGTTTGGGCTATAATTTAACCATGAATCGTCTTACAAACGAACAACGCTTGCAAATTATTGAATTTTATTATCAGAATGCGTGCTCTGTTAAGAAAGTTCATCGCGCGCTTCCATTTTATGGTCAGTTTAATCGACCCACTGAAGCGGCTATTCGGGCTATTGTGACTAAATTTCGCACCAAATTTACATTGTTGGGCATTAAACCACCAACACGCTTACGTAGAGTGCGAACTGAAGAAAATATCGCAGCTGTATCGGCCAGTGTTAATGATGACCATCAATTATCGATTCATCGCCGTTCGCAGCAATTGGGCTTCTGTTACTCAAAAACGTGGAAATGCAAAATTGGACTAAGCGGATGGACCTTTTGAGGCGCAGTCAAGGTCAACATTTGCATGAAATAATCTTCAAACTTAAAATTATATGGACCGTACTATCGATTCAAATAAAGTTTTCATGCATTTTGCTAAATTTTATGTGTGTTTTTTTTTATCCTTTCATCTGCTGGCAATACTGTGGAATGTACTCCGTGGTGAAGGGTATATAAGGTTCTGCCCGGCCGAACTTAACGCCTTCTTACTTGTTTTTTTTTTCTTTTTATAATTTTTTTTCGTACCAGCAAAAGTATGTGAAAGTGTAATTCTTAATATTTGTAGCCAACATGAGTACCTTTAATTAAACATATAACCGGGTGTTACCGGACTTATATTTCCAAAATGAGAGTACAAATATTAATAATGTACCTTCGCCGAATTCGAAATTGGAATTTTATTAAAAAAATGATATATTCAAAATACATCAGAAAAAGGGACATGTACCCTTCGACAACATTTTTATGTTTTTCTATATTGAACTGCAGAATTATTACCGCGACGATGGATAATAGCGGCAAAACAAAAAACAAAGGTGCACCTCAAAAGCAGTACTCTCCGTCTTTCAGACGGAATTCATCGCAATTATTCTAATTTTCCTATTTAGATACAACGGGTCGCATAGGAATATTTGTAGGCAGTCGGGCAACCCTTTTGTCTCTAAAGTTTACCCATATATTGTTGTACGCTACAGGGTCATGTTTTGTTATATGTGGATGTTGGTCCATTTTTGACACACATCAATTTGACAAATGTAGTACACTTATCTAGCGATTAGGTTTCCTAATGCGACCATCAATGTTTAACCGTTTACCCGTGAATAATTTCCGCTACAAAATGTTATCCTGGGAAAGGAAATGAACAAATCAAGAAAAAACCAAACGCAACCAAAATGGCCCTTCTGTTTAGATATGGCCAGAGCTCTATAGCTCTTATTATATGATACACAATAAAAAGAGTCAAACGAGTATCCTTGTTGGACGGACACATTCACACTCACACACACACACCGTCGTATTTTATTGCACTCAGTTGCTGTGTGTTGGTATGTGCTGTTGTTGTTTTGGTCCTATTTGTGTTAGAGGGCAAACAATTTTTGACTTTTGGTTTTTATTTTTACTTGCTCTTCCTCTCTCTCTCTCTCTCTCGGTCCCCCTGCCACTGGCTGTCGGTCACTCGGTCTGTGTGTATGTTTACTTTACAACACGGATAATTAATGGCGGAAATTATCTTTGGTATGATGGTCGGGATTTTTAACGCAACACAACAAACAACATGGCCATCAACAGCAGGACGATGAAGCGTCGGAATGAAAGAAGGGACGAAATGACAACACCATTTGCAACGAAATGAATTGAGTTTGTCGACGACGATATTTGCGTGGCTCTACCACCCAAACAATGGTTGGTAGTATTTCACGAAATAATTGGCTCTGGGTATTTGTAATGATTTTTCAATTTCAAAGAGTTTTCCCGCCCATTCCCTCTGCCGCACCCAAGATGGAGGGAGGGAGGAGGCCTGTAGACATACAAATGTTTCTATGAGGACGAGTACTTAAGTGGTCGTATAAATTACATGCAATTAGAGAGAAAAAAGGATAATGTTCCTTTACCAATATTAAACATTTTATTTATGGTTCTCTGCAAATGTGTTTCCATGTTGCTGTTACACTGACAGGCGACAGGCTTTCCTCTTTCTTCTTTTTGTTTTGCGGTGAGGGTAGTAGGGTCAATTATTGCCAGGAGGCCAAGCTCGGGAATATGTTACGGATACTGCACAACACTCATACGACTCATACCGCTGTGGTCGCCACCCAGGGTTCGATGATAGGATTGTAACGCAACATTAACAAGGGATACATTGAAATAATTAAGGACCTGAATGTTTTCAATTATCCTTTGTTGGACCTTTGTCATTTTCTGTTGGCAATCACACCGGAAAGCTATTGCAGTGTTGAAATGTGTTTGTAGCAGGAGGCCATTTTCTGCACCCTAATGTTTCTGTCAATATTTAGATTGTTGGCAAAATATTCAATGTTAGTGGAAAAATAATATTTAGTCTTGCGACGAGCTTGTGAAGCTTTAGGGAATTTGAGTGCTCCCAGACATGGAACTTCTTTCAAATGTTAAATTCGTTAAAATGGTAACTATTAAACAAGTAAGGAAAGGCTAAAGTCGGGCGGGGCCGACTATATAATACCCTACACCACTCCCTGCGTATATACCTCGCTTTGATTACTAAACCCAGGTATTTCATTGGAGCAATTTTATGTAGTTCATATAAATTATACAGCTACCATAAATTCATCTTTAGTCAAAGTTAATGAATATGGTAAATAATAAAGTAATTGATCCAGCAGATATTCCGAGTAAAGTAAATATAACATGATATGGATAAATTGATCTAGTTCCAATGATCAATACATATTATACAGCGGTAATAGGATGAATCGGACGGACATTTGAAGGGGGACTATAGCAACAATTGAGGCCTGTGCCAAAACATGCGTCTATATATTTATCATACACGGTAGGTATTCCTAGTTGAAACATATAATGATCTGCAAAATTTGATAAAGATCCGATGTAAGATGTAGTTTCTAGAGATATAATAAAGCAGAATGGGGACCCATTTGGGTTATACCAACGTATGGACATATGAACATCTCCCAAACAAGTATGGAAAGGCTAAAGACGGACGGAGCCGACTATATGATACACCCCACTTTCTATCTCACTACAATTCAATTCGATAAAAAAGTGAAATCGGGAAGGATTTTTGAATCCTGTAAATGTATGTGTTTGACAAAAAATGTTAAATCGGAAAGGAAATTTGTATATTGAAACCTGGAACGATGTGACCCACTTTCACCATGTATGTTTATTGGTAAAATATAATATGTAAAGGGAGCAACATTTACATTGGGGCTATATCTAAATCTGAACCGATCTTACCCACTTTCAGCATAGGTGTTTCTAAAGGGTGATTTTTTAAGAGCTTGATAACTTTTTTTTTAAAAAAACGCATAAAATTTGCAAAATCTCATCGGTTCTTTATTTGAAACGTTAGATTGGTCCATGACATTTACTTTTTGAAGATAATTTCATTTAAATGTTGACCGCGGCTGCGTCTTAGGTGGTCCATCCGCTTAGTCCAATTTTGGCATTTCCACGTTTTTGAGTAACAGAGACCCAATTGGTGCGAACGGCGACGAATCGAAAATTGGTGGTCATCATTAACACTGGCCGATACAGCTGCGATATTTTCTTCAGTTCGCACTCTACGTAAGCGTGTTGGTGGTTTAATGTCCAACAATGTAAATTTGGTGCGAAATTTAGTCACAATAGCCCGAATAGCCGCTTCAGTGGGTCGATTAAACTGACCATAAAATGGAAGCGCGCAATGAACTTTCTTAACAGAGCACGCATTTTGATAATAAAATTCAATAATTTGCAAGCGTTGTTCGTTTGTAAGACGATTCATGATGAAATGTCAAAGCATACTGAGCATCTTTCTCTTTGACACCATGTCTGAAATCCCACGCGATCTGTCAAATACTAATGCATGAAAATCCTAACCTCAAAAAAATCACTCTTTAGTTCGATTATAAAAAGTTGTGCCAAATTTAAAGAAAATCGGGTACAATATGTGGTTTCTGAGCGCAAAAAGTCAAATCGGGAGCGACATTTGTATGGAGGCTATATCTAAATCTGAACCGATTTCCTCCAAATTATAAATAGTTGTGCCAATTTTAAAGAAAATCGGATACAATATGTGGATTTTAGAGTGGAAAAAGTCAAATCGGGAGCGACATTTGTATGGGGGCTATATCTAAATCTGAACCGATCTAACCCGCTTTCGCCACAGGTATTTCTAGTTTTTTAATAATGTGTTAAGCCAAATTTTAAGAAAATCGGGTACTATATGTACTTTATAGGGCGGAAAAAGTCAAATCGGGAGCGACATTTGTATGGAGGCTATATCTAAATCTGAACCGATTTCCTCCAAATTATAAAAAGTTGTGCCAATTTTAAAGAAAATCGGATACAATATGTGGATTTTAGAGTGGAAAAGTCAAATCGGGAGCGACATTTGTATGGGGGCTATATCTAAATCTGAACCGATCTAACCCGCTTTCGCCACAGGTATTTCTAGTTTGTTAATAATGTGTTACGCCAAATTTTAAGAAAATCGGGTACTATATGTGCTTTATAAGCCGGAAAAAGTCACATCGGGAGCGACATTTGTATGGAGGCTATATCTAAATCTGAACCGATTTCCTCCAAATTCAATACCGATGGTAATTGGCCAGAAAAAGTTTCAAGTTTCATGACAATCGGACAACAATTGCGACCTGTAGAGTGCGAACAAGCTTAGATGGACAGCAAACGGACGGACCGAAGGACGGACGGACGGACAGACAGACATCGGTAAATTGTTTCAGCTGGTGATTCTAAGCCGATCCGTATACTTAAAGGCGCTAGCTCAATTATTTCTTGATGTTACAAACATTTGGCGCGAAACTAACTTATAATACCCTAGTCCACGAAGTGATGTAGGGTATAAAAATATGACTATATGACTATATGATAGTCATATTCCTCTCCAGATGCGCGTAAGATACCGGCAATGATCTCTTCTTCTTGTGTGGACTCTTCCATGTCCCTTATGTCAAGGTGATACTTTTCCACTACGGTTTGGATTTGCAACTCTTGTCTCAGTGACCCCTTCATTGCAGATTCCAACATTTTGGCTTGACCATCGCCCTTCATCATTTCGACTAGGACGTTTCCTTCTTTGGTCTTGCGAATCTTCTTAATCTTTACACCAATCTCGTCCGGTTTTATCGAAGCCTTCATCTCCTTTAGTATATCGGCATAACTGGATCCATTGGTGCTGATTGTCAACACCTCACCCTTACTCCGTACTATTTTTCTCACATTCCCCCCTTTATCCTTACTTCTCCTCTTTTTATTTTGGACTGTGGACCACGTTTGGTTTTCAGTTACGTTGTCGTCTTCCGCAGATTGAATTGTTCGGACTTTTTTATTCATCTTTTCTTCTTCTGGTGACTGAGATGCTGCTCTCTTGGGCTTTTCCTTGTAGTCTGAAGACACTTCCTTTTGAGACTCTACTTTCTCCGTTTGTGTCTCCTTATGGCTCTTTTGTATACCCGTATTGTTCTGAGGAGTATCCAGAATGTTTTTAGGGCTATCGCTTCCCTATGTTCGCATAGTTGCTGATACAGTGCTACAGCTTGCAGAAGGTTATCTCGAATTGTCTTGTGTATGTTCCTAGCATCACTGACGATGGAATTCATGGCACTTACCTTATTTCCAAGGCTTACAAATGCTAGCTCTTCCTCGATTCTTAAGCGGGCGAGGTATCTGTCATCGTCTTCTACCGCTTGGTTGTTGTTGTTCGCGACCGGGGACTATATATATGTGACTATATATATATAAAGCACGAATTTAGAAAAATCCCTCTATTTTAGTGTTTATGCAATTAGAGGGATGTACACACCGAATTTCATGATTCTAGCTGTTGTCGTATCATTGGTACCATATTTTATCCCTTTTTGTCCCATTTCACCAGCTATAACTTTTATTTTCTTTGTGGTGCTTCCAAGCTACAAGAGGAATGTCCGCAAGAAATTTCAAATGTATGAAAATCAGAAATTTAATTAATAATCCAAGGCTACCAATATTTTTATACTATGTATATATAATGGAAATAATACTTCAATTCATAAAGTAAATATAAGGCAGCAATCATAAATACCCTAAATATTGGGGGATAGAGAGCGTATTTTCAGCTACAGTCGTTTGATTGGTTGTATTTCCTTCCTATTTTAATTTCAAAAGTATAAATTTTGAAAATACTTTATCTCTCACGTGCGCAGTATAAGACAACTTCATGATTCTACCACTTTTTTTCGTAAAAACAACAAAATAAAGTACGAATTTGGAAAAAAAATATTTTACGTGGCTATGCACTCAGAGGAATGTATATACCCAATTCCATGATACTATATGCGGTCATTTTCTTGGTACCATTTTTATCCCTTTTTCTCATGTTACTCCTTAAAAGTACGACTTTCGAAAATTTCATCATTCTAGCTGTAGCCTTTTAGTTGGTACCATTTTTATCCCTCTGCTCCCATTGAATCCCTTGAAAGTACGAATTTGGAAAAACGTTTTTTTTCGTGTCACTCAGTCAGAGGAATGTATACCGCGAATTTCATGATTCTAGCTGCTGTCATTTGTTTGGTACAATTTGTATCCCTTTTTTTCCATTTTGCACCCTAAAAGTACGAATTATTACGAAAATGTCCATTATTTTATGTGTCTACGCAATCAAAGGAATGTATAAACCGAATTTCATTATTCTAGGTGCAGCCGTTTGGTTGGTACTAGTTTTATAGAAAAATTAGAAAAAATACTTGTATATTTTGTATCTATTCTATTAGAGGAATGTACACGCCAAATTTCGTGTTTCTAAAAGGTGATTTTTTAAGAGCTTGATAACTTTTTTTTTAAAAAAAAACGCATAAAATTTGCAAAATCTCATCGGTTCTTTATTTGAAACGTTAGATTGGTCCATGACATTTACTTTTTGAAGATAATTTCATTTAAATGTTGACCGCGGCTGCGTCTTAGGTGGTCCATCCGCTTAGTCCAATTTTGGCATTTCCACGTTTTTGAGTAACAGAGACCCAATTGGTGCGAACGGCGACGAATCGAAAATTGGTGGTCATCATTAACACTGGCCGATACAGCTGCGATATTTTCTTCAGTTCGCACTCTACGTAAGCGTGTTGGTGGTTTAATGTCCAACAATGTAAATTTGGTGCGAAATTTAGTCACAATAGCCCGAATAGCCGCTTCAGTGGGTCGATTAAACTGACCATAAAATAGAAGCGCGCAATGAACTTTCTTAACAGAGCACGCATTTTGATAATAAAATTCAATAATTTGCAAGCGTTGTTCGTTTGTAAGACGATTCATGATGAAATGTCAAAGCATACTGAGCATCTTTCTCTTTGACACCATGTCTGAAATCCCACGTGATCTGTCAAATACTAATGCATGAAAATCCTAACCTCAAAAAAATCACTCTTTATCTGTTGTCGTTTGACAGGTACTATTTTTATCCCTTTTCGTCCCATTTCGCCCCCTACAAATAAAAATCACACTATGGTGCCCTTTTATCCTATAAAGGGAATACGAATTGCAAATATATATAAATACAAGCTATTATGTTCAAAAAAACATGCTGAAATACTCTAAATATTAGGGGTATTTTCATTCCTTGTGAGGGAAAAATTGTTCCCTCTGGGCCGATTTCGTCCACTTTCAATCCCAACCGATCTGCAACCATAAGACACATTTAGAAAAAATTTGAACCTCCTAGCTCATTTCGTTCGGCCGCTATCGTGCTTTCAACAGACAGACAGACGGACATGGCTATATCGTCTTAGAATTTTACCACGACCCAGAATATATATACTTTATGGGGTCTCCGATGAATATTTCAAAGTGTTACAAACGGAATGACAAAGTGAGGTGGAGAGTATAAAAATATACGGGAGAAACATGTTCTCTAGGCGTGTTTTCAGGAACGTTTAGCTCGCAGACAGCTTGATCTATGAACAAAATATTTTGTGGAGCATCATTAAACAATCCAATCTTCATTTCATAGGATGACACATCCTATTAGACATATATGTAGATATATATATATATATATATATATATATATATATATATATCAGTAAAATATTAGCCGATTTTGTAGATATGCTAAATAGCACGATTTTTAAAAGAAACATTTAAATTAAGTTTGTTTAAAAAATCTTCTTCATCGTCGCCTATTATAACTACCTCCAGTCCAACCCAACATCCCGCTTATTACATTTCCAATAATTTTAATGTCTACATTTTATTTTAATAACACAACAACCGACGACACATAATAATGTTATAAACATGTTTTATATTTTTCAATTTAATTGAATATACGGAGAAGAACTTATAACGTCGTAAACGTAATGCAGTCAAAGAAATTCCACAATTAAAGGTAACTGCCAGTCACCGCCGCTCCAGCCAGACATGTGCGCATTTTTTGCGTAATGGAAAAAGCTATCAACATAATAAATACACTCACATACACACTCGCGCGCACCCACATCGAGTTAACAAATCTAGGGGGAGTTGCGAAAAAAACATTGTTGAGAAAATTAAATTAAAATACCTTTGAACTCATTTCAATTTTCTCTTCATTTTTTGCCCCCTCACCTGAACGGAGCGAACAGACACAAAGTGGCAGGGCACAGTGGGGTATTTCTGAAGATGATGTAGAATTTCGTTTGTGCAATTATTTATTGGAAATTTCCTGTTTGCAATAAATACTTCCAAAAAGAAAACATGGGGTGAAATGTGGTAAAAAGTGATAGAAATGGTATCACCTAGAAACTAGAAATTTGTTACGTATATTCTTCACCCATCCTGTAGGTGAAATATGACAAAAATGAATAAAAATGGTACCAATCAAAAGACCACATCAAGAAACAGAAATAAGCGCACAACTAGAAACACGAAATTCGGTGTGTACATTCCTCTAATAGAGTAGAAACATAATATAAAAGTATTTTTTCCAAATTAGGGATAACAATGGTACCAAACAATCGACTACCCCCACAATAATCAAATTCGGTGTATATATTCCTCTGAAATACACGGATTTTTCAAAATTCTGACTTTTTGGGGTTAAAATGAAAAAGGGGATAAAAATAGTACCAATCACATGACCGCAGTTAGAGGCATGAAATTTGGAGTATACAGTCCTCTGACTGCGTAGACACGGAAAATAAACGGATTTTTCGAAATTCGTACTTTTTGGGGTCAAAATGAAAAAGGGGATAAAAATAATACCAACCAAATGATCACAGCTAGAGTCATGAAATTCGGAGTATACATTCCTTTGACTACGTAGACATGGAAAAAAAAGGTTTTTTCCAAATTCGTACTTTCTAGGAATACAATGGGTACAGAGGGATAAAAATAGTACCAACCAATTGACCACAGCTTCCACATGGAATTCTTCTGACTGCGTAGACACGGAAAATAAACGGAATTTGCGAAATTCTGATTTGTCGTACTTTCAAGGGTACAATGGTACAGAGGGATAAAAATAGTACTAACTAAACGACTACAGCTAGAATGATGAAATTCTAATTGGGTAAAAACGTCAAATAAAGAGATTTTAGATAGTCGTATTCTTAAGTCCGCAGCTGGAATCATTGAATTCGGTGTATACATTCCTCTGACTGCATAGACAGGCAAAATAAAAAGTTTTTTCCAAATTCGTACTTTTTCGTTGAATCATGAAGATAGGTTATTTTGCACTATGTACGTCTGATAATGGATTTTCAAAATTTGTACCTTTGGAATTAAAATAGAATGGAAATACAACCAACTGCAGCACCCACTATCTACCAATATTTATGGTATTTAAGCTTTTTGAAAATATAAATAGAAGAATATTTATTTTTTGAATTGACGTATTGGTAAGCGTGGTTTGAAATAATTAAAATATTATTTCTATATATATGTATATAAAAGAGTTGCGTTACTGATTGACTGACTGACTGACTTATCATTGACCAGCCCCCAGACCAAACGGCTGAAGCCAGGGTCATGCAATTTTCAGGGTAGTTCCCAAATATGACGTAGACGTCGACTAAGAAAGGGTTTTACGAAATTCGTACTTTTAGGGGATAAAATGGCCCAAAAAGGGATAAACATCGAACCTTCGTCCTGACTAAACGGCAGTAGCTATAAACATGAAATTCGGTGAGTTCCTTGCAATGACCATGCAGACGAGCTACAAATAGGGATTTTTCGAAACTTGTACTTTTATGGGCCGAGCAAAACAAAAAGGGATAAAAATGGTACCAACTAATGCATTACAACTAGAATCGTGAAATTTGGTATGTAAATTCCTCTGACGATACAGAAACGAAGTGAAATTGGATTTTTCGAAATTTGTACTTTTAAGGGGCGAGCGGGACAAAAAGGGATAAAAATGGTACCAACTAAAGTATTACAGCTAGAATCGTGAAATTTGGTATGTAAATCCCTCTGACGATATAGACACGAAGTAAAAATGGATTTTTCGAAATTTGTACTTTTAAGGGGAGAGCGGTACAAAAAGGGATAAAAATGGTACCAACTAAAGTATTACAGCTAGAATCGTGAAATTTGGTATGTAAATTCCTCTGACCATATAGAAACGAATTTAAATTGGATTTTTCGAAATTTGTACTTTTAAGGGGCAAGCGGGACAAAAAGGGATAAAAATGGTACCAACTAAAGTATTGCAGATAGAATCGTGAAATTTGGTATGTAAATTCCTCTCACCATATAGAAACAAAGTAAAATTAGATTTTTTCGAAATTTTTACTTTTAAGGGGCGAGCGGGACAAAAAGGGATATAAATGGTACCAACTAATATATTACAACTAGCATCGTGAAATTTGGTATGTAAATTCCTCTGACCATATAGAAACGAAGTAAAATTGGATTTTTCGAAATTTGTATTTTTTAGGGGGTAGGCGGGACAAAAAGGGTTCCAATTTAAGAATTGCAGCTATAGTCGGGAAATTTGGAGTGTAAACTCTGTGTAAAGCGCAATCTAAATGGAGTTTTTGAAATTTTCTTACAGGGGGTGAGCAACAAGGGATAAAAGTAGTACCAACTAAAGTATTGGAGCTATAGTCGTGAAATGTGGTGTGTAAGTTCCACTGACAACGAGAAGCGCAAATCTAAACGAATTTTTCTACTTTTGTACTTATAAACAATGAGTGGGATAAAAATAGTACTAAATAAAATATTTCAGCTATAGTCGTGAAATTTTGTGTTAAATTTCTCGTAGACTTGCAACATAAATGGATTTCTCGAAATTTGTACTTTTAAGTTGCGAGCGGGACAAAAAAAGGGATAGAAATGCTGTACAATCATTTAATTACGTAAGCGCGGAATATAAATGGATATTTAAAAATGTGTACTTAAAAGGGGGATACGGACAACAAGGAATAAATGTGTTACCAAATAAAGTACATATTTTTAGGGGAAGCAAAAACACATTTTACCTATAGTGATTTTTCAAAATGAGTACTTTTTGGGAAAGAAGTGCTAAAAGTTATAAACTGGCTGGCTGAATCTAGAAACATGAGATCGAGGATATAAATGGTGGTAATATTTTGTTCAAAACTTGGTAGAAAACTATACATACGAAGTAGTTCAGCTAAAATAGTGCATATCGACAAGCACATTCCTTTGACTGTGTGTGAGAGTTAGCTAATAGGAGGTTTCCAAATTACTATTTTAGATTTATTTATATCACAAAAGAAAATTAAATAAATACTATCCAAAAACAAAGACGGATAAAATTAACAAATAACTGGTTTTTTTCGCGTGCGAAGCAGCGGGTACTGCTAGTTTCTTTATAAAATTATTTTTTTAATATTTGTATTTGTTTTGATTTGGCAATATAAAAAAATATATTTTTCTGTAATATTACTGCACTTCTACGAAAATCGACATCCTCTGTGGAATGCATTCAGTGGTGGAGGGTATATAAAGTTCGGCCCGGCCGAACTTAACGCCGTTTTGACTTGTTTTATTTTATTTATATCGAGGGATTATATTCAAATGTAGCTATGAAATATTTTCTCAAAAATTAGTGTATATTTATTTTTTTTTTGTTTTTCTTGAATAAGATATAATTCAGATGCATTTAATGATGTTGGTCAACGGACCTCCCCGGTAGGTTCTCTACAATAATGAAAATTTTTCATACAAAACAAGTGGCAAAAAATTTCGTACATATAAAATACGATAGAAGATGTCCTCTGAGTCGTTTATAACATAATAATGGCCGAATATTTATTTGCAAGAAAACGATTTAAATTCTAATGCCGTCCCAAGTACTTCAGCAGATATGCCTATCTAGAATTACATTAAAATCATTTCGTAAATCCCCCACTGTATGTGATAATGCCTTTGTATGCATGTGTGCAAATATAGCACGGAAGAGGTATGGATGAGTGAGTGTAATGTGTGTGTGTGTATGTGTCTACTACTACCTGCAGTAAATGTAAAGTAAACACCGGGACACATGCATCCATCCAAGTAGACTAATAATTGCCACAATTGCAACACCAAATAAATTAACTTTGTATGGAAGTGTGTGTGCAACTCTGGGCGTGTATGTGCGTGACAGACGGGATGTACATTAGATTGGGTTGCAATTTATGTAAGGTGATAATTTCATATATTGACTTATGATAACTATCCCTATATATCAAAACAATCACAAATAATCTTCTTAAAAAAGAAGCAAATGCTGTAATTATGCCAAGAATGGAATTAAATACAGCGAAATTAATATTTGAAAATTGATCTTATAAGAGCGCCAAAAAATGCCCACTCTATCCCAATCGAAAAATTTGAACATATGACAATTAAGGTGACATTTGTAGTAAGCCTGTTATGTGACCCACTCTACTGTATATGTATGTAGACTACTACTGCTACTTGGGTGAGTGCCTGCCTACATGTGTACTTTACACTTTACACGCTTGGTCTGGTGTGAGCATACGAGGCTTTGCTGCACCAGTCAAGCGGTCAGCGTGTCATGTATTAATTTCATTAAAATTGACTTTGTTGCACTGTGGCGGAGGCACCTCTGGTCAACCAGCGTGAATGGTTCCTCTCTGCTCATTTGCTGTTGGTCATGTAAAGGTACAAACAAACACACATGCACACACACACACACATACTTTTGGTATGGTCTGCAGACATGTTCGTGTCCCCATCCGATAGTTACGGTTCCAATTGAAATTCATTGTGTAAATTGCCACATGAAGTGTGTGTGTGTGTGTGTGAGGGGAGTGAGTAGGGAGGAGGATTGAATGGGGCCGACCGATAGGTAGAGAAAAATAAATTGAATGGAAGAAGTGCAATAGCACAAATAGCCCAGAAATCCATTAGATTGTGCCACATATTCGTAGAGTAGGCAGTAGGTCCTATCCATTCACTATCCTCGTGTGCTGCATATGTGGTGTATGTATGTAAGTGTTGGAGTGTGTTTTTGTTAAATCTGTGTTATATTGACTAAATTGAATTGGGGAAAATCCTCCAACGAAAAGCCAAATCGAAACTCAACAAAAAATGGGGACTAAAAATCGCAATTGAAAACTGTCAAATGAACAAAATGCCGTGTTGCAATCATAACCTGCTTCGATGCCACTTTGGGACAGTGGTTAAACAGGGAAAGGAAAAAACAAAATATCAATTTTAGGCAATAAAAACGTTGTTAAAAAATAATGTGATAAAAAGGTCACTAAGTTTGGCCTGGTTGAATATTGTACCATTGAGATCATTCGGAGGAAAATTCATGTGATATCGAAAATTTGACTGAAGTTGGGTATAGAGAGATAGATATTTGTGAGTGAAAATTAATTCATATTTGAAGTAGCAGAACCGAAAGCACTGCTATGCTTGCTAATGTGTTAACAATGAAATAATATTCAAAATATCAAATATAAAAATAAATGATGTATGTGAAAATAAATTCGAATACAACTTGCAATAACAGAGCTGTTAACAGAGCTCTGTTAGGAGTTAACATAGGAAACAAATTCTGATGGAGGGTAACTATATGAGTTTATAGTATCCAAACGGAAAATATTGGGTGAATAAAATTTATAGCACAGATAGTTCTGCCCTATCCGAATTTGGCCCCCACATAGTTCAGATGTCTCTAAAATTCATACAATCTTTAATTTTGTAGATGCATATTTTTGGGCCCGTCGACTTAAAAAAATGAGCTCACCGAAACCAAACGGAAAATATTGGGTGGATAAAATTTATAGCACAGATAGCCCTGGGCGTGCCCTATCCGAATTTGACCCCCACATATTTCAGATGTCTCTAAAATTCATACAATCTTGAATTTTGTAGATGCATATTTTTTGGCCCATCGAGCTCAAAAAAATGAGCCCACCGAAACCAAACGGAAAATATTGGGTGAATAAAATTTATAGCACAGATAGCTCTGGGCGTGCCCTATCCGCTCATTTTTTTTTGAGCTCGATGGGCCCAAAAATATGCATCCAAGTTCGGATAGGACACGCCCAGGGCTATCTGTGCTATAAATTTTATTCACCCAATATTTTCCGTTTGGATACTATAAACTCCTATAGTTACCCTCCATCAGAATTTGTTTCCTATGTTAACTCCTAACAGAGATAACATAGTCAGTGAAGATAAAGTCAAATGGGCAATTGATACATTCCAACCCTATAAATCTCCGGGAATGGATGGTGTATTCCCAGCCATGCTACAACATACAACTGATGTAATTGCTTCACATCTAGTCCGTGTGTTCAAAGCATGTCTACGCCTAAAATTTATACCAACGAGCTGGAGGGAGGTGCGGGTTGTCTTCATACCCAAAGCAGGCAAACCAAGTCATTCATCCACCAAGGATTTTAGACCAATCAGTCTGTCATCCTTCCTCCTTAAGACAATGGAACGAATCTTAGACATTTATCTAAGAGGAAGCATAGACAACAATCTCATAAGCGACGCTCAGCATGCCTGGTTACATAGAGAGGAACCTGGAAAGTAAGGATTACACTCTTGCAGCGTTTCTAGACATAGAAGGAGCATTCAATAATATTGAGGCCAACGCAATTATTAATTCATTAAGGGATCTACATGTTCCAAACTTCCTGACTGACTGGATTGACTCGATGCTACGACATCGAGTCATAAATTCAACCTTGGGAGCTGGAACTATAAGGAAATTGGTGACCAGGGGAACGTCACAGGGGGAGTTTTATCTCCTCTTCTGTGGCTTCTTGCTGTCAACAATATCCTCAGATCCCTTTCTGATGAGGATAACAAAGTAGTTGCATATGCAGATGACGTTGTTATATTGGTAGGTGGAAAATTTCTACCAACAATCAGCGATCTGTTGCAAGGAGCACTGAAGAAATTATCTGATTGGGCTAGAGACAGTGGCCTGGGCATTAATCCTAGGAAAACTGAGCTAGTCCTATTTACAAGGAGATATAACATAGAACCATTTAGGAAGCCAATCCTTGATGGAACGGAGCTCAACCTCTCTCAGGAGGCCAAATATCTTGGTGTCATCCTAGACCGGAAGTTGAATTGGAATAGGAACACTGAGGAAAGGTATAAAAAAGGTCTAAATTCACTCTACATGTGCAGGAACTCCATAGGCAAGAGCTGGGGTCTGAAACCAAAAGTTGTAGACTGGATCTACCGATCGGTTGTTAGACCCATTACTACTTATGGATGTCTGGTATGGTGGGGCGCAATGAGAGTGAGTAAACTCCGGGCAAAATTAATGAAAACGCAAAGGCTAGCAGGACTGAGCATTACGGGAGCCATAAAAAGCACTCCACAAGCAGCAATGGATGTAATTCTGCATCACCCATCTCTGGACCACTTCACAGAGATGATTGCTGCCAGGAGTGGTATAAGACTCAAAGAATCAGGATGCTGGAAAAATAGACCCTATGGTCACCACAGATTATTATACCAAAGAGATCAGACTGGGACAATGGTGAGCCCTTCAAAGGGCTTTCGGTCTATACTGATTGTTCAAAGATTGAACAAGGCACAGGTGCGGGATTCTACATTGAATCACAACAGATACGCAAGTCTCTCCGACTTGACGACAACTGTAGTGTCTTCCAAGCAGAATTACTGGCAATTGAAAGGACAGTAAGATTTCTATCAAGCGAGAACATTCCGGTAAACACGGATATAAACTTCTACGTAGATAGTCAGGCAGCAATGAAATCAATCATGTCACACACTGTCAAATCCAGGCTTGTGCTGAGTTGTAAACGCTCACTAGATAACCTCAACGACCATGTCGTCCGTCTCTGCTGGGTTCCCGGACATAGCAATGTCAAAGGAAACGATATAGCAGATGAACTGGCTAGAAATGGTTCATCCTTGGAAATCAATAGAGCTGACAACCTAGTAAAACCACCGATTGGCACGTTATACAGACTGATTGAATCAAGAAAATGGTCACAGATGAACGCAGCATGGAATAGTTTGTCAACCTGTAGGATCGCCAGGGCCACATGGCCAAAGATCGATAGGGGCAAAATCAGAACTCTACTAGAGCTAAACAAGGCAGAAATTCGAACTTTGATAGGTATCTGCACAGGGCATTACTGCACTAGGAGTAGGATCTCAAGATGGCAGTTGGACATTGAGGATCACTGTCGATTATGTGAGGATGAGGAGGAGTTAGAATCTATTGAGCACATAATCTGCAGATGTCTCAAAAGGACTAAATCGGATCAGGGGTGGCTATTAAGGAACATGGATGTAACCGCATTGACAGTTGGCGACTAACAAAGAAAGAGAGCCATAAAGGCTTACCACCACCATCGGTATACCGGATGACTCTCAACAAATGTTCTTACCTAGTCGTCAACCATTGGGAAACACCCATACACAGAAACACTAAAACACAAATTCATATTCTCCTACCCCCATATCCCTTTCCAAAATCCTCTTACTTCCCTCACTTCCCATCTATCATCTATCACCAATCACCCCTTCCTAAATCCTATCACTCCCTATCCCTCTCCTATAAACTACAACCTTATACTTTCAGAAAACAGAAGGATTTGCACAATGGACCCAACTGGGTCTCCTAGTGCTCAGAATGCAGGAGCATTCTGGTCCTTTAAACCAAACCAAACCTAACTCCTAACAGAGCTCTGTTAACAGCTCTGTTATTGCAAGTTGTATTGGAATTTATTTTCACATACATAAAAAATTAAATGTATAGAAATTTATATGTTGAAGATTATACACAACGAAACTGTACGACATTAGCTTTCATTTGATAGTAATCCCATGGCGCAAGTATTTCGCTTGTAAATTTTTCTTTTCTTCCTGAAGGTGGAAATTTCTTTTATTTTTTGTGAAGAAGACATGATTTAATGCTCTTCCTGAGTCATTTTGGGAAACGGACCTCCCCGATAGCTGTTCTCCAAAATTGTCAAGGCTAGTATCGGGCGGGGCCGACTATATGATACCGCCATTTTCTACCTCATTACAATTAAATTCGTGGAAAAATGAAATCGGGAAAGATTTTCTATAGGTATGGGCGATTAAATGAATAGATAGACGGACAGACGGACATTGCTAAATCGACTCAGAAAGTGATTCCAAGCAGATCTGTATAATTAAAGAAGGGTCTATCTCGTTTCCTTTTGGGAGTTACAAACAAAAGCACAAATACATAATACCCTAGTGGAGGGTATAACAATAATTTTTAAAAATTCTCAAATCGTAAAGCACCGGCAATATTTAGTATATTTGTAATATGTAATTTTTTATCAATTTTTGTAGATTTTACGCAATTTTCGATATGAAATTGTTATACCCTACACCACTTCGTGGACTAGGGTATTATAAGTTAGTTTTCCGCCAAATGTTTGTAACACCAATAAATAATCGAGCTAGACCCACCTTTAAGTATACGGATCGGCTTAGAATCACAAGCTGAATCGATTTACCGATGTCTGTCCGTCCGTCCGTCCGTCTTTCCGTCTGCTGACCATGTAAGCTTGTTCACACTCTACAGGTCGCAATTGATGTCCGATTATTATGAAATTTGGCAGAAGTTATTTTTTTTTGGCCAAGGACGATCGGTATTGAATTTAGAGGAAATCGGTTCAGTTTTAGATATGGTCCTCATACAAATGTCGCTCACAATTTCACTTTTTCCGCTTTAAAAACTACATATTGTTCACGATTTTCTTTAAAATCGGTACAACATTTTATAATCGAACTATAAACACCTATGGTGAAAGTGGGTAAGATCGGTTCAGATTTAGATATAGCCCTCATACAATGTCGCTCCCGATTTGACTTTTTCCGCTCTAGAATCCACATATTGTACCCGATTTTCTTTAAAATTGGCACAACATCTTATAATCCAACTAAAAACACCTATATTGAATGTGGGTAAAATCGGATCAGATGTAGATATAGCCTCAATACAAATGTTGCTCCCGAATGTTTAACCGATTTTCTCCAAACTTTAAATATATTATTTCACAGGCCTCAAGTGTTGTTATAGGCCCCCTTCAAATGTCTATCCGATTCATCCTATTACCGCTGTGTACTCTGCATTTATCATTGGATCTTGATCAATTTTTCCAGACCATGTTAATTACTTTATTATTTACCATATTCATTTTTTTTCACTGAACCAACACTCAGGGGATGTCCCCTATAAATGCAGTGCATTGCGATGGTAGAAGGAAGATAAGGTATTGGAAGGAGGAAAGAGGGAGTAGTGTCTGTTGACATCTGTTTTGAATCTCTGAATGTCGTAATTTTAGGGAAAGATATTTGCCGGAAGTCGATTCCACATACGGATAGTACGGGCGAAGAACGAATTTATTATGTAATGTGTAGTGCGGCCGGTTGTCCAATCAACAACAAATAGGTGAGCGTTCCTGGAGAGTCGCGTATCTCTACCGAACGTTCTCACGGGCGGTATAAGATCACGAATCTCCGAAGAACAAACTCCATGGAAGTATCGATAGAACAATGACACACAACCAACATTACGACGGTATTCAAGGGAGACACTAGAATTGGATATCCTACCGTCGCCTATCAACACCATCGCCCTCCTCTGGACACGGTCAAGTAGCTCCAGTGATGAAGCTGGAGCACCCAACCATATATGGGAGTTGTATTCCTTCTTTGGTCTGATGTAGGTAGTGTAGATATTGAGAAGATCAGAGGGTGTGAAATATTTCTTACATCTTTTTAAAAAGCCTAAACATTTGAAGGCATCTTTCGACACATCAAATACATGTTTTGTCCAACGAACATCACATTGTATTTTTATGCCAAGAACAACGAGAGCATCTGATTGCTCAATATCTACACCGTTCATTAAAATCGACGACACCGTTGGATCAGAGAATCGCTTGTGAGACAACAAGGAGCACTGGGTCTTACGTGCATTAAAATCTACTCTATTCTCTCGACCCCATTCTATAC
The DNA here is from genome assembly GCA_947397865.1 of Polietes domitor. Taxonomy (NCBI): domain Eukaryota; kingdom Metazoa; phylum Arthropoda; class Insecta; order Diptera; family Muscidae; genus Polietes; species Polietes domitor. The sequence continues at coordinate 19,399,033 of OX377620.1, read as the reverse complement.
TATCGACCCAAATAAAGATTTCATGCATTGTTCTGAATTTTATGTGTTTTTTATAAACTTTCCTATAGCTTTTAAAAAATCACCCTTTATAATCACACCTGTCGCGAATAAAATTTGTCTGGGAATGAATTGCAACCGCCATTTATGATTTTTAAAATTTTCTTCAGCCTCGATTTGATAGCCTTATTTCCATTTTAATTTAAATAAGCGAAACATACTCCCGGATTATATGCATATTAATATTATATGCCTACATGGGAATAGACAATTCTAAATGCAATTAATTCTCGAATCCCAAAACATCAATTACAAAAGTAACAAATTTAATTTTATTCACGGACATAACTGCTAACACCGTGAGACAATTTAACAGTTTTTTTGTACCCGATCAAGCCCTATGCAACTAGAGATCGTATGTCTCCTTTCCAAACGATGTGAATGTTTTAATAAATTATTTTCGTACTTTTGCGAGTCATGCTTAAAACACATGGACATTAAATGAAAGAGAATAATGTCTGTTAAAAATACTTGAAACTTCTGTCCTGAACTTCTTCATCCATAGATCTTTGAAATATAGACATTGCTTTCTTCGTTACAAAGTTAGCTGTTGAACAATAAAACAAAATATTATTTTCCGATTTATTTCTATTTTTTATGTGCTTTTTCGTGTCAGCAACAAATGATTTTTCTTTGGAGACTCTTCCTAAGTCATGGTTGCTATGTGAACATCAAATTCACAACATTTGTAGCCATTATAATTACCTTTAACTGTACATATGGCGTTGGCGTTATCGGACTTATATTTCCAAAACGAGAGTACAAATATTGAAGGTACCTTCGGCGAAAATTGGAATTTTAGTAGAAGAAATATATTCATAAAATATTTTAATTATATAATATTAACTAGCAAATACCCGCTACTTCGTACACGGAAAGATGGTGTGGTATTGACAGTAGTTTGAATTGGTATTCAAACTGTTTTTAAGGATATCACTTTCAGCGTTTATACGTAGTCAATAGTTTAATTTATAGGCACAAAATGGAAACAATTTTTCTACAAAAAATCATATAAAGTAGAAAATTACTTGCACGTTTCTTTCTTAAGCTGTGAAAATTATACTCTCACTACAGAGTAAGAGCGTATATATCATTAGGGATAGAAGCAAGTGTATCGCATTGAAGGAGAGATTTAAAACCAAGTCCCTTTCACGTCCGTCTGGCTCGCTGGTATACACGATAACTCTGGAAGGGACTTAAAGAATTTATTCAAACTCTGCACATAGTATTATTTTCCCAAACTTAGTTTAAATTCGAAAATGGGGGAAATTGATATACATCTTATGGTACCCACACACGACACGTATAGTCCATATTCCAAAACAAACGACCCGTACGAAAAATTAAACCTAATATAACTTCTATACTTTCCTCGCAAATTGACATAAGCTTTGGTCAAAATAAAACTGATATAACTTCCATGCGTATGGTTGAAATTGGTTGCAATTCGAGATTTTAAAATGTTTTTTATCTGTATATAAAATCGATCTTTTATTTTACTGGGGTTAATGACTATAAAGTTCACACATAACTCTTTCTGTGCCGCTTGTGCCATTAAACATACACATTTTCAAAAATTAATTTATGTACTCGGAGAAATGTACACAACGAATTTCTTTTCATATTCTAGCTGAAAACTTTGGTTGGTACTATCTTTATCCCAAATTCCCAATTTTTGTTGGTACCACTTTTGATCCGCTTCCCCCTTTAAAGTACACATTTTATACAATCCAATTGTATCCATTTTAATCGCTTTTTTCCAAGTTCAACTTAAAAGTATAAATATTGAAAATCAGTTAATATTTCGCGTCTGCACCGAATCTCATGATTGGTACCGCTGTTATCCGTTTTACTCAATTTCACACCTAAAAGTTTAAATTAATGAATAATATTTTCGTGGTCGTATTCGCGTTGTAAGAGTAATATGCGTTCTAAATTTCAAGATTCTGGATCCAGTCTTTTGGTACAATTTGGCGGTAGTACAATGCTTAACCCATTTAATATCTTAAGATTACAAATATCGGTAAATTCCATGCTATTACTCATCTACACTGTAAGACGAATATGCGCACCGAATTTTATTATTGTAGCGTCATCCATGTTGTTGGCATCTTTTTTATCCTGCTTTTCTCGTTTACACTTTAAAAGTACGAATTTCGATATTCAGGGATGAAGACCCCGAATTTCATGATTCCAGCTCCTTCTGTTTGATTGGTACCATTTTGTATCCCTTTCTACCCCATTTCACTCACAAAAAGTACGAATTTTGAAAAATATTTTCTTGGTCGCATTCATGCTGTAAAAGTAATTCCCGTTCCGAATTTCATGATTCTAGACCCAGTTGTTTGGTCTGTAGTACTATTTGTATCCCATTTAATCCCTTAAAATTACAAATTTCGAAAAATGCCTTCTTATCAGTGATTTGGGTTGTAAAACGAATATACATATAGAATTTCATTATTGTTGCGTCATCCGTGTTGTTTGTACCTTTGTTATCCCCTTTTCCCCGTTTACCTACTAAAAGTACGAATTTAAAAAGATTCGGTCACTTGGCGTTTCTAAGGGTTTTGAGGTATGTACACACAGAATTTTGTTATTCCAGCTCCATCCGTTTGATTGGTACCATTTTTATCCGTTTTTACCCGATATCGCCCACAAAAAGTACGAATTTAAAAATATTTTCTTGGTCGCATTCGTGCTATAAAAGTAATGCCCGTTCCAAATTTCAAGATACTAGGCTCTGCCGTTTGGTCAGGGTGATGGTTCAATTTTTATCCCATTTAATTCCTTAAAAGTACAAATTTCGAAAAATGTTGTCTTATTAGTGATCTGCGATGTAAAACAAATATACACACCGAATTTCATTATTGTAGCGTAATCCGTGTTGTTGGTACTTTTTTTATCCCCTTTTCCCTTTAAAAGTACAAATTCCTTCATTTTGTGAGTCTAAACATTTTGAGGGAAGTACACACCTAATTTTATTGTTTTAACTCCATCCATTTTATTGGTACTATCTTTATCCCTTTTTATCCGATTTCGCCCCCAAAAAGTACGAATTTTAAAAAATATTTTCGTGGGATCGTTGAAGCTATAAGAGGATTTTTTTTACCAAATTTCAAGATTCTAGTCCCAGCCGTTTGGTCATTGCGGTGGTACAATTTTTATCCATCTTTAACCCATTTTTACCCCTTAAAAGTACGAATTACGAAAAACTCCCTTCAAATCTGATTTCTTCACTGCAAGGAAAATAGACATACCAAAATTGTCCATTTTTGTACCATTTAACCCACCAAAAGTACGAATTTTTAAAATGTCACTTTTTGGGTTGTCTTCATTCCGGAAGGGGAACATCCATACCAAAACGTTCTGTCATTGCGGTGGTACCATTTGTATCCCTTTTTACCCCTTAAAAGTACGAATGTCGAAAAATCCCATCTTATCACACCTCTGCACTGTAAGAGAAATGTACACACCAAATTTCATGATTCTGGCTCTAGCCGTTTGGTCTTGGGAGTGATCAGTCATCCAGTCAGTCACTCAATCACGCAACTCTTTTTTATATATAGATAATATATTTTTTTAAATCATTATAAATAACCATTCAGCAAAATTTGTGTTGCTTAGTGTAATAAGTATACTGCGGAAAATTGATGCTCAGAAATATCATGACTTAACGTGATCCCCGAACATTTGATGTCCTGCCAAATGAACCACTGTCCCATCATGCTATCTGCACACACCTACAGTCATGTGGTTTTTACCATCCACAAATACAGCCTCAAACCGCCATGTACACTTTCACATATGTAGTACATTCGTATGTACCCAGCAAACATTTTCGGACGGTTCAGAATTATGAGTCCGAAATGAGTATAAATTATGACGGGAATATGAGGCTCAGAGTTATGAGTCCGAAATGAGTCCGAAATGTGTGTAAAGAATGTAGGAAATGTGAGGCTCAGAATTATGAGTCCGAAATGAGTATAAATTATGACGGGAATATGAGGCTCAGAGTTATGAGTCCGAAATGAGTCCGAAATGTGTGTAAAGAATGTAGGAAATGTGAGGCTCAGAATTATGAGTCCGAAATGAGTATAAATTATGACGGGAATATGAGGCTCAGAGTTATGAGTCCGAAATGAGTCCGAAATGTGTGTAAAGAATGTAGGAAATGTGAGGCTCAGAATTATGAGTCCGAAATGAGTATAAATTATGACGGGAATATGAGGCTCAGAGTTATGAGTCCGAAATGAGTCCGAAATGTGTGTAAAGAATGTAGGAAATGTGAGGCTCAGAATTATGAGTCCGAAATGAGTATAAATTATGACGGGAATATGAGGCTCAGAGTTATGAGTCCGAAATGTGTGTAAAGAATGTAGGAAATGTGAGGATCAGAATTATGAGTCCGAAATGAGTATTAAATATGACGGAAATTTGAGGCTCAGAGTTATGTGTCCGAAATGTGTTCGAAATGAGTGGAAACAATGTAGGAAATATGAGGCTCAGAGTTATGAGTCATCATCTCTTGCAATTACACTCCGCTTCAGTTGAATAGGTAATACATTTTTTATACAAAGAAAGGCCTATAACTTTAGTGGTGTTCTCTGATGAAAATAAATTTAATTTTGATGGCCCTGATGATTTCAACTATTATCATCATAGCCGTAAAGGGGGTGTGATGGTCTGGGGTTTTCTAAAAATGTATTACCTATTCAAGTGAAGCGGAGTGTATTGTATTTTGGAAATGCCGTTACTTGTGTTTCCCCGAAATCAACGACCAACGAACACCTGCGTTTATCGATGAACAAAAATTCAGTATAAGTGCAACTGTTGAAGTGTAAAGAATAGTTTTTACCATCAAAAATATTAACTAGCTTTATTTTTCTAAAAATCAGTGTGGTTAGTGAATAAAAATATAATTTAATATAAATATCTAAAATATAAAGAACCGACGAGTTGGCCTGCGAAATATCATGGATAGGTGTTGAAGGCAAAATTTCCCTTCAAAATATGGCCATAACAAGTGTTTTTAAGGGTAATACTTTTTAAATGCGGTTTGGTGCTCTTAATTCACTTTTTATTATTGTTATAGAAGCGTTTTCTCGAAAATTTGGAAATGAGATGGATTTTAAGAAAATAACAATAAAGTGGTTTCAAACAGCGCGAGACCGAGTTAAATATAGAAATAAGAAAACTCAAAACAAGGAATCTAATTAGTTTTTTAAGTATTTTAAAAAAAAAGGAATATTTTTATATAATTTTTAAATTTTTGTTTTTTTTTACCAAAAATTGAATAAAAACTGAATTTTACTTTCTTTGTTTAGTATTAAAAATAATTTATGTTCTTGCTATTATTTTCTGTTGTTTTACTATAAAAGAAACAGATATATTATAGGAGCTCTTATTTTCTCAAAAATATGAGTCATATATGACTCCTAAAAGAGGCTCATATGGTATATGAATTCGGACTCATATATGACGACCATCGCAAGAATGGAAACACACTCAAATTGGACTCCTAAAATAACTCATAATGAGCGCTCACACTCCGAATTATGAGTCCAATCGGACTCCAAATGTTTGCTGGGTATATACAAATGTGCACGAATGTCCTCGCTGGCATTAACTGTTGCCCGCACGCACACACACACACATCCAGCCGTGCAGCAACAACACCCCGACGATTGTTACGTGAGACAATTTCGGGTCGGGATTATATTCAATACCGAATTTTTTGTCCCGCCCGCTCAAAATGAAACTGATTACAAGGTTTTAAACAACACAACTCCGCGCAAATTGAAATATACATTTTAATTGAAAAATAAATGGCAATGGCATCGACGCAAAAAGTAAAAAGGGAAACAAGACACACACGAATGGTCGGAAGGAGAGTGGGGGCGGGGGGCTATCCGTACATGCTGTGCATTCATTTTAAACTTTAATAAGGACATGTTGCGGTTTGCTTTCATGTTTCTTTCTTCGGTTTCGTTTCGTTTCATTCATTTTTTACGGGAATAAAAAGTGAAAAAAGACTTATTTTTCATATTGCTTGTGTTGTTGTTGGTATTTTATTTTGTTGTGGCCTCCGCTTGGGCCCTTTTCCCCCATTCATTTGTATTCTGGTCTGAACTCAAATCTTATTTAAATTGAAATTATTAATTAGTGGCACGCTGCCTGCGTTGGTTGGCGGGAGCGTGGGGTTGGCGAATCAAACAAAGGAATGTTACAAAACCAGCAGCCGCTGCTACTTCTTCGACTTTTTGCAACAAATTACGGCCACCGCAAACTAACATTGGACAGCAGGCCAACAGACAGGACCCTCTTGCCAGCAGCGAGGCAACACATTTTATTTGATGTTGCACAAAAACCCACTCCGGGAGGCTGTGCAAAAAAAAACTTTAAAAAGCATAATATACACAGGGTGGTTCAGAATTTTATCAACCTATAGAAAAATGATGTGCATGGAATATGGACGATATAGCCACACCCATTCTGGTACCTCCCACACAAAGTGACATAAACTTTGGTTACAATAAAACCGACATAACATCCATACGGATAGTCAAAATCATTTGCAATTTTATATTTAATACTAGCTGAACCCCCGCCCGCTTCGCCAGGCAAAAGAACAAACGGAAATTAAAATCAGGTTTTATATTGTTTTTCTTGTGATCGGTAATATATGTACCACTTATAATCAAGGTACTTCCCTGAGATACTAAAAGAATGGATATGTTCCATGGAGAATTTTGAAGAACAGAACTTTAGTTTACGGCGAATAAAGGAAGAATTGTCAAAAATAAAATTGATTGTAGGTTGAATGTGATTCTCCTCCTTTCCATTACCAAAACAAAAAAAATTCTACGTAAGAAGAACTTACTGGAATACGGAATACCTGGAATTCGAATGTACAACATTCAAACACACATAAAAAGTCAATCAAATTGTTCACTAATCAAACAACACACAAACTACAAAATTAATATAATTTCCATTTTTTGACTTAAGTCGGCTTTTCACGTATTCATTCGTTTTACCTTTTTTACCTTTTTTAACCTTTCTTTACATATTGTGCTAAAAAAGAAAACGTGTAATTTTACAAAATTCTAATAAAAAATTTCCCATCTTTCAAATCCCGCCCATTTGTATATTGTATTGTATAAAGGGTGATTTTTTAAAAGCTATAGGAAAGTTTTTCAAAAAAAAAAAAACACAAAAAATTCAGAAAAATGTATGAAATCTTTATTTGAATCGATTGTACGGTCCATATAATTTAATGTTTGAAGATTATTTCATGCAAATGTTGACCTTGACTGTGCCTCAAATGGTCCACCCGCTTAGTCCAATTTTGCCATTTCCACGCTTTTGAGTGACAGAGGCCCAATTGCTGCGAACGGCGACGTTGATGGTCATCATTAACACTGGCCGATACAGCTGCGATATTTCCTTCAGTTCGCACTCTACGTAAGCGTGTTGGTGGTTTAATGTCCAACAATGTAAATTTGGTGCGAAATTTAGTCACAATAGCCCGAATAGCCGATTCAGTTGGTCGATTAAACTGACCACTGAAGCGCGCGAGGAACTTTCTTAACGGAGCACGCATTTTGATAATAAAATTCAATAATTTGCAAGCGTTGTTCGTTTGTAAGACGATTCATGGTTAAATTATAGACCAAACTGAAGATGTTTGACAGTGAAACAAAACACGAAACGTGCGTCAGCTGTTTAAACCAGTGTTGCCAAAAAGATAATAGCTAAAAAATCACCTTTTGTTATTTCTATATTATATTTGTATTAACTCACACAACAATATAGGAATCTTGGCGTCGAATATACTCTAAAACGGTTTTTAATTTCGAATGGGAAGGGTCACGGCCACTTTCCGCCCACCTTTGCACAACTATTTACACTGGATCTACTAACACAAATTTTCAGCACTCTAGGTGTTATAGAACTGACAATATATACGAACGTATGTGAGTTAGCACGTCCATTTTTCCAATACCGCCCATTTTTGGCACAACTAAGCAGGTTTATGCTAGATGCACTCACACAAAATTTCAGTATTGTATCTGTCATATAACTGAATATATTCGAAAATAGGTTATAACTTCGTATGGGAGGTGCCACACCCACTTTCCCAATAGCGGGCATTTTTGGCACAACTACGCACATTGATGCTAGATGCACCTACATAAAATTTCATCACTCTAGGTGTCCTGGAACTGAGAACATTCAAAATTGGGTTTTAACTTCGTATGGGAGGTTCCACGCCCACTTTTCCAATACCGCCCATTTTTGGTACAACTACGCACATTGATGCTAGATGGACTTACACAAAATTTCAACACTCTAGGTGCCATAGAACTGACAATAGTCAATAATAGGTTTTAACTTCGTATGGGAGGTGCCACGCCCACTTTTCCAATACCGCCCATTCTTGGCACAATTACCCACATTGACGCTAGATGCACCTACACAAAATTTCAACACTCTATGTATCCTAGAACTGACAATATTCAAAATTGGGTTTTAACTTCGTATGGGAGGTGCCACGCCCACTTTTCCAATAACGCCCATTTTTGGCACAATTACCCACATTGACGCTAGATGCACCTACACAAAATTTCAACACTCTATGTGTCCTAGAACTACAATATTCAAAATTGGGTTTTAACTTCGTATGGGAGGTGCCACGCCCACTTTTCCAATACCGCCCATTTTTGGTACAACTACGCACATTGATGCTAGATGGACTTACACAAAATTTCAGCACTCTAGGTGCCATAGAACTGACAATAGTCAATAATTGGTTTTACCTTCGTATGGGAGGTGCCACGCCCACTTTTCCAATACCGTCCATTTTTGACACAACTACCCACATTGACGCTAAATGCACCTACTAAAAATTTCAGCACTCTAGGTGTCCTAGAACTGACAATATTCAATATTGGGTTTTTACTTCGTATGGGAGGTGCCATGCCCACTTTTAAAATACCGCCCATTTTTGGCACAACTGTTCAGACTAACAATTAGTGAACTTTCACAAAAATTCAAGGCTCTAGCTCCAACAGTACTCCAAATATGCTAATTTATAAAAGACGACTAAAACCCCAATTTGTGTGGGAGGTGCCACGCCCACTGAAAATATCAAAAAATTATATAGCCTATTTTCACCACCGGTTCAGCATGAACATACTGTGAAAATTTCAAGAAGATCGGTCCAGTAGTTTAGGCTGCTATAAAGAACAAACAAACAAACAAACACAGATTCATTTTTATATACACTCACTAGAAAAAGTCTGCGTACAAGTAGAGAAACCAAAGAAAGATACAAAAACAACATACCAAACCTGGGTTTTAGATTATGAATTAAGTTTTTATTTAAAAATTAAAGTACAACAATTTCTAGTGCAATAAAATTGAAAAAGAAACCAAAAAACTAAACCCGCAACAATTCAAAAACTAGGTTTTAAAGTAAAAAAAAACGTTAGAAATAGTCTGCGTACAAAATGTATATTCAGTATAGAGATGCAATGAACTGCATATTTTTTTGAACTTTAGTAGCTAGTAGGGTAGCCTTTTCTTTGGAGAACCTCTGCTAATCGTTTCGGCATGGATTGGACAAGTTTTGAGGTTTCCTCTGATGTTATTTTTTCCCATTCCTGCTGCAATACTTCTTTCAGCATACTTTTTGATGAAATGGAGTGCTGCCGTATCTTTCTTTCCAGTAAGTCCCAAAGATGCTCGATGGGGTTCAGATCAGGGGACTGGGGAGGTGTTCGTAACTGGTGTGGAACGTTATATAGCAACCAGAGCTTCACAATGTCGGCTGTATGCTTCGGGTCGTTATCTTGCTGAAATAAATAATGACCCTGAAGTCCCAATTTCACTGCACTCTGTTTCAAGTTAGCTTTCAAAATGTCAAGGTAACCTCGTTTGTCCATAGTTGACTCAATGAACTGCATTTTTCCTACTCCATTAGCTGCCATACACCCCCACAACATAACTCCACCTCCTCCATGTTTAACTGTGCCCGATAAATTTTCTTTACTAAGTGCAGTACCTGGTTTTCTCCACACCATTTGACGTCCTTTTATTCCAAATATACAAAATTTGCTCTCATCAGAGAATATAACTTTTTTCCAGAATTCTGGTGGCTTATTTATGTGGTCTTTTGCAAATTTAATTCGTTTCTGTCGGTTTTGTATTGAAATAAAAGGTTTCTTACGTGCAACTCGGCCGCGATAACCAACCTTTTTAATGATTTTCCGAACAGAGTCATCGCAAATTGATTTCTTAAATTGTTCCTTAACATTTGCAGCCACTTTAGATGCAGGAATTCTCGGGTTCTGTTGTACAAACTGAACTACATAACGTCTTTCTCTTTTGGTCAATATGGAAGGGCGGCCAGAGCGAGGTTTGGATAAGAAATTTCATGTTTCCTTATAAGTATTTACTACTCTTTGAACAGAAGAATGTGTCCTTTCGACTATTGCACCAATTTCTCTCAAGGTTTTACCATGTTTCCACAAATATACAATAATTTTCCTTTCAGCAGCGTTAATTTCTTTCCGTTTTCGATTCATTGCAAATGAATTTTTTAAAATATTGGAAATTATTGTTTGGTCAGTTTGACAAAAGAATACAATTGAAAATAGTAAAAATTTGAAGTTTAAAGTGAAATAAAAACCATGGATACCGCTATCTAATTTTTGTACGCAGACTTTTTCTTTGTTAATTATGGGACTTTTTTAAATGTCATCTATATATAGGAGTGTTTTTAACCATTTTTATATATTTGACTTATGTATTAAGCAACCAACAATTTACAGATTTTAACTATTTTTGGGCAAAATAACCATTCTTACTTTAAATATAAGTATGTACGCAGACTTTTTCTACTGAGTGTATATAGATTACGCTTTACCCACGCCCCTTATTATACCCTACACATAATTGTCCTAGGTAATATTAAATCCTTCACAACTTCTATACTGGTGCATGGGATCCACTATGACTTGATATTTGATCATGTTTTTACAATTATTTACGAATGTGGAAGCTGGGACCACGTGACACGAACCTCCTGGTACCTTCCATACAAATTATCCTGCCAGCAGACTTATGTTTATTTCCAAAAAAAAGTACAAATCGTCTCCTAAATATAATTCCAACTATACAATAAAAAACCAGAACCTTTTTCAATTGCATATATACGATCTCCATCGCTGTTTCTGTGTCTGTTCAAAATTTGGTCAACAGGTGATTGAAAAAATAACGTATGATTTCTCATTAAAAGAAAATAATAAATTGGTCAGTTTACAGAATAGGAATACCAATATCGTAGAAAACTACACCCGATTAAACAAAAAACTTTAATCAAAACCACCCAAAACAAGTAAAAACGGCGTTAAGTTCGGCCGGGCCGAACTTTATATACCCTCCACCATTGATTGCATTCCACAGAGGATGTCGAATTTCTTAGAAGTGCAGTAATATCACAGGAAAATATAATTTTTTTATATAGCGAAATCAAAACAAATACAAATATTAAAAAAAATAATTTTATAAATAAATATATTTTAATTATTGCAAACCACGCTTATAAGGCAAGGCTACCACTACGCCAATTCAAAAAATAATTATTCTTCTCTTTATATTTTCAAAAAGCTTAAATACCATAAATATTGGTAGATAGTGGGTGCTACAGTTGGCTGTATTTCCATTCTATTTTAATTCCCAAAGAACAAATTTTGAAAATCCATTATCAGACGTGCATAGTGCAAGATAACCTAACTTCATGATTCAACCAATTTTTGCCTTAAAAGAAAAAGTACGAATTTGGAAAGAAAAACTTTTTATTTTGCATGACTATGCAGTCAGAGGAATGTATACACCGAATTCCATGATTCCAGCTGCGCCCATTTGGTTGGTACCATTTTTATCCCTCTGTATCCATTGTATCCCTTTAAAGTACGAAATTAAAAAAAACTTTTATTTTTCATGTCTACATAGTCAAATGAATGTATACTCCGAATTTCATGACTCTAGCTGCGGTCATTTGGTTGGTACTATTTTTATCCCCTTTTTCCATTTTGACCCCAAAAAGTCCGAATTTCGAAAAATCCATTTATTTTCCGTTTCTACACAGACAGAGGAATGTATACTCCGAATTTCATGACACTAGCTGCGGTCATTTGATTGGCACTATTTTTTATCCCCTTTTTCATTTTAACCCCCAAAAAGTACGAATTTGAAAAAATCCGTGTATTTTACGTGTCTGTGCAATCAGAGGAATGTATACACCGAATTTGAGTATTCTAGGGGCAACCGTTTGGTTGGTACCATTTTTATCCTCTATTCCCATTTTACCCCTTAAAAGTACTAATTTGGAAAAAATACTTTTATATTTTGTATCTACTCTATTAGAGGAATGTACACACCGAATTTCGTGTTTCTAGCTGTTGTCGTTTAATATGTACCATTTTTTATCCCTTTTGTGTCCCATTGTTATGGTGCCCTTTTATGCTATAAAGGAATGCGCATTGCAAATATCAAGTAAATACAAGCTAATATGTTAAAAAAAACATGCTGAAATACTCTAAATATTAGGGGTATTTTCAGTCCTTGTGAGGGAAAATTTTTTTCCCTCTGGGCCGATTTCGTCCACTTTCAATACCAACCGATCTGCAACCGTAAGACACATTTAGGAAAAATTTGAACCACCTAGCTCATTTCGTTCGGCCGCTATCGTGCTTTCAACAGACAGACAGACGGATATGGCTATATCATCTTAGAATTTTACCACGACCCAGCATATATATACTTTATGGGATCTCCGATGAATATTTTAAGGTGTTACAAACGGAATGACAAAGTGAATATACCCCCATCCTGGAGGTGGAGGGAATAAAAAATATACACTATTTATTCATGGGACGAAATATTAAAGACAATTAAATGGTAATGAGAAAGCTTTCGGGTAGATCATAACATGATGTTTTGGATAGAACATGATGTATTGGATATGTGGAATATCTTGGATATATCGCGTATGTAAATTTGCAAAAATGCTGATGAGAGCATTGTAACACCAAGCACTTCATACAGAAGCGCCACTGATGATTCGACCGCCACAAAACAATGAAATAAATATATGACCATTGACCAATGTGTACATGATTGAGTGTGGGTCTCCTCCTTTCCATAACTTAAAACTGGAAATAGCTGGAATTCGAAAGTTTTACATTCAAAGCACGACCCTACTTGAAGGGACGTACAGACATGGCTAGTGCATACGTTACACATTCGATTTGTTGCACTTTTCGCTTATCCCAAATTATATATGTACCAGTTAGAATGATAGTGGTCTAAGTCACACTTTATCCGTTCTGAGATATGCAATGGTTTATGTTTGAGTCAATTGAAAAATATTTTTCCACCGAAGTACAAAATTTTTTTCTTAGAATATTCTACTACTATCGAATTCAAAAAAAATCGACAACGTTGGTACCGTCTAATGGAACCACTACTTTCAGAGGGTGTACTGACTTAGACCACAAAAAAAAATTGAAAAAATTGAACACACAAAATTTTTAATTTTTCGCAAAAGTAATATTTTCTTACCAAAAATGAAATTGGAAAGAAAACAAAAATATTTTATTTCAAAAAAATGTTCCAAAAAAATATAAATATTTACAGTTGTTCGTCTAGAAACTTTGTATTAAAATTATTCTTTACTTTTCAAATAATTCATTTTATTGTTATTCAAATTATCTGAAGCACGTAAAATGGACATTATAAATAAAAAATGTTTGTTTCCATCGCCACACATCAATATTAGTTGATATAGTGTGACTTAAACCACTTTCAACATAACACTAAAGACAATTTTGGTGTGCATAAAATGAGAACTGTCATTGTAAGGGTAAATTTTTTATAAATGTTCTTAAATTAGAGATCTAATCAAACAACAGAGAAAAAAATGGATATCTCATTTTTTTTGGATTTTTGACTTAGACATTCCAACTGGGACATATGTACTCATATCTTGTAGGCTCAGGGTATGGAAGCATTATGTCGTTGCTTTCTAAAGATGGTGTCTTGGGCCACCCTGTAATGTAATATATGTATGGAAAGAAGTTTATGCACTGTCCAAAGGCAAAATGGAAAGTAACCCAAAGTCGTTGTAAATTTAGTATGACACACAGTGGTTCAAAATATTTTTTATACCCTACACCACAGAGTATAATGACTTTGTGCATTTGTTTGTAACACCCAAAAGGAAACGGGATAGACCCATCGTTTATTATACCAATCGACTTAGAATCACTTTTTGAGTCGATTTAGCGATGTCCGTCTGTCCATCTATTCTTGTAATCAAAGTCCAGGTCGCAATTGTGGTTAGAATTAAATGAAACGTTGTACAATGAAGTTTCATGAGATAAGGACGAACGCTATTTAATTTGAAGAAAATCGGTTCAGATTTATATATATATCTCTCATACGAATTTCGCTCACAATTCGACTTCTTCCGCTCTAGAAACCACATATTTTAAACGATTTTCTTCAAATTTAGCAAAACAACGTATATTTTAACTAGAAACAACTCTGGTAAAAATGGGCCAGATCGGTTCAGATATGTATATATAGCTCCCACACACATATGTCTCCCCCGATTTGATTATTTCCGCTGTAGAAACCACATATTTTAACAGACTTTCTTCAAAATTGGCAAAACAAATTATATTTCAACTATAAACGTCTATGCCGAAAGTGGATCATATCGGTTGAGATTTATATATATATCTCCCACACAAATGTCTCCCTCGATTTGATTATTTCCGCTCTAGAAACCGCATATTTTAACAGATTTTCTTCAAATTTGGCAAAACAAATTATATTTCAACTATAAACAGCTCTGGTAAAAATGGGCCAGATCGGTTCAGATATGTATATAGCTCTCACAGAAATGTCTCTCACAATTTGATTACTTCCGCTCTATAAACCACATAATTTAGCTGATTTTCTTCAAATTTTGCAAACCACCTCATATTTCAACTAAAAACATCCACGGTGAAATTGGGTCAAATCGGTTCAGATTTATATATAGCTCCCATATAAATGACTCCCCCGATCTAATTCTTTCCGCTCTAGAAACCACATATTTAACATATTTCCATCAAATTTGAGAAAGCGTCTTATATTTCAGAAAACCTATGCTAAAAATGTGTCAGATCGGTTCAGATTTATATATTTTTATATATTTATATATTTTTACAAATACAGATAGAAGTAAGAAATTTGTAGTATATAAAGAGTGATTTTTTTGAGGTTAGGATTTTCATGCATTAGTATTTGACAGATCACGTGGGATTTCAGACATGGTGTCAAAGAGAAAGATGCTCAGTATGCTTTGACATTTCATCATGAATCGTCTTACAAACGAACAACGCTTGCAAATTATTGAATTTTATTATCAAAATGCGTGCTCTGTTAAGAAAGTTCATTGCGCGCTTCCATTTTATGGTCAGTTTAATCGACCCACTGAAGCGGCTATTCGGGCTATTGTGACTAAATTTCGCACCAAATTTACATTGTTGGACATTAAACCACCAACACGCTTACGTAGAGTGCGAACTGAAGAAAATATCGCAGCTGTATCGGCCAGTGTTAATGATGACCACCAATTTTCGATTCGTCGCCGTTCGCACCAATTGGGTCTCTGTTACTCAAAAACGTGGAAATGCCAAAATTGGACTAAGCGGATGGACCACCTAAGACGCAGCCGCGGTCAACATTTAAATGAAATTATCTTCAAAAAGTAAATGTCATGGACCAATCTAACGTTTCAAATAAAGAACCGATGAGATTTTGCAAATTTTATGCGTTTTTTTTTAAAAAAAAAGTTATCAGGCTCTTAAAAAATCACCCTATATATACCCGGTTCAAATGTAACGACCTTTTTATACCCTACACCACAGGGATTGAATAGGTGTAGGGTATCATATAGTCGGCCACGCCCGACTTTAACCTTCCTTACTTGTTTGAAATAATTCTGTAACTATTGAAAGGAACGATAAATATCAATTTAAGCAAAAACTTCGTAAAAAAAATGACACACCATTATTTGAAAGTCCCTTACTTCAATATAAGAGCCATTTATTAATAGATTTACTTCAAAAATTCCTTGTTTTTTTTCGTTAAGATGCCAGCTATTACAAACAAAAACAATATATTTTTTATATAATTTGAAACGGGGTATTTTTAAGTCTACAAAGAGTATAATAATTTCAACATTTATCCATAGATTTGTTACATATAAACAATGTTTTTGCGTTAGAATGTTAGCTAATAAAGCAAAAAAAATATTATATTATATTATGCTATTTTTATTTATGATTTTTTTCGTGCCACCAAAAATATTTTTTTTTCCAAAAAGACATAATTTGTTCCCAAATTTTTGGAGGCTGTTCCTAAACCACTGCTTCTATGTGAAAGTGTAACTCACAACATTTATAGTCATCATAATAACTTTTAATACATACCACATAAGCGGATGCGATCGCACCAATCTAAAATGAGAGTACAAATTTTAAATTTAGAAAAAGATATTAAAAAATCGGTACAAAAAACCTTTTTTTGTATCGATTTTATAACTCAGCATGCCACAATGCACACAAAAAATCTTTTTAGGCTTGGACACAAAATTTTTGTTGGATAGTATTATTGAATTATTTAAAATTTTAAGTTAAAATCGGCATAAAAAATACAGATAATTTTTTCAAATTTCTGATTTTATTAGAAAGGTTGAAAATTGCCATTTAATAGTGGAACTCATTCATATGAGATACTGCCGAGCCAGTCATGGTAGCTCGGCAGTATCTCATCCGATCAATCCAATTTCTCAGTACAGCCCAAAATCCACACCAGACAGTCACCCGTTGTGGACGCAATGGCTGCTCAATAGTCACGTGTGGGTTCTCTGAGCCCCATATGCGGCAATTTTGCTTGTTGAAATAGCCACCGAGATGAAAATGAGCTTCATCCAAAAACACGAAAATTTTCCACGTAAATTTCATGACTCACTACTATTGGAAGTAAGTTTTTAATATTTCCCAATTTTGTTCGAGCGTATAGCGTCCCATTTTGCAAATGTCAAAAATAAACCTGAATATAAACAAGTAACGAAAGGATAAAGTCGGGCGGGGCCGACTCTATGATACACTCCACTTTCTATCCGAATACAATTCAATTCAGTAAAAAAGTGAAAACGGGAAGGTTTTTTGTATCCTGTAAATGTATGTGTTTGACAAAAAATGTTAAACCGGAAAGGACATTTGTATGAGGATATATTGAAACCTGGAACGAAATAGGTGAAATATAAAGTGTATAGTTTGGCCAAAATCGGTTAAACTTTTGGGAGCAACATTTGTATTTGGGCTATATTAAAATCTGAACCGAACTTACCCACTTTCACAAAAGGTTTGTTTAGTTGGACTAATAGATGTTGTGCCAATTATAAAGAAAATCGGGTACAATATGTGGTTTCTATAGCGCAAAAGTCAAATCGGGTGCGACATTTGTATGGTGGCTATATCTAAATCTGAACTGATCTAGCCCGCTTTAGCCACAGGAGTTTCTAATTAGATTATAAGATGTTGTGCCAAATTTAAAGAAAATCGAGCACAATATGTGGCTTTTAAAGCGGCAAAAGTCAAATCGTGAGCGAGATTTGTATTGAGGCTATATCTAAATCTGAACCGTTCTTACCTAATTTCTGCACAGGTGTTTTTAGTTCGATTATAAGCTGTTGTGCCACATGTAAAGAAAATCGAGTACAATATGTGGTTTCTATAACGGCAAAAGTCAAATCGGGAGCGACATTTGTATGGGGGCTATATCTAAATCTGAACCGATCTTACCGAATTTCTGCATATGTGTTTCTAGTTGGATTATAAGATGTTGTGCCAAATTTAAAAAAAATCGAGTACAATATGGGGTTTCTAGAGCGGAAAATGTCAAATCGGGAGCGACATTTGTATGGGGGCTATATATAAATCTGAACCGATCTGACCTATATTCATCATGGGTGTTTCTAGTTGGATTATAAGATGTTGTGCCAAATTTAAAGAAAATCGAGTACAATATGTGGTTTCTAGAGCGGAAAATGTCAAATCGGGAGCGAATTTTGTATGGGGCTATATCTAAATCTGAACCGATCTGACCCATTTTCATCATGGGTGTTTCTAGTTGAAATATAAGATGTTTTGCCAATTTTAAAGGAAATTTGTTGTAATATGTGGTATCTAGAGTGAAAAGAGTCAAATCGGGAGTGAAATTCGTATGGGGGCTATATCTAAATCTGAACCGATTTTCTTCAAATTAAATAGCGTTCGTCCTTTTGCCGAAAAAAGTCATTGTGCAAAGTTTCATTCAGTTATGTCTACAATTGCGACCTGTATCGTGATTACAAGAATAGATCGACTGACGGACGGGCATCGCTAAATCGACTCAAAAAGTGTTTCTAAGTCGATCGGTATAATTAACAATGAGTCTATCTCGTTTCCTTTTGGGTGTTACAAACAAATGCACAAAGACATAACACTCTCGTGGAGTGTTATTTAAAATGTTAAAAGGCCCACCCTATAGTAAGTGTTACTTCCACAACCTCAGTACACCACAACTATCCATTAGAGTGACGTGTCCATCTTAGCAGGAACAAATAACTTTATTAAAACTCCCCTTCTGATGCTATATATTAATTTTTCGGATCTAATTCCTACTCCTGAATATCTCAATTTTCTCTCGCACCTTTTCTTTCCTCAGTCCTTTTCTCCCACTTCATTTTATTTATTTATTTTATCATCATTTCCATGTCCACAATTGTGTATTTCAAAAAAAATATTTCTCTCTCCTGATCAAAATTTTCATTTTTAGTTTTGAACCTGGACCGGGACCGTTCACATGTATTTGCCAATGTACGAGTATGTTTGTTGTTAGAGAGGCAAAAGTTTGTAATGCCAACAAAAAACACGCCGAGCAAACAAATATGCATAGATAAAGTTGGCTTACATTCACTAGAACAACAATGCCAACAACTGACCAAGCCATGCCACAAAACTCTGTCAAACACACACCCACACACAAACTCACACTAATGGCAAATGTTACTCAGGACTTTTGTTGAAGCCACAACAATGGCTGCACAAGTTTTTGCACAATCAGGCAGGACCCACAAACAAATTTATTTACTCCATCCTTTGTGTGTTGGTGTGTGTGGACATAAAGGACACTGTTTGTTTTACACCTTCTGCCGACTGGACGGAGTCTCCATGACTGGACACGTTTGCCATCCGGTCCATCGGATGTATGAAATATTATGTTTTTGCCTTTCGGTAGTTGGTGCAAGTACAAAAAACAAAAATATTTTTGATTTTAATTTTTAATTGCATTCACCGCACATGAAAAACAGCTGATGTTACTTCCCCAACCAGCCAACCAACCAAGCCGACCAACATCGGCCAAAGACAATGAAATGTAATTTACATAAAGTATTACAAGCTGGCGGGAGGGAGATCAACAAATAGGCACAATTAAATTGAAAATGCGAGAGGAATTTAACCCGCATCTAGTAATTACAGCAAATTTATTGGAAGAGATTAAAATATGATGCTGGACAAACATAAAAATGTAGGAATATCTCTCTAATAAAATTGTCAGACAAACATATACATACGAGTAATTGCCTAGAAATTTATTTCTTGCAACTATAAATTTAACACGTTGGGTATTGGTGCAATCTTTATAAAGTGTCATAATTGAATTATATGATGTACGCCCTCTAGGAGTTGCTAGCGGCAACATTAACGTGCTAAGAATAGAAATTAGAAATTACGTATTGTTATAGATGTTATGGTGGATTGGTTTATGTTAAACAGGATGTTAATATTGGAAATTTGTAGGACACCAAAGTGGAGATATTGTCAGATTGCTGGGAACCAAGATGAGAAGAGAAGACAATAGCGGATCGCCCGTTGTTGACTTAAGTCGACAAATGTGAAAATGTAAAAATATCTCTACACAAACTACCAGGAATATGTAATGGTCAAGAAATTTATCCTTATGAAATGCAGAGAAATGGGGAAAAAGAAAACTAAGATGGGGAGAGAAGAAGATAACAGACCTTCTGCTTTTGGCTTAAGAAGCAGAGATACAAGCCGCCGCCGCATGTTTCTGCACGAGCCGCGCCGCAAAATAGACAACCCACTTAAAATTACAAAAGAAAATATAACTGTCGACTTAGACAACCTTCCACTGCGAAATATGTGGATCTTTCTTTGAATTTGGTATCCCACTATATGATGACGTCTATAGATTCTATTTTGATTTGAAAGTCGCATTTGTATAAGTCAATTCCAGTATATATGGCTATATGTTCCTATAAAACACAACAAACAACAGTCCCTCTATTGCGCTTCTTTAGTGTGTCAAAGTAGGTAAAGCTTTACCATTCTTAGGAAGGATTATGATATTCAAGATGTCTGGTCAAATATGCCTCACATGAAAAGCTGTAATTGCAAATATATTTATTAAATTCATCCATATTATAAATTTTGGGAATGGATTCCCACTCCCAAAAAATAATTGTATGGGGAAATAATATTAAATTACGGGAACATTGGCTAATATTAACGTATATTGAACTACTGGCCATATACAGCCGAAAGCCGCCGCCGATAATAATGGTTCGGCTTGTAACTCTGTTAAGAAGGTTCACAGATGCCCTCTATAAGACGCTAGCGGCAATGTTAACGGATATTAGTCTGCGAGAGATTAGTAATTATGGCTTACTATGGATGTTATAGTGAATGGTCGATGAGAAGAAACTAGTATTGAAAAGTTGAAGAAAAACACAGTAGGGAGATGAGGAGAAAAGGGAAGCAAAATAGGGACTGATAAATATCAAAATGTTGTAGTTTTGTCAGACCTCTACAATTTTCTAGACAATTATTTCTTATAATAATAGCAAAGGGTGGGTAAATTGTAAGGGTCGATGTTGAATGTGAACCACACCTAAACGTCAAGTTTTTTTCGGCATTTCATTTGACTTTTTTCAATTTCAGACTAACTCAATTTGAACCATGGAAAGATACACAATCGAGCAACGCGTTAAAGTTATTCAGGCTAATTGTGAAAATGGGCGTTCAAATCAAAATGCGTGATTTTCGTGATTTTTTCGGTCAATTTGATGATGCACATTTTTACCTCAGTGGATTCGTCAAAAAACAGAATTGCATTTGGTCGAATGATAATCCAAGAGTGATTCTCGAAAACAAATGCACCCACAAAGAGTGACTGTTTGGTGCGGTTTATGGCGGCATCATCGAACCTTATTTTTTCCAAAATAAGGTCGGTTAGGCAGTTACTGTGAATGATCTTCCCTATCCAGGTATGATAACGAACTTTTTATGGCACGAATTGGAAGATATGGATGTGGACGATATGTGGTTTCAACAGGACGGTACCACTTACCTCACAGCTAATGAAACAATGTCTCTTTTGCCCGACAAATTCAATGGCCGTTACGTGGCGTGTCAATTGGCCGCCAAGATCATGTGATTTGACACCGTTGGACTTCTTTATTTGGGGTTATTTGAAAGAAAAAGTGTACGTCGACAAGCCAGCAACCATTCAAGAGCTAAATAATGACATAATTCGGCACATTAACGGTATATAACCTCAATTATGCCTCAGCGTCGTCGAAAATTTGGATCATCGAAGGGAGGTGTGCCGCCGAGGTCGCGGCGGCCATTTGGTCGATATTTTGTTCCATACATTATTGAAGCATACCAATATTATAATATTAAAAAGAAATTACAATAATTTTTCTTTCAAAATCAATATCGGCCCTTAAAATGTAACCACTATTTAGATTGAATTCATTCCTATTGTTTCAATTTTCATGTAATGTTAAAGCTGAATTATGTGGTATGTAAGCCACCTAGGAATCGATGGAGACTCGATATTAGCGAACTGCGTAATCAATCGGTTCCATTTTTCATTTCAGAGAGTGGTATTGAAATTTGATGGAAATGGGTTGATGAAACAAGAATTTGGATTGTGTGTCGTTATCGCACATTAGGGTCTGCCATTTCCGTCCTAAAAGAGTTTAGACGAATATTTGAAGGCACTCAATGAGGTTCGTAGACAATTTTTCCGAACGTGGGGCAGTCACAAGAAGGCATTATCATCGAAGGCTCCTCAGTTCGGACGCAGGAAACTATTGAATTGTCGATTCTGCAGTTTCGACAAGGATCTTATCTACTCAAATGGATATCAGCAGACAGTCTTTGCAGACAATTTTACATAAGGATTTGCATTTATTTCCTTATAAAATCCAAATCATACATAAAATCCAAGATCATTCAAATGGTGATTGAAGGCGACAACATGTTAAACTGAATTTCTGTCGAAGTCCATTTTGAGCCAAACGGCAATGTTAACAAACAAAATTGTGAAATAATGTACGAGACAAAATTGCATCTAG
Organism: Polietes domitor; assembly: GCA_947397865.1. Lineage (NCBI taxonomy): Eukaryota > Metazoa > Arthropoda > Insecta > Diptera > Muscidae > Polietes > Polietes domitor. Next base: position 19,376,424 of record OX377620.1, on the reverse strand, counting down.
TTCGAGAAACGGTGCGATGACAGTTTCATCAAGCTGACTTTACTTTACTTAAACGGTGTTACGGTTACGGTCATTATGTTGAAAGGGTTTTTTTCTTTAAATAACTGTGTCAGTGTCCTAATTTCCAACATACGCAGGCTATGGAAAATACTGTCAACTTCTATATTTATAGAACAATTTTAAAAACATTGCTAAATATCCCAGTCATGGAGTAGTTCAAGCTCCGATATACAAGTTATGTATAAAGGTTTTAATTTTACCTAGGATGTTTATATTTGTCTAGGAGGTACTAGAAGAAGCTTGACTAAAGCATAAATATTTTGTTGGTTTAAACTTTAATGTGAGTATAAAATATATCGTTACATTAATTCTGGAAATTTTTTCGAATTCGATTTTTTTACAAACTCCGATGTATTCCAGCGTTTCACAGTGGTTCAAAATCGATTTTTATACCCTCCACCTCCATGATGGGGGTATACTAACTTTGTCCTTACGTTTGTAACACCTTAAAATATCGACCCGAGACCCTATAAAGTATATATATTCTTGATCGTCATAAAATTCTAAGACGATCTAGCCATATCCGTCCGTCCGTCTGTTGAAAGCACCCTAGCATCTAAACGAAAGGAGATACAACGTTCAAATTTTCCATATATGGGTCTTATAGTCGTAGATCGGTTGAGATTGAAACGGGGCGAAAGCGGCCTAAAGGTATAAAAAATAGTACCGATCAAATGACCGCAGCTAGTCATGAAATTCGGAGTATACATTCCTCTGACTGTGTAGACACGGATAATAAACTGATTTTTCGAAATTCGTACTTTCAAGGGATACAATGGTACAGAGGGATAAAAATAGTACCAACTAAACGACTACAGCTAGAATGATGAATAATTGCGTAGAAACGTCAAGGGGGTAAAAATGGTACCAACCAAATGTTCGCAGCTGAAATCATGGAATTCGGTGTATACATTCCTCTGACTGCATAGACACGCAAAATATAAATAAAAAGTTTTTTTCCAAATTCTTAATTTTTCTTTTACGACAAAAATTGTTGAATCGTGAAGTTAGGTTATTTTGCACTATAAATTTTTACTTTTGGAATTAAAATAGAATGGAAATACAACCAACTGTAGCACTTACTATCTACCAATATTTATGGTATTTAAGCTTTTTGAAAATATAAATATAAGAATATTTATTTTTTGATTTGAAATAAATAATTGTTTGAAATAATTAAAATATTACATTTATTTATAAAATTACGTTTTCAATATTTGTATTTGTTTTGATTTGGCTATATAAAAAAATTATATTTTTCTGTAATATTACTGCACTTCTACAAAAAACGACAACCTCTGTGGAATGCAATCCATGCTGGAGGGTATATAAAATTCGGCCCGGCCGAACATAACGCCGTTTTTACTTGTTTTCGATATGTCTGCTTGAACTTCCTTGATATTGGGTATGCGCATTCCCCCATAACAAAAACGTGCACCATAAAGAGATTCTTAATCGTAGGGGCTGAAGTGGGCATATCAAACGGAGCTATAAACACGAAAGTGTGTGTGTACATTCCACTAATTGAGTAGATACGTAATATAAAAGTATTTTTCCTAATTCGTGCTTTTAAGGGGTCAAATGGGAATAGAGGGATAAAAATCGTAAGCACCTAAAATAATGAAATTCGGCGTATACATTCCTCTCACTGCGTAGACACGAAAAATAAAACGGTTTTTCCAGTATTCATTAGTTTCTGTACTCTTCAGTTCTCAGCGCCCAAAGGACATTATTGAGGCAACTCAGGCAACATATTGAATTCATGAAAATACAAATAAGTTCAGAAATTCACATTTAAATAAAAAATTAATTAAAACATTTCGTATCTTAAAATATACGTATATGTGTAATATTTAACTGTAATTATATCAGAAGAGTTTCAAACATTGAAATTGTACGAAGGGATTTTAGGTCTAACGGCAAATCGTTATATTTAATACAACCAACGTAATCTATACGTTGCTTGGTTTTCTACAATCTACATCTTCGAATTCGGAAATTCGTTCCATTCCTAGTATTAAAATTAGTTTGATTTTGGGAAAATGTTATGGTGTGGTACCCAATTTAGTTAATACACTTAAAGACAAACATTAACACCTGATACTCATGTAATCCATAAATCGGCAATCTTGTTTTCACAATATCTTTATATAATAAAATCGTCGAAAAAGTTTATGGTTAATTGTAAAGAGTGATTTTTTTGAGGTTAGGATTTTCATGCATTAGTATTTGACAGATCACGTGGGATTTCAGACATGGTGTCAAAGAGAAAGATGCTCAGTATGCTTTGACATTTCATCATGAATAGACTTACTAACGAGCAACGCTTGCAAATCATTGAATTTTATTATCAAAATGCGTGCTCTGTTAAGAAAGTTCAGAAAGAAAGAAATTGTGTTCAGCGACGAAGCTCATTTTTGGCTCAATGGGTACGTAAATAGGCAGAATTGTCGATTTTGGAGTGAATATCAGCCAGAAGCATTGCAAGAGCTACCAATGCATCCAGAAAAAGTCACAGTTTGGTGCGGTTTATGGGCTGGTGGCATCATTGGACCGTACTTCTTCAAAGATGATGCGAATCGTAACGTAACTGTGAATGGTGAGCGCTACCGTGAGATGATATCCAACTTTTTTTTTGCCCAAAATGGAAGAACTGAACTTGGTTGACATGTGGTTTCAACAAGATGGCGCTACATGCCACACAGCTCGCGATTCTATGGCCATTTTGAGGGAAAACTTCGGAGAACAATTCATCTCAAGAAATGAACCGGTAAGTTGGCCACCAAGATCATGCGATTTGACGCCTTTAGACTATTTTTTGTGGGGCTGCGTCAAGTCTAAAGTCTACAGAAATAAGCCAGCAACTATTCCTGCTTTGGAAGACAACATTTCCGAAGAAATTCGGGCTATTCCGGCCGAAATGCTCGAAAAAGTTGCCCAAAATTGGACTTTCCGAATGGACCACCTAAGACGCAGCCGCGGTCAACATTTAAATGAAATTATCTTCAAAAAGTAAATGTCATGGACCAATCTAACGTTTCAAATAAAGAACAGATGAGATTTTGCAAATTTTATGCGTTTTTTTTTAAAAAAAAGTTATCAAGCTCTTAAAAAATCACCCTTTAGGAATAACCAATTTTATCCCTTTTCCAAATGTTTCCACTTGAAAGTAAGAATTTTGAAAATTAAAAAAATATTATTTAAAAAATAACTTTTGCGTCTACATAGAGTATCATAACTTCTACATTTATCCATTGATTTTTTACATGTAAAATATTTTTTGGTGTCTGAATGTTATTTGTTAAAAATTAAAAAATACTTTTTCCATTTTTTATTTTTATGATTTTTCGTGCCCGCAAAATTTGATTTTTTTTTGGAAAAAAAATATTTTTTTCTGAATTTTTGAATACTGCTCCTAAACAATTGTTTCTATGTGAAAGTGTAAATTAAAAAAATACTTTTTTCCGATTTTTTTTATTTTTTTTTTGAGCCCGCAAAAATAGACTTTTGTCAAAAAAAAATTTGTTCCGAAATTTTTGAAGACTGTTCCGATGTGAAAGTGTAATTCGCAATATTTCTAGCTATCATGAGAGTACAAATATTTAAGGTACCCTCGCTGAAATTAAGTTAAAAATGTTTTAAAATAAAAATGTACCATAATTTTTTTAATATCGCTTTCGAATTTAGAAATCCAAAATACATCAGAAAATGTTATAAGTGACCCTTCCATAATAAAAGTGCAGAATATTTCGATCATCCATATTGCAGTTATATCGGCTTAATTCAACTCAGATAAGGACAATTTTTATGGGAGTTACTAGGAGCTTTGCTGGTTTAAAATGACAAAAAAATATTTTCAAATATCAAATTGCAGTTTATTTCGAATATCCGCATGGAAGTTACATTGATTTAATTTGCGCCTACGATCTGATTCAACTGTTTGAGTGGTATCAGAAAGGGTGCATCTCCGAACTTACACTAAATTTGGGCAAAATATTAATATGTACAACGATTGAATGAAAGTTCGAACTCATTTCGTTTACGATAGCCAGTCAGTCAGTTTGTGATGTTTATTCTTGCATTTTTATTTTGTCCAATGAATTAATGAAATTTACATGAAACTCTCAAAACAACTACATGGGATAACATATATACATATCTGGGATAACATATATGCATTCTATCTATGAGTGTAACGAATTCATTTTGTGTTTGAATGTGGAGTGTTTTTTTTTTAGTCTATTGAACGATGCAACATCATCATGTAAATGTTTACTTAACCACAATCAGTCACACACTCATACAAATTCATGCATACATTTCCATCCACATGCATACATAGGTGATGATGATGGCGACATAGCTGTCAATCAGCACGTAATGTCAACGCTAAAATGTTGCATTCACCAGGATATGTTCAAATTCACCACTTTTGTGCTGCATCCATCCACATCCACACACGAGCAATGACAGGTGGATGGACGGACGGACTGGTATGAAGTTTGCATTCGTGTAATGGCAATTTATACTAGAGTTGTTGTTGTTCCATGAGTTGTTGTGGCATATATAAATGCATATTTGCTGTTAATGTATGCGCACATGGAAATCAAACATGAAACCGCACAACCCAGACAGTTAAATAATATTATGATGCACTCTTTGGCAGCAACGAAACGAAAAATATCAAAATAACGACTGGATAATGAAAGCGGGTCGTAGGTGAACGTGATAACCCAGTGAACTATTTGAAATGTACTCTGTTAGAATAATCAATACTACCAACCCAGTTGCTACAATAAAATCTAAATATGCCGAATACAAATTTATTAGTAATTTCATATGAAGTGATCACACAAATGTTGACCCACCATTTTGATGACATTTGAAAATATGGACCATTTAAAATTTTATATTAGAAACGGCTATAAAAAAGTACGATTACACAGTGCAACACGAAAAATATAACCATATACGGACGTGATAAATGGCAAAAAAGTACCAATGTCTCCTAGTTTTGCCCAAAGTCATGCACTTTTTTATGGGTCCCCAAAGATTTTGGACCTCGGTGTCATTTTTGAAAAAAAATATCATTTTCTCAGCCACATATTTTGTAAACCGTTTGGAAGTTTGATTTACTCTCTGAGACAAAGTTGTAGCTCAAATCAAATCGATTTTTAACCTTTTTCCCCTGTTTAGGTCAAAATTCAAGGAAACAATCAACTACAAAAATTTACCTATGATCTCAATAAACAACTTTATAGGACATCTCCCAACAGTTTATAGGGCATCTTCCAAAAAAATGAAGTCGGACCACTCTAATAGCTTTTAACTTTATTTTGTCCTTATTTCGACAACTTTTTTATTATGAAAATTGAAGTTAACTTTTTCTCTTTTATTTTTATTAAAATTTGATGTGTTATAACGAAAATTAATAATTTTTTTTACCACGAGTGGAAATTTTTGTCCCGTCCGTTTTGTAGCGTCCGTATTTCTGCTGTACCTAATTAAAAAAATGTAAGAGATAATTCTCATATTTCATAAATCTACGAACAAAATATATCCCCTGACTTCTTCATTTACATGTATATCGTTCATTCCATATCATCACGACTCCGATTTTAGCGATTTTTAGCAGATATATTCCACTGTTAAAAATATTTTACACATATTTTTTTAACAAAAAACCGAAAATTTCTTTCAAAAGATAGGACCAATTGAAAATTGGGAAAATCAAGAAAAACGTGCCGAGGCATGAACATTGAAAATGGTGTAGTGAGAAAACGCGTGGGCACAATTCAAAGAATGAAGGCTTATTTTAAAGGTAATAACAAGTACTTTTCGCCGGCGATCTTGGATATTGACTGCTACTGACAACAATTTTGTGCATTTCTGATTTTTCTTCTTCCTTTCTATTTTTCACTATGGAAACACAAACCTAAAAATTCAGAAAAATTATAGGCATATTCCCTGATCGATTCTAAACAAATCCTAAAAATGTCAGCTTGGAGAAATAACAGGTTGTATTAAAAAAACATGTACTAAATGTAGTCGCCCGAGAAAAGTATTTTCTGAACGATTTCATAAACTGCTAGGAACTGCTTAAAGTGTGTGCCTTCGCTTCTAATTTTAAATAGTCGTTCAGATTTGCGTATATTTTCTATCACAATTTTGTGATATTCGCGATAACTCCCGACGTCGCGAACCAAAATGAAGCCGCGTAACGATACCTGTTGTAATCCATTTAAAATTGCAAAACAATGAAAGAAACCTATAAAATTTTTACGTTGGATAAATGCTTCGAACGGAAAAATAAGAATTTGTAATAGTTGCCGTTTAAGAATGAACAAACGTGTGTCTGTTATTTTATGAACAATCGTTCAGAAAATACTTTTTCGGGCGACTATATTTAGTAAATGTTTTTTTAAAAATACAACCCGTTATTTCTCCAAGCTGAAATTTTTATATATTTTATATATATTTTTTTTGAATATATTTTTTCTGAATTTTTAGGTTGGTGTTTCCATAGTGAGAAATACAAAAGAAGAGGAAAAATCAGAAATACACAAAATTGTTGTCAGTAGCAATCATATTTTGAATTGTGCTCACGCGTTTTCTCACTACACCATTTTCAATGTTCATACCTCGGCACGTTTTTCATGATTTTTCCCAATTTTGAATTGGTCATATATTTTGAAAAAAAAAATCGGTTTTTTTTGGTCTTCTACGAATCAAATATTTTATAAATTTTAGTTATCGTACAAAGTTTCAACGAAATCGGAAATGGTGATGTAAAAAAGGTGTTCGGTTTGACATGGAATGATCGATATAAGGAAAAACAAATTTCTCAAAAAATCGCTGAACTGTTTATATTTCTATAGGAGCTTCAAAAGTACTTCTGTTTTTAAGGCGTGCGAAATTCGCGTCCAGACCACTGGAAGATGCCCATATGAACTTCTAGGAATGATTCTCTCTCCGACTACAGTGCGTATGAGTGATATAATCCTTAATCTACAGCACGTATACGCTACCTACACACACTACAGCCAATATGATTTATTCAACGACATTTGACATTTTTGATGTTATATGTTCTTTATGACAAGAGCTACAACTTTGTCTCGGAGAGTAAATCAAAATTCCAAGCGGTTTGCAAGATATGAGCCTGAGAAAATGATCACTTTTTTTGCAAAAATGACAACGAGACCCCAAATCTTTGGGGCCCATAAACTAAAGTGCATGACTTTGGGCAAAACTGGGAGACACGGTTTTTTTTTGATCTTTTATCATGTAGTGGTGTCCGTATAAGGTTATATTTGCATGACTTAAAAAAATATACACAGTGTTATTCTTTCAAATTTTGGTTTAATTGGAAAAATTGTCATTTAATAATGGAACTCAATATATTTCATATGACTACCACGACTGGCTCGACAGTACCTCATCCGATCAACCCAATTTTTTAAACAAAATTCTTCAAGTTTTACAGAAAATTGGCCTATCTAAATAATCTTTTATTATTTTTTAATATTATAAACAAAAAATATACCTTCGATATTTGTAAAATATTTTTATTAATAGTTAATAATGTCAGAAGGATGCTCAATTTCTTCTAGTTTTGCAGAAAATTGTTCATTTTATGAACATTTTTCGATTTTTGTAAAATAATTTTTATTAATAGTCTCAGAAGCAGGCTTCATTTCTTCTAGTTTTACAGCAAATGGTCAAATCTTAAAAATATTTTTTTTTATTTTTTTAATTTTATAAACAAAAAAATATACCTTAGATTTTTGTAAAATAGTTTTTAATCGTCATAAAATTCTAAGACGATAGCCATCTTCGTCCGTCTGTTAAAAGCACGCTACCATCTAAACGAAAGGAACTAGGACGTCCAAATTTTCCATAAATGCGTCTTATAGCCGTAGATCGGTTGGGATTGAAACTGGGCGAAATCGGCCCAAAGGGAAAAATTTTTCCCTCATAAGGACTAATAATTTCAAATAATATCCCCTAATATTTTAGAGTATTTAAGCATACTTTTATATATATGTCTACGTACTTACTTGATATTGGGTATGCGTATTCCCCCAATAACAAAAACATGCACCATAAAGTGATTTTTATTCGTAGGGGTTGGTGGGTGGTGGTCAAAAAGGAGTAAAAATGGTACATATTAAACGAGAACAGCTAGAAAAACGAAAATCGGTGTATACATTCCTCTAATTGAGTAGATAAATAATATAAACGTATTTTTTCCAAATTCTTACTTTTAATATTTATGGTATTAACGATTTTTGAGAATATAAATATAAGAATATTTATTCTTTTATTATTTCGATATATATAGTGTAAACGTATCGGTAGCCTTGCCTTATAAGCGTGGTTTGATATAATAAAAATATTATATTTATTTATAAAATTATTTTTTTTTTCAATATTTGTATTTGTTTTGCTTTGGCGATATTAAAAAATTATATTATCCTGTATTATTACTGCACTTATACGAAAATCGTCAGCCTCTGTGGAATGCAATCCATGATGGAGGGTATATAAAGTTCGGCCCGGTCGAATATAACGCCGTTTATACTTGTTAATAGCTAATATAGTCAGAATGAGGTTCCATTTCTTTATGTTTTACAGAAAATTACCCCATCTAAAAAAAATATTCTTTTAATTTGTTTTCTTACTTTTTAATCTTAAATAATATTTTTACTTTTGTAAATAATATATATCTTAAATTTTTGTAAAATATTTTTTTCTTGGTCCTGGTCCCGGAACCAGGACCGGTCCTTACCCACAAGGGACCAGTTCTGGGACTTGTCTTAGGACAGTTTATTTTCCAATAGGGTAGCTAATAGTGTCAGAAGGAGGCTTCATAACTTTCAAGATGGTGATCCTGGTACTTATTCCAAAGCAATTATAAACGTTATTACTGTCGAAATAAAAAATATTTAATGTAAATAATTAAAATGTTGAAACTTATGAAGCATCTTACGAACATTGTTGTTTATTAATAGAATTTAAGAAATATTAGCTATTATACAAAATTCAAATTTTTGTTTGTTAAATAAATAAGAAAAAAATATATTTTTCAAAATTTCACAATTTTCTGTAAAATTGGAAGAAATTTGTATCGGCCAGTGTTAATGATGACCATCAATTATCGATTCGTTGCCGTTCGCAGCAATTGGGCCTCTGTTACTCAACAACGTGGAAAATTTTGTGGAAGGATTTAGGTGTGATGCCTTTCAAAATACAGCTGGTGCAAGAATTGAAGCCGAACGACCTACCGCAACGTACAATTTTTGGTGAATGGGCTCTTGGAAAGTTGGCCGAAGATCCACTTTTTTACCGAAAAATTGTGTTCAGCGACGAAGCTAATTTTTGACTCAATGGGTACGTAAATAGACAGAATTGTCGATTTTGGAGTGAATATCAGCCAGAAGCATTGCAAGCAATGCATCTTGAAAAAGTCACAGTTTGGTGCGGTTTATGGGCTGGTGGCATCAGTGGACCGTACTTCTTCAAAGATGATGCCCAAAATGCAAGAGCTTGACTTGCATGACATGTGGTTTCAACAAGACGGTGCCACATGCCACACAGCACGCGCAACAATGGACTTATTGAGAGGCGAGTTCGGTGAACATTTTATTTCACGTTCGGGACCGGTCAATTGGCCACCTAGATCGTGCGATTTAACGCCTTTAGACTATTTTTGTGGGGCTATGTTAAAGCTCATGTCTATACAGACAAGCCCGCTTCAATTGACGCATTGGAAGACAACATTGAAGCATTTATTCGCGAGATACCGGACGAAATGTTGGAAAGAGTATGCCAAAATTGGACCAAAATTGATGATGACCATCAATTATCGATTCGTCACCGTTCGCAGCAATTGGGCCTCTGTTACTCAAAAACGTGGAAATGCCAAAATTGGACTAAGCGGATGGACCATTTGAGGCGCAGTCAACGTCAACATTTGCATGAAATAATCTTCAAATATTAAATTATATGGACCGTACTATCGATTCAAATAAAGATTTCATTAATTTTTCTGAATTTTATGTGTTTTTTTTTTGAAAAACTTTCCTATAGCTTTTAAAAAATCATCCTTTACTACTGTACTTCTACGAAAATCGACAGCCTCTGTGGTGGAGGGTATATAACGCTTTTTTACTTGTTTAAATTACTTTATTTTCGATCCATCCAAGTATCAACAATTTCTTATTTTTAAAAAATCCCGATTGCTGCTTTATTCATCTTAATTATTTTAAAAATGTCACCGAAATCGGAGAGAAGAGCCAAAATGTGATTCTCATCACTTCAAATAAAATTACTCCAATTTGAAAATATTTGTTCTCGTTGGAACACATTTACTATGAGAAGTTACATCAAAACATGTTCAGTTTTTTTTTTCATCGTAGGCCATGATCCATTCCTTGGACATACAAAGTTCAGTGAACTTTTCGTTTTTAAAAAAGTTTCGGAATGACAGAATAAATGTTTATTCTTTCATATAAAAGAAAATATAATACCATCCTGGATAGATGGGTCACTGGAATTAACCTTCACTAAAAATAGCCTCTCAAAGTGGCACTGTGCTGTGTCATAAACAAATTAACACATAGACCGACCGACCGACCAGATGAACTGAATCAGAAACATTTTGAACCAACTCTTTCGGCTTGATAAGGGTTCTAATCTAACGATGACATTTTCCGAATCAGGAAATTTATGGCAATTGATCTCGTCACACAGAAAGTGTATGTGGATGTTGCCAAACTAAACCCCACCACCATCATCGCCATCATGCATGCCACGGGCTACTTCGTTGGTAGCTGGCCCTTTTGACCACAGACTTTGGGAAAAAACTTAAATTAAACAATTTTGGATTTTATATAAACGAACACAAGCAAAAAGGCCGAAACAAACCTCCATCACAAAATGAAAAAAAAAAAATACAACAGGGAATGAAGGAATGCGCTCCTCCCCAAAACCAAACTTTAAACAAAAGGTTGCTGAGTAAACTCAGTGTGGACGACACAAAAACTTTGGTCATTTGTGGAAAACCTACAAGAAAAACGGGAAGTGCGGTTCAACAACACACTTTATTATTGAAACAGGACTCTTGTTGTGTGGTTTAGGGTGCTGTTTACACTATAACTCATCACGCGCCACTTTATTATTTGATAAATATGATTAATAAATATTTCTTTTTTGAAATTTGCTTTATTTTAAATAACGATTTTTTGAACAAAAGCTTTCACGGGCTTCTGTGATAATTGATGTTTTACCTTTTCTGTCTGGGATGGGACGGGGGCGGACTGATGTTAAAACATTCGATGTTCCTTGAACCTAAATTTGTTAACCCTTGTCAAGCTAAAGTGCTGCTGACATTTTTCGTTTTTTATTTCGATGAAGCAGAGATACGAGGAATGAAATTGAAAGAAATACAATTTACATTGGCAATTAACCGATACATAGTATTGAGGAAACTTTATGAGCTTCGATGATTTGAGGATGTCTGTGAGTGAATAATATTGAAAGAAAAAAACACTGAAATAATTTCATCAACTGTCAAAGATTAAAAAAATGTTTAAGGGATAACAAATCTTACACAAATTTAGATGAGGTGTAAACGGTTCCGTGGTTTATTCGATGACAGAATTCTGAAGCCACATTCATTTTCGGCATACTTAAATATTTCGAACATTGAAACATTCAAGTTTGTCAGTTGACTTCGCATGAGGATTGTTGTGATCCATTGGGGAAAAACAACTGACGATATTTTAGATTAGGGGTTATTATTAGAGCGGCACATCACAACTAAAATGTATTAATTTTCCTAAAATTTTTGATGGAAAGAAAAAAGTCCTTCAGTATTTGAACCACTTTAGTCGTAACAATCATTACGTCGCACAGTGTATTATCAAAAACTTGCAAAATATTGCTGTGGATTTATTTAAAGTTCATAAATGTTAAAATAGTTGAAAATTTCATCATATTAGAGGTTACTTTATTGTGATGTATTTCGGAAACCATGTATCGTACGGAAATTTTGTGTAGTTCATGGAAAACAGAAGTTATTTAAACATTGTAAAAATCTGCTATCTACATTTATTTAATCTATTTAATTAGGAAAAATATAAATGACGAAAATATTCACGTTTGCTGCAGCAACTGCAAAAGTTGAACGATTTTTCGTTTACATGTAATACCTAGTTTTTCTGCCAGAGAAATGTCGACCTGAGACCTTATAAAGTATATATGTATATTCTTGATCATCATAACATTCTAAGACGATATAACCATGTCCGTCTGTTGAAAGTACGCTATCATCTAAACGAAAGGAGCTGGGAGGTCCAAATTTTATATAAATGCGTCTTATAGTCGTATATCGATTGTGATTGCGACTATGCGAAATCGGTGCAAAGGGAAAAATGGACTGAAAACCTAATATTTAGAGTATTTCAGCATGGATGATTCCATTGGAACGGGTGTGACACTTTTGCTTAAATATGTTTAAATATCTCCCATATTCATTGACTGAGATTTTTACAACACCTTTTTCAATTGTAATTCAAAAGACATCACTTGAAATTCTAAAGACACCAGTTGAAATTCAAAAATTCCATTTGCAATTCAAAAAAATATCACTTGAAATTCAAAATTCCATTTGAAATTCAAAAAATGTCAATAGAAATTCAAAACTCGTCATAAGTAATTCAAAAGACACCATTTGAAATTCAAAAGTTGTCATTTGAAATTCAAAAATTATTCCATTTGTAATTCAAAAATTATTACATTTGCAAAAAGGGTAAACAAAATTATTTAAGCAAAATATACATTAGGTTGGGTAGCATTTATTTATTTCTGTAAACTTTAATATTCTGCTGTTAAGAAAACATACTTACGTATCTCTCACGCAAATCAATCTAGCCTCATTAAATTTATAGATTTTTTATAACTTCTATACGGACGATCGGAATACTCTGAAATTTGGTCATTTGGTCAAGATCTCTCACACAAATTAGGAAATTTGGTTAAAATAAAACTGATCAGTAACAATTTAATATTGGAAATGGTTTTACAATCACTTTATACCTGTAAAATAGTTATGATTTGTTGTACCTCCCACACAAATAATTCAACCCTAAGTAAAATGCAAGTCATTATAAATTATATGCAGATGCTCTCTGAGCTGGTGAAGGTTATAAACTATATATGTAATTACCGACATTTTACATCATTATAATTCTTAGTTGCTTATCATTTTATTAAATCTGTTTCCAAAACTGCAGATTATCCAAATTTGCAGAAAAATAATTGCTATCCCACCTAATGTATATTATTCTTAAATAAGTTTGATTACATTTTTGAATTTCAAATGGAATCTTTTGAATTTCAAATGGAATAATTTTTGAATTTCAAATGAAAACTTTTGAATTTCAAATGGTGTATTTTGAATTACAAATGACGAGTTTTGAATTTCAAATGACGAGTTTTGAATTACAAATGACGAGTTTTGAATTTCATATGACGACTTTTGAATTTCAAATGATGTCTTTTGAATTTCAAATGATGAGTTTTGAATTTCAAATGATATTTTTTGAATTTCAATTGATATTTTTTGAATTTCAAATGGGATTTTTGAATTTCAAATGGAATTTTTGAATTTCAAATGGCGTCTTTTGAATTACACTTGAAAAGTGGTGTATACTGTCTATTGATAACGACAGGTTAATTTGGAAATTATTGCAAATATAATTATGTCTTAGCTTTTAAATGTTGGAGTTATACAACAAACAAGAGCGTAACGGGTGTGACCTTAGCTTTGAAGAAAATCTTGAGGTTTTACTTATTTTCTTGAATTCGGAAATGTTTTTCCATTGCTTGCCTTTATTCATTTTTGCTTATCAAAAGAGTAGTTCATACGCTTTTTTCTAAAGTATACGTTACCGATATCTCTTTATGAATATATTTAAATTGTAACGGACGTGACATTTTGACGGAATCCAGTCTATATATGGAAAAGGGATCATTTCCTTATTGTTGTCATTATTTTTTTGAAATATAATCAAAAAATGTGTTATGAGAAGTATAAACATTACGAATGTTTATCGGTGTTTTTTTTTTAATCATAAATTGATTTTGAAATTTTGTTGAAAAAATATAACTTTACGTGGAATCACCCACATGTTTTTTCAATATGCCTGCTTATATTTACTTGATATTGGGTATGCGCATTACCGTTATATCAGAAACGTGCACCATAAAGTGATTTCTATTCGTAGGGGGTGAAATGGGGCAAAAATGGATAAAAATGATACCTATGAAACGACAGCTTGAAACACGATATTCAATGTGTACATTTCTCTTAACGAATAGATACATAATATAAAAGTAGTTTTTTCCAAATTCGTACTTTTAAGGGGTAAAATGAGAATAGAGGGAAAATGGAATGGTACAAAACAGTTACGCCTAGGATAATGAAATTCGGTGTAAACACGAAAATAAAAGGATTTTCCGAATACGTACCTTCAAGGGATACAATGGGAACAGAGGGATAAAAATGGTACCCACTAAACGGCTACAGCTAGAATAATGAGATTTTGGGGTGTACATCCCTTTAATTACTTAGGCACACAACATAGCTCTTAAATCAAGTAGAATGAGTGTGGTAAGAGGAAGAAAGTGTAGGAATGTATGAAAATGATGGTTGTGTTAGGAAGAACAGTTTGACGATATTAACTGAAGTTGCAAGCATTAGATGTTACTTCGTTTACCCACCCAACCATACTGACCATATTTCAAGACCTTTCGTGAATAAAAATCTAAATTAACCAAATCATTCTTAATTTATAATCTATATTATGCAAAAGCATGTTGAAATGTTTTTAGTATTAACTGAAAGAAGTAAAACTTAACGCATGAAAACAGGTAATGGGTACGTAAATCGTATGAATAAAATTGAAATAAATGAAAAAATATTAGGTTTTAAATTTTATTCAAAATTGAAGGACTACATGGCCATATTTTACGTAAAAACTGATGTATTAACAAGTAAGGAAATGCTAAAGTCGGGCGGGGCCAACCATATGATAGACTCCACTCTCTGTCCTATTACAATTCAATTCAGTAAAAAAGTGAAAACGGGAAGGATTTTTGTATGTTTCCTAATCACACGCTAATATGACCTGGTCCAACTTGTGAAATCGAGAATAATATTTGTATCGGGGCTATATCCAAACATGGAATGAAGTGACTAACTTTCACAATAAGTTCTTCCAGTTGAAGTATAACGTGTTATGCTCCATTTTAAGAAATTCTCTGAAAATACGCGGTTTCTGGGCGAACGAAATTTGTATGAGAGCTATATGTAAATCTGAACCGATGTGAACCATTTTCACCATAGGTGTTCCTAGTTTAAATATAAGATGTTTTGTCAATTTTGAAGAAAATCTGTTAAAATATGTGGATTCTAAAGCGGAAAAATTCAAATTGGGAACGAAATTTGTATGGGAGCTATATATAAATCTGAACCGATCTAACACTTAATTACAACAGGTGTTTCCAGTTGAAATATAAGATGTTTTGTCAATTTTGAAGAAAATCTGTTAAAATATGTGGATTCTAAAGCGGAAAAATTCAAATTGGGAACGAAATTTGTATGGGAGCTATATATAAATCTGAACCGATCTAACACTTAATTACAACAGGTGTTTCCAGTTGAAATATAAGGTGTTTTGCGAATTTAGAGGAAAATCTGTTAAATTATGTGGATTCTAAAGCGGAAAAATTCAAATTGGGATCGAAATTTGTATGGGAGCTATATATAAATCTGAACCGATCTAACACATTTTTACCACAGGTGTTTCTAGTTGAACTAGAAGATATTTTGCAAATTTTGAAGAAAAACCGGGAGTGAAATTCGTATGGGGGCTATATATAAATCTGAACCGATTCTCTTCAAATTAAATAGCGTTCGTCCTTGTCCCGAAAAACTTCGTTGTGCAAAGTTTCGTTTGGTTCTGGCTACAATTGCGACCTATATCGTGATTACAACAATAGATGGACAGACGGACATTGCTAAAACGATTCAAAAAGTGATTCTAAGCCGATTGGTATAATTAACAAACAAATGCACAAAGACATAATACTTTCGTGGAGTGTATAAAAATAGAATTATGGTTATGGCTTTAAAAATTATAATAATTAAAACACAAGTGTAATCACCATAAAATTCCCTCGAAGTCATCCAGGCCTGTTGACGGAGGTTGTTACCGCAAATTTTTTACTAAGTTAGTATTTGGTATGACCCCCCTTTGCATCCACCACTCATTGTAATCGTTTTTTCATGGAATGGATCAACTTTTTCATGTCATAATTGCTCTTGTCATTCGCCCAATATAGCTGCTTTGAGTGCTGTCTTGTTTTCTCTGATAAAGACAAATTTCCTCGCGATGCTTACCAAATTGTTTCTAAATATTAGTGAGCGTCCATGGTGGTTTCTATAAAGGTTAAGTCTTCGACTCCTTTGTTTGAGATGCACCTCAAAACATAACTGACATTTTTCCAAATTTAACAGTTGGAATGATGTTTCGGTTTTCTAGTGATATTAACGGCTTTCGCCATACTCTAGATGGTCCATCGTTGTAATACAACATCATTTTCGTCTCGTCGCAAAATATGACGTCATCTCAATAGTCACACATTCGGGAAACATTCATCACAGCGAAAGAAAAGCGGAGAGAGAAGAGATATTTTTTCTTGCTGCTCTTGATGCATATTTGTTCTTCAGTATGGCCTGTCGAACTGTTTCATGAGAAGCAATTACTCCACACTCTTCCACGAGCTCCCTTGCAAGGGTTCTGGTCGAAATTTTGGGGTTTCGATTAATTTTCCTAATATTTAGGCGTTCCGCACGTTCAGTTATTTTGGGCTTAGGACCTCCTCCACGCTTTGGCTCCAATCTACCCTCATTTTCAGCTCGATTTAGTACATTATAAATTGTCTTTCGTGTTCCTGGTTATAGTAAATCAGCTGAATTACATCGAACGACAATCTTTTGCCTGACATTTTAAAAACACAATATTTGACGAAGTGATCTCCGTAAAACATAAACTGGTCATCAACTGACTGACACAATCAGTGACAAAAGCAATGCAAATCATAAATAATTGTCAATCACAAATAACTGTAAAAAATTTCAAAAAATGCGAGTTGTGAAAAGAGTTTATTGGCACTAATAAAAATGACTATAAGATGTTCTTGTCTTATTTTTTGTTTATTACAACACAATTTTTCGTTTCTTTTCGGCCATACCCTTGCAAATGCTGTATGTAATCACAATATTTAAAAAAACAAGCTAAAAACCAAAAAGTACTCTTTTCATAAAAATTATTTTGAAAATTATTAATTATTTCTAATGTGTAAACTGATTCTTGACATACGGTATATATCCAAAAAGTATTCCGGGGACCCTAGTATTTGATAGGACTGTACGTGCTATTAAAGACTCAATTACAAATTTCGATGGAAAAAGATTCTCGTTGGAAATAAATAAAAACTCAGAACATGTGTGGCAGTTTCCTCTTCAGGAATCCAAACTCCACGAATAATTGTCGAACCAAATTTCAAGAATATTTGAAGTTACAAGAATGTTCCGTCTGACAAATTAATCACAAATTTTCTTTCTGGCAAATAAAACAAACACTTCGAAATATTCAATTTTGTACTGAATGAAAATAAAATAACAAAAATGTTATTGAAAAGTCCTAAATTGAAAAACATCTGAAGCTTGTAGCAAAGAAAATCTGAGGTTATGGCAAATTCGAAAATCGTCAGTGTCGGGTACATTTTGGGGGGCAGTTTACAAAGAAAACTCACTTGTTCTGAAATTATGTTTTTTTACTTTTTTATTTTATAAATTTAATAAATAAAAAATGCAGCATTTAACGTAAAATTCATTCAGTTTTATAAAAACCAGATATTTGGGAATAGTTACAAAATTTCCAAAGAAAATCGATTTGTGGCACGCTAATCTTTAAGATCCTACGTAAAAACAAAACCAATATAATTTGATCCATGTGAATAGTCGAAATCAATTACATTTTTAAATTACTGGGTTTCAAATCAGTCTATAGATTCCTCGAAAATTATTTATAATTGCCCACTCTCTTCAATAGCTATAATGGATTGTTTATGAACTACAATCAATTGCAGATTCACATACATATACTAAAAACTTATGCGAACGAATGAATACGTGAAACCTAATTATCGATATTTTTCAATATAAATGCAAATTTCGTGAATTTAGGACCGAACAATAATAAATATTCCAAACATTCGCCACAAACACAATTATTGTGTTAAATTTTATAATGACTTTATTCACAACTTTACAACTCAATCATCTTTTCATAACATGCATTCATCCTACCCCCACCTGGCCCACAAAATTCCTCGTCCATTGTCAGAGAACCCCGAAAATGGAGGAGAAAAAAGAAAGACAAGATTTCTAGAAATTTATGAGTTCGTGGCGCTCGTTTGTACAATTTTTTCATGGAAATAAAATATTTACAAAACGAATTAGAAATGAAATTATAAATTTGAATACATCATCAACGGTGGTGTTGTGTTCGTCGTTCGTTGTTCGCTGTTCGTTCAGCGGACGGGCACTTGTTATGCTAAACATGGACGGGGACATTTTTTCCTTTTGGTTTGCTTAGCCACAAACTGAGTTGAACGTCACACCATCATACAACACCGCCAGTAATGAAGTGGAATAAAAGTGACCGTCAAATGGGCTGTCACTAGATGATGTTTTATGGGTGGCCGGGGTGCTGGGACACACCGCACAACCCGCAGCGAAGCAGTCCATCAATAACCACCAGTTTATTTACACTTTTTTTCATCTGTTCACGGCACACTGTGATGGAGGGATTTTGCAATTTCGAAAATTATGAAGGGCATATACATTAGGATGGGTCACGAAAAACATTTGTTGCGGTCACCGCCCAAAATGAAGATTGTATTGCTTAACACATTGAGTGCCAAGCGATTTTGACGCAAACCTTCCCAGGAAGCCAAACATTTTTTGGGCTATAAGTAAAAGCAATCACTACGGAAACGTACGACGCACAGAGGGTTGAAATCGCCAAAAATGTAGATTATTTCGGGGAAGCCTTCGGGTCAGGTAATGTTTATATTTTTTCAATATTTATACCATAATCAGTAAAAGAAAAGACAATTTGAGTACAATTTTGTGGAAAAAATGGTTTTCCTGGAAAATAAATTAATTATCCGTCCGTGTATATAATCTTGTTATCGAAGTACAAGTCGCAATTATTATCCAATCCCAACGGATCTTGGTACAGCTAATTTTTTCGCATCAATGATGGACGCTATTAAATTTGAAGCAAATCAGTTCAGATTTAGATATATCTTCCATACAAATGTCACTCCCGATTTGACTTTTTCGCTCTAGATACCACATATTTTAACCGATATTGTTATTGCACCTAGAAACTGCTGTAGTTAAATTCGGTGACATCGGTCCATTGTTTGATAAAGCCCCCATACAAATGTCCCACCAAATTTGGTAACATTTGCTCATTAAGGACAATATTTCGAATGCATCCGGCATTAAACTGTTACAGAAATTTTAATTCATCTAGAATTGGTAGTAAATTACTTGAAATAGGGTAGAAGATGCATGGTATCATATAGCCGGCATTACCCGACCTTACTCTTTCCGTACTTGTTATACCCTAAACCACTTCGTTTTTATTCAGGGATGTTTACAAGATTAAGATTTATTGTGCTACTGGGAACCTCATTCTGCTTCTGTGAATGATTTTCATTAAAAATAATTGTTTCATTTAAGTTTTAAGTAAATAAAAAAGACTTATTTTTCATTACAAAATACTTAAATATTTAGTTTTCGTCATAATCTAAATTCCAGTTGTACAATAAAACTGAATGTATAAGCACCCATAAAGAGTGACTATTTTCACAATTTATTTAATAAAATAAATTGGCGCAAAAACCCGCAACATGTAATTGCGGAATATTGAAGTTCAATCATTGTAATTTAATTAGAAATTCACCATCTGGCGGTATATTACATAATTCACATTTAAAACTTCACATATATTTTAAAAATACCTTAAATTTAGACATATTTTCAACAATTTTTTAAAAGTATTTCTGAAATACTTTCGTTAAAACATTTTTTTGTAAAATCACTCTAATATAGCTGATCTTGAAGATTCTATAATCAAAGTGCTACTTTTTACGATGGAGAAAAAGATATTAACCTTTGGAGTATGTCAATTTGCAATTTTCAGAACTGTTCGCGTAAAACTCAAAACATGCATGAATTTAAGGCAGTGCAACTGTAAAAGTAAACAACACATGTCATTGATATTTTCGGTAGTGATGTAGAATTTTATATTCGCGATTCGAGCTGTAATATTTTAGTTGGTACCATTTTTACCCCAATCTTCCCTTAAAAGTACAAATTTCGAAAAAATCAAATTTTACTTCGTTTCTATATGGTCAGAGGAATTTACATACCAAATTTCACGATTCTAGCTGTAATACTTTAGTTGGTACCATTTTTATCCCTTTTTGTCCCGCTCTCCCCTTAAAAGTACAAATTTCGAAAAATCCAATTTTACTTCGTTTCTATATCGTCAGAGGAATTTACATACCAAATTTCACGATTCTAGCTGTAATACTTTAGTTGGTACCATTTTTATCCCATTTTGTCACGCTCGGCCCTTAAAAGTGCAGATTTCGAAAAATTTAATTTTACTTCGTTTCTATATGGTCAGAGGAATTTACATACCAAATTTCACTATTCTGGCTGTAATACATTAGTTGGTACCATTTTTATCCCTTTTTGTCCCTCTCTTCCCTTAAAAGTACAAATTTCGAAAAAATCCAATTTTACTTCGTTTCTATATGGTCAGAGGAATTTACATACCAAATTTCACTATTCTGCCTGTAATACTTTAGTTGGTACCATTTTTATCCCTTTTTGTCCCTCTCTTCCCTTAAAAGTACAAATTTCGAAAAAATCCAATTTTACTTCGTTTCTATATGGTCAGAGGAATTTACATACCAAATTTCACGATTCTAGCTGTAATACTTTAGTTGGTACCATTTTTATCCCTTTTTGTCCCGCTCGCCCCTTAAAAGTGCAGATTTCGAAAAATTTAATTTTACTTCGTTTCTATATGGTCAGAGGAATTTACATACCAAATTTCACTATTCTGGCTGTAATACTTTAGTTGGTACCATTTTTATCCCTTTTAGTCCCTCTCTTCCCTTAAAAGTACAAATTTCGAAAAAATCCAATTTTACTTCGTTTCTATATGGTCAGAGGAATTTACATACCAAATTTCACGTTTCTAGCTGTAATACTTTAGTTGGTACCATTTTTATCCCTTTTTGTCCCGTTCGTCCCTTAAAAGTACAAATTTCGAAAAATCCCTATTTGTAGCTCGTCTGCATGGTCATTGCAAGGAACTCACCGAATTTCATGTTTATAGCTACTGCCGTTTAGTCAGGACGAAGGTTCGATGTTTATCCCTTTTTGGGCCATTTTATCCCCTAAAAGTACGAATTTCGTAAAACCCTTTCTTAGTCGACGTCTACATCATATTTGGGAACTACCCTGAAAATTTCATGACCCTGGCTTCAGCCGTTTGGTCTGGGGGCTGGTCAATGATAAGTCAGTCAGTCAGTCAGTAACGCAACTCTTTTATATATATAGATAAATTAAAAACAAAAACTTTTTTTATTTTTTATGATTTTTTCGTGCCAGCAAAAATAGATTTTTTGGAAAATAAATTAATTGTTTACCAATTTTTGCAGACTGTTCCTAAACCATGTGAAAGTGTAATTCGAAATATTCATAGAGCACAAATATAAAGGTACCTTCGCCGAAATTAGAATTTTTGTTGAAACAAAAATTTACCATAATTATCGTATAATAAAACAAGTAAGGAAAGGCTAAAGTGGGGCGGGCCGACTCTATTATACACTCCACTTTCTATCCGAATAAAATTCAATTCGGTAAAAAAGTGAAAGCGGGAAGGATTTTTGTATCCTGTAAATGTATGTGTTTGATAAAAAATGCTAAATCGGAAAGGACATTTGTATGGGGGTATATTGAAACATGGAACGAACTAGACGAACTATAATATGTAAAGTTTGGCCAAAATCGGATAAACATTCCGGAGCAACATTTGTATGAGGGCTATATCTAAATCTGAACCGATCTTACCCAAATTCTGCATAGGTGTTTCTAGTTGAATTGTGAGATGTTGTGGCAATTTTAAAGAAAATCAGGTGCAATATGTGGTTCCTAAAGCGGAAAAAGTGAAATAGGGAGCGACATTTGTATATGGGTTATATCTAAACCTGAACCGATATTACCCATTTTCAGCATAGATATTTTTAGTTTGATTATAAGGTGTTAAGCCAAATTTGAAGAAAATCGGGTACTATATGTGGGAGGGACATTTGTATGGGGGCTATATCTAAATCTGAACCGATTTCTTCCAAATTCAATATCGATGGTCCTTGGCCAGAAAAAGTAACTTCTGCCAAGTTTCATGACAATCGGACAACAATGGCGACTTAAAGGTGGGCCTAGCTCGATTATTTCTTGGTGTTACAAACATTTGGCGCGAAACTAACTTATAATACCCTAGTCCACGTAATGGTGTAGGGTATAATAAATAAATATTGAAGTTAACTCATTGTAATTTAATAAGAAATTTACCATCTGGCGGCATATTACAGAATTCACATATAAAACTCCACATATATTTTAAAAATACCTTAAATTTAGACATATTTTCAACAATTTTTTAAAAATATTTCTAAAATATTTCTAAAATATTTCTAGATCTGCAAAATATTTCGTCGTTGAGTCAAGCCGTCTGTGAATACACCTCTAAAAATTATGTTTTCCCGTATAATCTTTTGTGTTGCATTTTTGTCCGAACATTTTTTCTGAATCAGTAGACCCTTGGAAGCACTTTAAATATAAATTTTTATTATTGTCTTAGTACAACTCATTGGTCGTATTATTGGAAGTTTATATAGATTTTTTGGTTTTTCTAAGGGAAAGTTAAAACTTATATTTTTTTTGAAACATTTTGTAAGTTTAGATAAATAAATAGATGGAATACCTTTCGAATGATGCCTAAATGATGAATATCCGACGAAAAACGACGTCACTAACTCCATTTTTATACCCTCACTCTATAGTGTAGGAGGGTATATATCATTTGGGACAGAAAAAAAGTGTAACGCATTGAAGGAGTGACTTAAGACCCCAAGTATGTTTTGACCAAATCCGTTTCACGACTTTTTAAGCTGTTTGAGCCATGTCCGTCCGTATGGCTGGTGTACACGAACACTCGAATCAATGCAAACTTTCCACATGGTAATATTTTTCCCAATCTTACTTTAAGTTCGAATATAGGCAAAATTGCCACGCCCCTTCTGGTACCTCCCACACAAATGACCCATATTCCTATGTTAAATTAAAACCAATGTAACTTCCACACGGACATTGGAAATCGGCTCTATTTTGGTATTTGATAAAGTTTTGATAATCACTTTAAGCGTACAAAATATGGCGGGTATTGCCACGCCCCTTCATGTACCTCCCACACAAATCACCCTAATATGCGTAAAATTAAAGCTGTTATAACTTCTATTAGGATGATTGGAATACTATGAAATTGCTTTTTATATGCTTTTATATATGTTGCATTCGCGTAAAATATGGGCGATATTGACACACCCCTTCTGGTACCTCCCACACCTTGGTTAAAATAAAACCTATATAACTTACATACGGGTAGTCAAAATCATTTGAAAATTGATATTTGAAAATGTTTTTATAATCACTTTAAACAAAAAAATAGGGTTTAGTCACGCCCCTTCTTGTACCTCCCGCACAATTGTCTATATCCTAGGTAAAATTAAATCCTTCATAAATTCTATACTGATGCATGGAATCCACTATGACTTGATATTTGATCATGGTTTTGCAATTTTTTTATAACTGTGGAAGCTAGGACCAAATGCCATGAACCTTCTAGTACCTTCCACACAAATCATCCGACCCTACGTAAAATTTAAGTTATTATAATTTTCATAGATACGTTCTCTGAGAATGAGGGTATGTATATAAGTCGATTTAGCCGACTGACGTTTTCTTACTTGTTGTGAAATAATTAAATACAAAAAAAAGAAATACAAAATATGGTTTTTCAGAGCCAATTTGGGTCAATTTCCCACAGATGTTTATAATTTAGGCATCTTTCGAAAGGTATTGACTGTAGCTATTTATTTTTTGTAAAATACTACCAAAATATACGATAAAACAATAAATGCTATAAAAGTCTAAAAATTCGACAAATAAGACAAGAATAAAAATTAATCATGTCGATTATGCACGCCGACGGATTTGCTGCGGATCGGATTGACTCGATCCGCACTCGACTCACTTTGTGAGGAAAATTGTATTATGTAATCCGTCGGATGACTGCATTACCAACATAAAGTCGATATTACATTACAGCTGTCAAATTGACATTTATAAGCAAATGACAAACAAAAGTAACCAATAAAGTGCGCTGACATATTCTTAGATTTGAAATTAAATAAAATAATAAGATTTGAAATTAAATTAATAATTATAATGTATTCATCAATTGGTTTTTTTTATAAATTTGGAAGAAAAAAGTGGCAATACAAAAAAAAACAAATCATTTAACATTTACATTTAATTTTTTCTCATCTTACCTCTTAGCTTCCATTAGAAATTAAAACAAATAAAAAAACAACCAAAAAGTACTTTATCCGCATCAAATCAGCGATGATTTTCTGTCGGATATTTTTGTATGTGAAGTGAGTCGCATGAGGAATACATAATACGATTTTTTCCGCAATGGCATTACCATCGGCTTATATAATACCAAAATACTCAACTGCGGAAAAAATCCGATCCGCAGCCATCCGTCGGCGTGCATCATCGACATGAATATTTAAACTGCTTCCAAGGATCCATTATTTCAGAAAAAAAAAACAAAAATGCAAAATAAAAAATACACGAGAAAAATGTAATTTTTAGGGGTATTTTCAGTAGCGTTTAGCTCACAGACGGCTAAATCTAGGAACGAAATATTTTGCAAATCATCATTAAACAACCCAAACTTTATTTTCGTGGGGTAACTGGAAATTGTTTTTCCATTTGTATGGACCGCGTCCCAGCCTAATATACATACATACATTTATAATGAAATTTGAGTTACATAAACAGGCCCTAAATTATTTATGATTTATTATGCTACTCCTTCCCATAGTATTTTCACTATTTAAAGCTAGTCATCCTTACTTTTGCCATGTTGTTGTTTGATTTTCATATCAGAAATCTCCCACAAGTTCTAAAATCGGATTGAAATCGAAGAATTCAGCAGTCCAAGCATGAATTTCAATCGTATTGCCGAGTAGCGAGGCTCTTCTTTAGAAGTGTGTTAGGATCGTTATCCTGTTAGAACATCCATTGAAGTGGCGCGATGCATGCACCGATCCATAATCTCATCAATCATTCGAATTTAAGTAATTCCTTGAGAATTGAAGTAATTCCTAGACATTATAGTGCCTTATTTCATCTGACTTTTTTGTAGTTGTACGTGTCGGAGAACAATACAGTCTTACATTTCTGAACACTCCAGTCTATGCAGCCTTTGGCAAACTCAAGTCTGACTTTCTTATGCTATGCGGACATGTAAAATCGAAATTCCTGGTCATCGGAAAAATATATTTTTAAATTCTTAATTGGTTAGAAGATACAGTATTATCGTTTGGCAAGGTTCATTTTGTTCAAAGAATCGTCAGACCTTGACGTTTTACGCGGGTGTCCATAACAAAGTACTAAACTGCAAAAATGTCATCATGCCATTTGTAAATAAATTTGCATTCTATTAAATATAGAGGTCTTGAACCAGGACAATATCCCAGTTCAAATCAAATATTGATTACAGACCAAAAAAATACAAACGAAAAAACTAAAACAAATGAGCGTTGGCACGGCAGAAGTATTGCTGGGTACCTATACCTGCATATACACATACTTCCAGATGCAACTCAATGGGATGCTTGTAAGATGACATGTGTACTTTATTACTTGGTGCAAGTGAGTTGTGCTTCTCGTTCGTTTGTGAGAATCATCTCCTTATAGAGGCCGGGTTTGATGTTGGAAAGTCGCTGCGAAGCCACTTGAAAAGACTTTTGAAATGTCACCATGCCATTTGTAAATAAATTTGCATTCTATTAAATATAGATACTTTTGGGGTTTAAAATTTGTTGGGTGGGTCATTTAAAATTTTAAATTAAAATCGTCCTTAAAAGATCAATACTTCTTTTAAATTTCAGTACTTTTTTTCAAATTTCTGATATTATTGGAAAGGTTGAACTTTGTCATTTAATAATGGAACACAATATCATTCATTTGACTACCACGAATAGCTCGGCAGTACCTCATCCGATCAACCAAACTTTTCAGTACATGAACCAATGATGCCGGCAGCCCAAAATCCGCACCAAACAGTGACTCGTTGTGGATGCATTGGATTCTCAATAGACATTGTTTGGTTCTCTGAACCCCATATGCGGCAATTTTGTTCATTGACATAGGCTCCGAGATGAAAATGAGCTTCATGAAGGCTGAACTGAAGGCCGATCTCGAAAATTTGCCACGTAAATTTCTTACAGATTGCGTTAAAGACTCAATACTTTGGAAGTAAGTTTTTAATATTACCAATTTTGTTCGAGCGTATACCGTCCCATTTTGCAAATGCCAAACATAAACCTGAAAATAAAATAGTTCAAATTTTAAATGACACCCTATATGTGGTTTCTAGAGCAGAAAAAGTCAAATCGGAGAGACATTTGTATGGGACCTATATATAAATCTGAATCGATCTGACCCACTTTCACCATAGATGTTTGTTTTTGAATTATAAGGTTCTGTATCATATTTGAAGAACATCGTTTCAAATATGTGGTCACTAGAGCGGAAAATGTTAAATCGGGAGCAACATTTGTATGAAGCATTGTATGGAAGCTCTAAATCCGAACAAATTTGCTTCAAATTATATAACGTTCGTTCTTGACCAGCTAAACTTACTTGTGACACATTTTGTTAGGATCAGACAATAATTGCGATCTGTACTTTGATTACAACAATAAGTGGACAGACAGACAGACAAATATTGCTAAATCTACTCAGAAAGTGAATCTAAACCGATCTGTATAATATATGATTGGTGTTACAAACGCACAAATACATTATACCCTAGTGGAGGGTATAAATATATATTAAGGGGGTGCTATAGTTATGACCAATACGGTGTATGTAGTGATTAAACAATAATTTTTCATGTCAGCATATGATTAACAATAAATAATAAACAATATATTATAAAATCTTATAAAATTCAATTTATTTAAATTTTAATTTCATCAAATTCTACGAAATAACTTAAATATAAAGTAAAAAAAGAGATATAAAATATAAATATAAAGAAATATGAAATTTATTTCACCAATGGGTTGTTACTTGTTATTGAAATTTACGTTCGTTAAAATATGAATTGTTTAACTATTTGCAATTTACTCCAAAGTAACAAACATATACGTGTTGTGATTGTGTTATTATATTAATTGAATATAGACTGTTATCTCTAAAAAATAGTGTTTAACAATTCGAAATCGTTTATTTAACACATTTGTTGTCAGTTTATAACATTAAGAAAATAAAGATAAGCACAAAATAAAGATAAACATAAAATAAATACAAAATGAAATGTATTTCATTAATGATTTTCAATGTAAAGCAATTCCAATAGAGATCAAACAATTAATATATTAAATTAATTTATTAACTAATTTAACACTTTGGTTTTCAGTTTATAAATTAAACATAAAATAAAGAAACAAAAATATAAAATGAACATGAAATGTATTTCGTTAATGATTTTCAATGTAAAGCAATTCAAATAGAGATCAAACAATTAATTTATAAACACTTTGGTTTTCAGTTTATAAGATAAACATAAAAATTACTACAAATTGATAAATTAAACAAAACTACGAAAATTCAAAGATTTCTTAAGAAAGTGTTTAATCACAAATCATAAAAAATAGATATACTTGTATACATTTATCATCTAGTTGCTCGAACAATTAAGTAGTAGTACTATGAATTCCAATCACAATATAGTTCAACAATATTCATGATAAATTTTGAGAAGACAACGAAACGAGACAACAAATCCGAAGTTTTTTTGCTTCAAGCTCATTTGTTTTATTCTCTTTTAGAAAATGCCGATCGCCAAATACATTGCTATGTAGCCATATATCTCATTAAAACATTTAAAACAGTTGAAATTAAATAAAGGGCGAGTTTTAGAGGATTTCCCCGCTTACCTTTGTCAAAAGTGATTTAGATAAAAGGCAAGCAATAATTAATCACACGAGAAACTAAAAAGAGATAGGTGGAAGCAAAACGAATTCAAAAATGTTACCTACTGAAAGAAATTCAAAGGGGCTTTTCTTCTTTAATAAGCTGCGACGTTAAAAAAAGTTAATTTAATAAAAATAAAAAAATATTTCTTCACCAACTACAATTTAAATATTTGTATAAAAACAAATTTAAAAAAATATTTTTTTTATTTTGAGTGAAATTTTAATTTGTTATTTAGGTTTTTGTTGTCGCGTCTTAGTTATCCAGTCTTAAACCAGCCCTATTATGGAATGAAATCTACTTCAATTTGCCCTCCCGGGCGTATGAGTATTATTAACAATCAAAATAATATTAAGCAACCGTACACTGTACAGAAAGACTGTATAGCAAACATATCGATCGCTTGGTTTAGAATCAAATGCTCAGAATTAAAGGTAATTATGATGTCTACAAATGTTGCGAATTACACTTTCACTTAGAAAGAGCGGTTTAGGAACAGCACCAAAATACTTTTTTTCGACATTTTTTACGTTTTTCTGGCCACCAAAAATTTTTTTTCAAAAAAAAATATTTTTTTCCCAAATTTTTGAATACTGTTCCTAAACCACTATTTCTATGTGAAAGTGACAATTTAACATATAACCGGGTCTTATCGGACTTATATTTCTAAAAAATCAGAAAATTTTATTCATGACCCTTTGACCCAAAATTTTTGTTGCATAGTCTAAGCAATTCGATTTTCATCGATTTCAAGATATCAGCCACAAATTGGTGACGTATATTTACTTATCTTATCTTGAAGTAAACGATTTTCGAAGAACTTTTTTGTGGTTTGCAAAATATATGCAATTAACACAGGAAGATCAACAGTTTTAGCCGGTTGTAAATTACCACGAATGAAGGTGGTATTGCCAATAGTAGTCGTAGTTGAAATGACCTTCGTGAACAATTAAAAGGAAGCTGCCCACTGTTCGTTTCAATGCAGGATCCATGTAGTGATTTATTCATTTATGTTTTCTCCAATGCAACAAAAAAGAAAAATTTTGTGTCCAAGCCGAACAAATTTATTTATAAAATCAACACAAACAATTTTTATGGATATATTTTTTAATTTTTTACTAAAATTTAAATTTTCGTGGTAAAAAAACAAAAAAATGTATTTGTATTCTCATATTATAGATATATTGGTCCGATCGAACCCGCTTATATGTTCAATTAAAGGTAATTATGATGTCTATAAATCTTGCGGATGACACTTTCACACAGAAACAGTGGTTTAGGAACAGCCTCCAACAATTTGGAAAAAATATATTTTTTTTTTTCGGTGGATAAATTTAGAAAATTTTTTTCTAATCATGGCCTTTTTTTAATTTCTTTAATATCATTGTTTAGTTTGCAATCTTAACGAAGAAACGAGACATTTTTGAAGAAAATCTATGAACAAAATGTAGAAGAAAAGTGTTTTTTTTTTCACAATTTTTTTCGAAGGGTGCCCTTAAACCATTGTGTAATTCGCATATGTGTAGTCATCATGGGTACCTTTAACTTTTAAGATATAAACGGGTGTTAATGGACTTATAAATATTTCTAAAATGAAAGAACAAATATTTAAGTTACCTTCGCCGAAAATTGGTTAAAAATAAAGAATACAACAAAAAACCAAAATTGGCCTCGAGCTTGAATTTTCAATATTTAAAAAATAAACGAAAATTGTAATTTTAGAACGAAAAAAAAAAAGAAATTTGTTAATGTCGTTTTCGAGTTTAGAAAGCTAAAATAAATCAGAAAATGTTTTACATGACCCTTCGACCAAATTGCTGCTGCACAGTGTATCTTATTAAGAGATCTGCAATGGAAACGTATGCTTTTGGTTGGAACAAAGCCGTCCAAGAAAATATAAGGGCTTCTGTTCTTTAGTGATGGATAACTAAGCTGTGATTAGAGAAACGTGAATAAACAGTTAAATTTCCACTCAAAATACTAAATTTTTTAACATCAACATATACATTTTTTAAATTTGTTTTGATAGACACACTGATGTTAACAAATTTTGTATTTTGATTATTTTTAACTATAAGTTATCCAGTATTAAAGAAAGGCAACCCTAATAATTTCTTGGACGGCAATGCTGAAATTACTTTTAATTTTCTAACACGATTTTACTAAAAAAAATCGGGAAAATCGTAAATTTCAACCATTATTTTTTGTGATACACTAATTTGAATTTCTGGAAAATATATTTTTAAGAAGACAAAAGAAAATGAGTTTTATAAATAAAAGTTATCGTGGATTATGTATATTTATTTAAAAATATTCCATCACGTAATACTTTTGAGAAAAAAGAACATTTCAAAAATTTATTACACCGTACGACAATTTAAAAACAAATCGTTGCACTTGAGCTAGATGATATATGTCTGAAACTATGTGCGAAATGGAGATAATTGGCGTGTTCAGTTTTTCATTTCCTCATCCTGTTGAATGTCCATCAAAGGAAAAATAAAAAATTACAAAGGATACAGTTTTTCAAAAAATATTTGAAATTTTATGATGTGTATGGTTGACCTGTTTGATTTTAATGGTTTGTATTATTGTCCGGTTTAAGGTCTCAAATAAATGAAAACAAGATCTTGTTTGTTTATTATTTTATTTTTCAATTTTGTTCCCGATATTTCGAACGACTTCGTCGATCATCCTCAGGGGCGTTACAATTTAAAAAAACAAAATGATCCTTCCACTTTTTTCACTTTCAGTTGACAAAAACTTGTGAAAGCGGAAGGATCGTTTTGTTTTTTAAAATTGTAACGCCCCTGAGGATGATCGACGAAGTCGTTCGAAATATCGGGAACAAAATTGAAAAATAAAATAATAAACAAACAAGATCTTGTTTTCATTTATTTGAGACCTTAAGCCGGACAATAATACAAACCATTAAAAATATTTGAAATTCTTATTACAGAGGAGAAAATACACCAAATTGCATATGTATTAGTTTAGCATTAACAATCATATCAATGTTGCTCTCTTACTTTATTTAGTTTATTCATATTTTACTTTTTAAGGGGAGAACTTGAAATGGCTGTTGATGATAAACTAATGGAATGAAATTTGAAGTTTTTTCAACAGATATTCTCCTCTTTAATTTGACACTTATAGATAATTATTTAAATAAAATATAATATAAACAAAAAATTGTATCCTTTGAAACTTTGTAGTCTTGTAAAGGAAATGTTGTTGGGGAAAAGAAAAACTAACAATGTCAATTTACTACATTTTTCCTATAATTTGAGGCGTATATCATTCGGTAAAACGGTGTTACGTTTGTATTCCCTCTTAAACAATTTTTAATTATATTTTTTAAGAAAAATTAATTTAAATTGACTTCAAAACATGGTATAGAGTACACTAAAATCGGTCAAGTACAAGTTTGTCCAATGGTGTGTTCTGCACATTTACGTGAACATTTTAATTCTATAACTTTTCATTTCTCTAACTAACCGTTGACTGTTTCTAGAAAACATGTTGGGTTTTATGACTTTCTTGAAGGGAGGTTAACTGTTTTGCAAAACTGTTCCTCATAATCATCCCTATCGTGTGCAAAGAGAGAATATATTCACGTGGAACTTTTAATTTCTCTAGAGGCGTATATTGATAATATAAATATAACACGGGACACTTTTTCACTTATTTGCTATAGGACAGAAATAAGGTAATTAATTCGAAGTAAGAAGGCATTAAATATCTTAGCCAAATGTTACGATTAACAAATTAAGAGAATTATTTATTTCCTGGGGACTTTTATTTGCGATAGGGACTAATCTTTTACATAAATGTGCAGAACACTACCCGTATCTAAAATGTAATGTATAACATGTCATAAAAATGTTCGAAAGATGTGAATCTGGGACCCCCAGTTTATATAGCTTCAGACGTGAACTTTCAACACGGCGATATAGGTATATTTTTTGA
Source organism: Polietes domitor (assembly GCA_947397865.1). Taxonomy (NCBI): domain Eukaryota; kingdom Metazoa; phylum Arthropoda; class Insecta; order Diptera; family Muscidae; genus Polietes; species Polietes domitor. Next base: position 19,343,834 of record OX377620.1, on the reverse strand, counting down.
TACACTCTACCAGAATCCATTGGCAGATAAAAACAGTGATAGGATTTAAGAGCAATTAGCATTGGTTCTGCTTCTCAAAAATATTCTTTGATGTTTTTTTTTTTCTGAACGGAATTAAACTACATTTCGACCATTGGAACTCGAAAGTGAACTCATTTGACAGTCAGAGGATTATTTCGAGCACACATGAATTGAAACGAAGTGAGTACTTAAAATAAGGGGGAATACGTCGAACGATCCAAAATCACTCAATTATTATGAGATATCTAGAATCCATAGAAGTCTATAATTGGCTGTGTCTGTAGAAAAGCTCGTAAAGAGCTCATAGTTAAAATATTTCTTGTCTGCGTTTTATAGAATTGAAGTAACAGTTGAGTGAATTTTGAATAATTTAAAAAAAAAAAATAAAATAAAAATAAATATATGTAATATAAAGTAAGTAAGACAGGGGTTACAGGGATATCTTTGTAATCGAGACTAAAGCGATAAATACTACTACTAAATATAGTAGTTATTATAATAGTATTTTAAGGTAGCGTTTAACTTTGCGATTGCTTCTCAAAAATATAGGTACATGTTTCTTTGCTGTTTTACAGCAAATTCTGAACTGGAAAGAACTTATTACTTCAAGTATACATGGATTGGAATGGAGTACTAAACATAAATAAAATGGAAATATAATATAACGTATATACCCTAACTTACTGGGAAACCTTCAAAATGGTTTTCAAAGCGCCGCCTGGGCTCATTTTGATTCTCTTGGCCTGCCAATTATCCGCACCAGCTGGGCGCGATGCTCGTCTTTTGCCATAGTTGCAATTTGGTGGTGGCAACTTGGGTGTGAAGTTATCACTGAGGAATTGTTTGAGGATGGCGATTCTTTCATACATATTGCCAAAATTACATATGGGATCGTAGGAGTAGTGGTATCTTCTGTTATCGCTCATAATCCTGCCGTAGATTTCGATATAATGGTTGATGAGGTAAAACAGCACGCGGGGGAATCTGAAGTCACGAAATTGATGTTCCAAATGGCAAAACTCTTTGAGCACAAAAGCATTACTGACTCGTTCAAATACACGCCGTAGATGACCTTCTAAAGTAGCGTCTTTCCACTTGTGTGGCATATTTCTAAGCGAGTGGGACATATGACCTCGTCTAATAGTGGGATTGTCGTGTACCGTGGTCAGGAATTGGTGCTCACACCTATAGATCGCTATATCCAAAAATGACATGGTACCCAGGATAAGCTGACCGCATAATTGTTGGCCACCGCCGCCATAATGTTTCCTCTCTCTTTCCACCTTGAATTTCAATTGTGTGTATTTCTCGAGACTTTTGAGGAATTGATTTACGCGTTTATCGGGCAGGTAGAATAACATTTCGTCTTCACACTTGTACGTCTTGGTAAACCAGGGCTGACGAAATTGTTCGTGCTCGTGTAGGACAAGATGAAAACCCAGCACCGTATTGACCAATGTGCGGGAATCACAAGCGCCCTGCGCCAGACCCCTCTTGAGCCGATACGCCTTACTGTCATGCACGAACATCTGCATGTGCTCAAGTCTCATTGCCAACATTCTAATTAGTAGATGTGGATCCATGGAGCTGGTTTGCTTGAAGGCTCCACTGTGCACCAAACTGCTGACCACTTTCAGTATATGGCTGTGACTCATATTCATATACATATCTTCCAAGTCGACCTTGATGAAACTGTAGTCCTGCAGCACGGGAGTGTTGCGAATATCCGAAGCTGTTCGTGTAATGTCTCTGACATTGTACTTTCTGAGATAAGGCTCTACGACATTGCCGAGTACATGACAGATGACTTTCTCCAGCCCATAGCTATACCAGCCCCGAGTGTTGAACATGGGCCGTACCATTCGGCCTTCTTTGTGCAGCTTAACAACCCCATATGCCAATGGCAGCTGCATTTTTGGCTTTTTGTACTTATCCAATATATCTTGAATTTCATTGGTATAGGGTTGTGGACGTCGTGCTTCTCTGGCCGCTTGCCTATTGTCCAATAGATCACTGTGGAATGCTTGGAATTTCCTGTAGCAAATTATTTGCCATCTTTTCAGGTATTGTGAGTCGGTGATCTCTTCATAGCTGCCCTCTCGGGTGCATTTCGCAAACCACACCTCCATTTCGCGATGGTATTCGTTACGCTCCATGAGCACAGTGCACTTGCCTCTCTCACTTTGCAGAATACGCAAATCATTGTTATTATCTAGAAAATCTAGAACTTTGATCAAGGTCTTTGTTAGGCGTGCCTTTACGGGAAATGGTTTCACTTCCAAGGATCGTAATATCTCATTGTACGATTGCTTCAAATAATCTGCTATGTAGAGTGAGGGATCCTTTTGGAGATTTTGTGGATTACGATGTATCCTGTCTATGTAGTCAGCTAATTTTGGCATCTTAGGGGAAGCGAATCTGGTTCCTAGACTCAATATAGCCTTGACATCTTGTGGCAATTTGATTTTTGTCAGTTTAGCAAATCCTCCCTCGACTGCGTGCAGTGGTTTTGTGTAGAGATATGGGGGATTTCTTATTACATTCAACGAGCTGGACCGATTTGTTTGTACCACCACCTTCTGTGAAACCCAGTCTACTAAAGCCCTGTTGTCATCCTCATGTTTTATACACAATGGATCTGGAGCATTTACCTCATCGCTTGCTGGTGCCTCAATAGTCGGTATTACTGCTAGATCTTGTGTAGCTGCCGTATCTTCTGTTCTCACTATTCGCTGCGGCGAGTCAACTAGGTTTACATAATCTAAGTTTAGCGGTATTTCTATCACATCATCTTCTTCGCTGTCAATCGCAATGTCTGTTGAAGGTTGCTCATCCATGTCATGATCTGTAATCTATATAGTAATTTTATTGTTTATGAAGTTTTTCTGTTTAACTATTTTTTTATTTCATCGCCTGAAATGCAAAAGGACAGAACGGAACATCATAAAGATTCAAGATTGAGTGATTGCTGAATTGATCGTTGTGCATTATACTAAAATACAAATATTAGCCTACTTTATATTGTCAAAAATGTTGGCTTTATTAACGAATATCAAAAAGTCCTTAGAACACATTTATTTGGAAAATGTAAGTATTTTTAGTCTGTCCTGCAACAGTATGCAACAAAAATTAAAAAAATGAACCCCGACCTAAAGATTTATGTTTTGAGTGCATGGTTCCATAAAGTCAATATCAAAAATTCGTTCATGGATAAATTTAAGAAAATTATTACAATTAATTTTACTTTTTTTGTTGAATTTGCCTTTAATTTTGGGATTATAAATTATAATTTTGAGGTTATTTTTTATATTATAAATCTGAGAGTATGAGTTCGGTCTCTCCTGTTAAATTAAAGTCAATTATGCTCGCTTTTATGTTGAAGCAAAAGTTTAAGAACAGTAGCAAGGCGTATTTATAAAGGTGATAGCAGGAGCCCAGCTGACTGAAATTTTTTTCATGCAAAAGTAACCGAAACTGTCAAATCCCATATATTTTGCTTTGACAGTATGGCTCACCATTCAAAAAATTACTTGTATTTTGTTGTTGTTCTAGTGCTATCACCTGTATAAATACGCCTTGAACAGTAGCCAAAAAAATGAGAAAAGAATAGTTTTTAAATCGTTTTTTGCTAACACTAAAAAAATCGAACGAAATTATTTTCTGTTAGTTTTCAAAAGCTACTATTTTAACGAAGAAATCGAAGACTATTTGAAAAATAACTTTGGATAACTTTAGAAGTTATGAACCTCTTTGTAAACATGAAAATAAAATGAGAAACTAGTGAAACTACCGGAGGTAACAATCTTGTCGCGATGTAGGGTCTTAAATGCAGCCGTATTAATTAAATAACATGACCAAAGGGTACCTCTTTCCTTCCTATGTAACTGGAATAGCCGTAATTCCTTAGCTATCCCAGTAAGACGGAAGGTATAATAAAAACCTTCCCTCTGTTTGATCCTCTGGAGAAGACCGTATAAACCCATGAGGGTACCCCTATAGCCGGTGTTTGTTCCTGTGTGCTGTATTTGAATCTATCTAGTCCTAGTCACCTAGGCCTTACTTACATACTTCAAATACACGCAATAAAAGCATACAATGGGATTTACTTTATGGGAGGAGTGATAATAATAAAAAAGTCGGAGGTGGTAATATACACCCCAACGTCGGAAGGAGCAAAGGCGGCGACTTTCGGCGGGCACGGTGGAGACGTCGGGTCTCCTCTACGTGTCGCCATTTCCTTTCCTTACTGATTTAGGAAATTTGACCACGGAATGCCCACGGACTAATCTCAGCGACAATGTACGAAACATGACTTCCAATGAGGGAACGGACGACTCTAGCTCTCGAACAGGTTGCAGGTGCCATTTTGGAGCAGCAGTCTGAACTCCAGCACCAACTAGAGGCTGAACGAGAGTCCTCTCTGGGATCGCTCAGTGATCTCAGTGACACCATATAAGAGGTGGACTGGCTCTCAAAAGAGTAAGATCAGGGGATGAGCCTCAAGTGGAGAAAAAGAAGAAACAGAAGAGCACGGCAAGCTTCCAAGTTCCTTCGGAACTACAGGTACCAGTCATCGACAGGTCGGATCCTGATGGCAGTATAAACGCTGAAAGATGGCTGCTGCTGGAAACGCTGCTTTTGAACGAAATGCTATCGGAAAAGTGGTGCGATGACGAGGCATCCTTGAAGGGAGCCGAGTGGATCAAGGGAACCAAGATTGTGAATTGCATTAATGAAAAATCTCTGACCTTTCTAAAATCTGTGATTCGCAATCTTGTCTCCCCATGGCCAAACGCCGCCCTTGAAGTGGTACCAACGTCAGCACTGCCACTCCGTACAATAGTCGTAGTATGGTTTCCCCCGCCAGTATTGGAGGAGGAAAAGATACTACGACTTATAGCAAAACAAAACAGAGGTCTCGATACTGGGTCCTGGGAGGTTCTGCCTTCCACCATTAAAAGAGTTTTCGGCAAGGATCTCCGCCTGGTTATTAGCAAGGAATCGGCAAACTACATTAGGGACAGGAAAGGCTACATCAATTTCGGGCTTGGCTCCATTAGGTTCCGTATACCTGATGCTGAGGGCAAAAAACACGAAAAGAGGATCAGTGTGGTGCAGATTAATCTGCATCACTGCCAAGCCGCTGCTGCCGACCTGTTACTTAATCTAGCCGAACACAGAGTGGCGAGTATCTAGTGACCACTCTTTTTCTGATCACAAAAGAATACTCTTCACAGTTAATGTAGAGCAAAGTAATAAAAAACCATATAGAAACCCAAAGAGAACAAACTGGTCAGCATTCCACCATCACGTAGAAACAGATCTTACCGATCTACAGACTAGCATGTTCACAGATATTGACAAGTATGTCGACAACCTAACATCAGCACTGTCTAACAGCAATTTTGATTGTTTTCTTTGAGACACTAACATTGGAATAGTGATTTTGTTCTTCCCCCCTATACTAGTAGATTGAAGTTGATTGACTTGCCCTCCTTAAAAAGTAGACAAATTATCCTAAACACAGTATGGTATTTAAGGTTATGAATGTACCTCATTAATTTTTTAAAATAAATTTTTACTGACAGCTAATAGTCTCAGTAAGACGCTCCATAAATGATGGATTTCCGTACAACAATTATAAGTAATAATAATTATATAAAGAATAACACTGTCCAACAAATTAAGGCTTTTTGATGGGAACAGATTAACGAACCTATAATTTTGAAAGAGAAAGTTGAGTAGACAATTTTTACAGAATAAACTTAAAATCCATTATTTGTTAGAGAATTGTTTCAGAAACCCAGTTAGAGAAATTGAAATAACGATTCCAGCTTTTAATGCGAATGACTACATATACATAGGCTACAAGCGTCATTGGTTCTTAATAAACATGCAAAAAATCTGTTGGATAGATCGCGAGAAAATTACAAAACAAACATGTGATGCATATAATTCATATCTCCCGCGAAAATTAAAATTTGCAAAAATATTCAATTTGTATTTTTTGTTTACGGAGCAATACCGAAATGCCCACATTTTTGTCGATCGATCTTCCAAAAAACATGGACGATTTTTTTCTCTTAGTACAGTGCTCCCTTCTTACAAAAAATGAAAACTTTGACCCACTATAAAAAGAAACTCAAACCAGATGGACTATAAGTTTATTTTACAAGTGTGATCTACTCAACATTCCCTTTCAGAATCATAGGATCGCTACTCTGTTCCAAAAAATGTACATGTTCCCGAATTAATTTAAAAAACCTACTTTTGCAACATGATTGCGTTACAAATTTGATGATTGTTCCTGAAACCAATACTGAATTTAATAATTTTTTTTTTGAAATGGGTGGGTAGAAAAGGTTCATTCATCTGTTGAATTTCAACCGTTTTTTGGGTATATGAACTTTACTTAATTTTAAAACATTTTACTTTTAGTAAGTTCTCGAAGGAAATGTTAAATATTTCATGTCTTCATTGCATTTTCAGCATTCTGTGAACCTTAACAACTAGCGTATTTATCTCGTTTGGTAAAGTGAGTATGGAGTTAAAAATTAAACCCAAATTTAAAAATCCTGTTTCTACATCAGAAAATATTAAATCCACAGCCCTTCGACAAAGTGGTTGTAAACAAGTTATATCTAACTTCATTGTTTTGAAAGTACGTCCTTGTGACCATAAGGTTTTCATATTAATAAATTTCTTACTCTTCCTGTATGATTATGAAAAATAATGTTCCAAACTTTTGCATTCCAAGTGACGATTGGTATATTTACTTCATTTGGGACAGTGCTATCTACAATTTCAACCCCCGGCGATTCAGGCAATATGTTTTCCATACCCTGTTCATCATTAGAAGATCCTTGAATATTCATTGTAGCATCTTCCATGGCAGGGCATGTATTCTATACAGAAATGTATGGAATGATTAGAACTATAATGAGGAAGGAGCGATTTTGCAGATTTCTTGAATTATAACTCTAGGTTCTATTTGGGATCGGTTGGCGGCGGAGACACTGTGTGAAATTTAATACAGATTGAGCTTGATCTTGTTTTTTTTTTTTCATTTAAATGGTAATTCAACGTACATGTCTAGATCATCTTATAAATGATGATCATGCATTTGAAAATATTACAATCGGATTGACACACATTTAGAATATTTTCTCTGTCAATATTATGTCATTTTTCGTTCTATCCGCAAGAGTAATAATCTATTTTGTTGGAAAAGGGCATACCACGTTAAAAACATTTACAGTAATGACAAACATATTTGCTATTTATGTTTTAGCAGTCAACATCCAAAAAACCCCACAGATAACCGTAGTCTAGTTCAAGAATTTCGCAAAATCGCTACATCCTCATATTGAATTTAACTGATTTTATGTTTTTATATTTACTTCTTCTTCGTCAGTTATGTCTACAATAACAAGTCGTGATAATTCCGGAAGTTCTTGTTTTGCAGTAACAACGTTAGATGGACATGGATTATCTTCCATGTCATGGCATACAACCTACAGAGAAAATTGATTATTTACAAATGAGGAACACTATTATTTCAATGATTTAATATCATCTATTTACTTCATCTTCCTCGGTGAGATCTATGCAAACGTCAGGTTCTGACAATTCTAGTTTTGGTCTTTTCCGAGGTGGTTGCGATAGATTATTAAGTTTCTGTGGAATACGATTTTGATTCACCTGACGACGGTCATTACTCTGGGTATATTTGGCATTCTTTGACAATTTTGCTCGGTGCTTTTTCATACCCTGAGTATTATTAGATGCTAATTTTCGCAGTTTGTGGGTTCTTTTGTTGTACACCACAACGTCATTGCATGCATCATCATCCTAGGGGTATAGAAAAATAATTGTATATGAAATTCATAAGTTTTAAGGGGTAATTTACTTCATCTGGCAGAGTCAGATCTATACACTCCATGACTTCGGGCGATTCTGGCAGCGGTCTCGACATTTCCTTGAGGCGTTGATTGTGGGTGACGGTATGTGGAATTTGATCAGCCGGCTTTGATCTCCTTTGTTTTAGTGGAATGAAATTTGTGGAGGGTATCATATACTCTTACTTCATTTTCTACATCTACATTAACTAATTGATTTTTGCTATTTTTTATCCTATTAGAAATATACTTTGCATTAAGATGTTTTATCATACAAATGTAAAACATTTGACTGCATTTCGAAGATAAGCAAAACAAATGCAAAATTGGGCAAAAAGTATGACAAAGATATGCAAAATACAGTCACAGGAGTCTAGTATTCGTTGTGTCCATAGAAAAGCGCGCAAAAAGCTCGTTGCTAAAATATTTCTTATCTACGTTTTATAGATTTCATAATTGAGTGATTTTTGGATCTTTCGTTTCAAACGATCCAAAATCACTCAATTATTAGAAGGAATCTATCTGCCACAGGAATCTACAATTCGTTGTGCCTATAGAAAAGCACGCAAAACAACTCTTAGCTAAAATAATTCGTATCTACGTTTTATAGAATTCATGTAATAATTGAGTGAGTTTTAATCGTTCGCCTCAGACGAATTGTAAATTTCGCTCATATTGGAAGCCATTTCACCAAGGAAAGATTAAATCTCTATGAATTATTTAATTTCTATGTTGATTTTGTAGGTGTGGACGACATTGGATATTGGTATAAAAATGCAATAACTCAGCCAAGACGTGTCCCTTAATATAGTTAAAAGGGAACGGCCTGTAATTCGTGTTAGGAAATACTCTGGGTTCAAAATTGTTACTACTCACCAAATTGTTCCTTCCCTGTTCTCGGCCTTGCTGTTTGTACTGATGGTCGCTATTCCAAAATATCGGATCTAGCGTATTTGAGGATCGTTTTCCACTTCATTGCATTTTTATAAACTTACAACCTGTGAGTCCCGAGTCATCCTATTAGGAACAGTACCACCGAAACTTGTATCAATTAGAAGGTAATAAAATGATTGGATGAGAAGGAGCGCGATGAAAAACTGACGTTTCCACTTTACTTGCACACAGTCTTTCACTATTACTTCCAAGTCTTTAAATGTTGCAGGTTAGTTCCAAATGGAACTAGAACTCACAAAATGTTGTAAATATTTCTGAGAATGTCTTTAGTTTTTTGTCACTGTAGCTTTTCAATTTCATTTCATACTGAATGTTCGTTATAAAAAACTTTTCAAGTTGCAACACTAGTCATCTCTTTCTTACATGTTGATTGTTATGACATTCATTGAAGAGTGAAGATCTGCAAGGGTTACCTCAGCTATTTTTTCCCAAAGTATGGATTGCGGGAAGGGTAATGCGATAAAGGCTATAGCCTTTTCAGACTGCATTCGAAATATACGTTTGCTACTTGAAATGACATTATAACCTTTTCAGACTGCATGCGAAATCAAGCGATTTTGGAGCAAATCTAAAATACTGGCATAGACCTTTTTTGAGTTATTTTAAGCAACAAAAATAAAAAAAATAGGAGCAATTCATAGTTTCGGCCGTAACTTACGGGCCCCGAATCTTTGAAACTCTATCTAAGTAATTTGTTGCTCGATTTGCTTGAAATTTATTTATAGTTTTAGTGGAACGGGTGTGACATTTTAAGAAAATAAACTAAAATATTTTTTTCACTCCGGCCCATATTTCCCGAGTTACGAGCCCCGAAAATTTTAACTTTTAAATTTCGTCCAATTTTTATGATATTTGTTTTGTTAGAAATTTTAAGGAAATAATATTAAATATTTTTTTCTGTGACCCATATTTCCCGAGTTACGGGTTCCGAGACTTTGAATTTATAAATTTCGTCCGATTTGTACGAATTTGGTTTTTTTGGTAAGGGCTGTTAATTTTAAGGAAATAATATAAAATATATTTATATATATATATATATAGTAAAATTATTGTATAACTTGAAATCCGGCTCTAGATAAAAATTGTTGTATCATTTAGTACATCTAAGCCGTAAAAGCCTTTTCTGACTGCATGCGAATTCCAGCTGAAATGACATAAGGCCGATTTGCAATGTTAGATTCCATACATATTTGACAGTTGTAAGTTGATCCTGAGGCTATAAGTTACAGATAAAACTTATTTGCCATCGAAAAATTCTAAATTTGTTAATAGCATTTCGCATTTTTGTCCAACAAAATACCAAAAGCCCAAACTCAGTATGGGCTACAGGTTCACGCCAAGTAGCCTAACAAAATGACCAATTACAAATATAAATTCCAAAAGGATCTTGATGTAGAGCCTTCCAAATTCTAATAATAACATCAATTCATATCTGGTCATCAGTATGCTAGAGAACTGTCTGCAGTCGATGATGATGTCCGTGCATCGAGGTTAGGTGTATCAGCAGGTGAAAGGACTGCCACCAAATGCTCACGGTTCGCAGCTTTTGGCCTCCATACTGCTGGATTATAAACTAGAACTATATGAAGGAGAAATATTCCAGGACTCCTTGGTCCAAGAGAAGTTCAAGCATGGAGATGAAATGTTATTTTACATGCGGCATAATTGAATAGATAAACCCAAAGAAAACCTAGCCCAATTGAAATTTTGGGTGAAACGTGAAAATGTTGGTGGTGGTGGTGGCGGCCAGTCATTTATTGATGTAGAAATCAAGAGGTCCCCAGGAAATTTCTACACAAAATACAGCATAAGTGAACCAACAACAACTGGAAAGTATACCTTATCCAATGCCATGTTCGCCGCAGTTGGCCAACGAACTTATCAGCCAGAACATTAGCATATATGATGACATTGAAGACGCGAGTGTCATTGGAGATATATCGGCTCGCATTAACATTCTTACAGAGTACTCTAGTAGTTTAAGCATGAAAAGTCAATCAAAATAATTCACCATACATACAAATTATGTCGATATGTTTCCATGTAATCAAAGGTTTTATTTCTATTGGTACTTTACGAGAGGATGAGTTGTCGTATCACATACTCCTCAGCTCTACAATACAATGAACGTGATCAAAAAACACTGAATAATCAAATAATCTACTTCTAGAGCAAATCTACATCCCCAAGAATCAGTACAAAAACTCTAGCGCCCAATATTATAAAAAGTCATTCAAACAACCTACATCACTAGCTTTTATTAATTCGAAAGTGTTTTTAAGTATGTTTAATAAATCAATACTTATGTATTTACAACTTCAAAAAATAAAAAAATCCTTTTGGGAACATATTTGATTCCCGGAATGATTTACCCTCACACTTTCGGTACGTGTTGTTCGTTGCCATGTAGCTCTTGGCTGGTCTGATCGACGATGTTCTTGCGGAATCCATTCTAAACAAACGAAAAAATTATGAAATATTGAATTTTCTAAGTAAATTTTGGTTGCTTTTGGAAACGTTATTTTGGGAAAAACTATTTTACTACTTCCAAACTTATACAATCGCTATAGATTACGCAACTTTAAAATTAAAAAACTTCATGTTATGATTTTGAAGTTCAATATTGTTACGAAACTGTACATATTTGTAGTTTTATGGTTAGATTTAGATTTAAGATTTGAATGTAAGGAATTTTCTAGCGTCTCTACCTGTAACGCACACACGAACACACAGGCAGCGATGTAGTGGATTTGGTCATGTTTGTTGTTGTTGTGTACTTTTCTTTGTTTATTACCCACCATGCTACTTCTGCGAATGTGTTGTCGTGTGTGCGGAGTTTTCAGGATGGCTACTGAATGCTTGTATCCCATTTTGGTTTATGAAAAGAGTATAAATATGGCGGTTATTTGTGAAGGCAAGACAGAAGTGTTTTGAGCCTCTAACAGTGAAGACCGCGAGTGTATAAGTAAATAGTGTTTTCTTGTACTGTACTGAACTCTTGTAAATAAAGATCCAAATTGAATTGTGTTAATTCGTAATCCAGTGATTGAACAAGTGTTTTATTTAACGGGAAATAAAGCCGCGCTCAGAAAAATCGTAACAATTGGTGTCAGAAGTGGGATTACGAATTAACAACGTACAATGAAATTTTCCGAACTAAAACTGCCAGAGTTAAAGAATGAACTCGCCAAGTTGGGCCTGTCAACTACTGGGAACAAAGGAGAACTCCAAAGTCGATTGATAGAAGGATTCCGACAGCGAGGAATTGACGTCGGTGCATATGAGTTCGAGTTTAAAGAGGAAGTCGAGCTACCCCCAGAACAAGAGGCCGGTAACATGGATGTTAACTCAATGTTTGCCCTTTTGATGCGCGAGTTCAAAGAAAATTCTAGAATTATGGAAACAAAGATCAACGAAAAACTCGACGAAAATTCTAGAATTATGGAAACAAAGATCGACGAAAATTCTAGAATTATGGAAACAAAAATCAACGAGAAACTCGACGAAAATTCCAGAATGATGCACGAAAATTCTAGAATTATCAATGAAAAACTGCAAGAAACATCTACGGCATTAAATGAGAAAGTTCAAGAAATTTCTGAAGTTTTGAACACTAGAGTCGAAAACATCGAGACTCATGTGAACGTGTTGGAGAAGAAATTCGATGCTCATGACAACAAATTATGCGACCTGGAAAAGAAAATGTGTGATCTTGAAATAAACGGCGGACAAATGCGCATTGTTTCTGAAGTGACTAACAGAGCAAAACCTCCCAGCTTTGATGGAACGGCACCACTTGATGTATTTAAATTCCAGTTTGAAATGGTGGCCTGCAAAAATTGTTGGAACGACAACGATAAGGCAATCGAGTTGGTCCTGGCATTAAAAGGCAGCGCAGCAGAAGTTCTCCAAAGTATTCCCATTACTTCCAGAAACAACTATGAGGAATTGATAGCTGCACTACAACGGAAGTACGGAGCTGAACACAAGCAGGAGATTTACCGAATGGAGCTGAGGGGACGAATGCAGAAGCCAAACGAAACACTTCAAGATTTCGCGACCGAGGTAGAACGATTGGTCCTCTTAACTTACCCTGGAGAAAATCCATTAGTGGAACGAATAAAAATGGAGACATTCATCAACGGCATTCGCGACCCTGAAATAAAATGTGCTTCTTATGCGACACCAAAGCCCTCGTTTGCTGAAACAGTTTCATTTGCTTTGGCGCAGGAAACGGCAAGAATAATAGCCAAACCACAGACATACAAGGTGCGTGTGATGGAAACCGAAGCTGACGACGTACGATCCGATGTGGATAAATTGAAGGAGGAAATAACTAAATTAAAGGCAGCAAGTAAGTCCAGAATCAAGTGCTACAACTGTGAAAAACCTGGACATATTGCACGGGACTGCAGAAAGCGTCGTAACAGATCCAGATCGACATCACCCTCGACTGACAACAGAAGGGTGAATCGCAATTCTACAGATGAGACACCTTTAAAACTAAAACGAGCTAGCCCGACGGGGCAGGAGCTGGCTCCCACAACCGATGGTCCCACAATCTCCATTGCAATAGTTCAACAGAAAAACAACAACTTAACTGTCTGCGGATTCATCAACGGTGAAAAGCGTACTCTGACCATGGACACAGGAGCATCCAAGTCTATTATTCGATCCGATTTGATAAAAGAAGGTCTAGAGCCAGTACACGGAGTAAGACTGCGAACAGCTACAGGGGAATCCGCCATTGTTCATGGATGCGTAAAGTTGAAGATAACTATTGCTCATATGATCGCCGATTATGAATTTATTGTGGCCGATATAGTTGATGAAGTTATAATTGGTGCGGATTTTATGATTGACTATCGCCTTAAACTGGATATGGAGCATAAAGTGATGACATGGTCCAATGCTGAAATACCACTGAACGTAGGATACGACAATGCTACCCAGATAAGAAGGCTGATCATGGACAAGCGAGAGACCGTACCGCCAAATTCGGAGACTGTACTATGGGCTCGAATGGAGGGCAATTGTGAGGTCGACCGATTGTGGGTGGTTGAGCCAGCCATAATACAAGACAAAAACATCATTACTGCGAAAACCTTAGTAAAAACTGATGAAAATGGATTGGTTCCAGTACGTGTATTAAACTTGACAAACAACGAGGAAGTCATCGGCAAGTTTTCTGACATTGGTCATTGTACTCCAGCAGAAGCGATAATTCACCCTGATATGCACCCAGAATCTATCAAGAGGCCCAGCAGAGAGCACATGGTACTGGAAGATTCCATAAAGAACTGGACTTGTCAACTAAAAACTTCTGAAAGAAATAAAGCCAAGCAGTTATTAATGAAGCACTCTACCGCCTTCGCCCTTAATAAACAACGCCAAGGAAGAACATCGATCGTAAAACATCAAATAAATACAGCTGAAGCAAGACCCATAAAACAAGCTCCCAGGAGTGTCCCGCTTGCGAAAAGAGATGAAGTGAAGAAGCTGGTCAGTGAAATGGAAGATAACGGTGTTATAGAACCATCTTCAAGTCCATGGAGCTCACCAGTTGTACTTGTAAAGAAGAAAGATGGAAGTACCCGATTCTGTGTTGACTATAGGAAGCTGAATGACGTCACGAAAAAAGACAGCTATCCACTACCAAGAATCGACGACACATTGGACACGCTATCCGGGACAAAATGGTTCTCGACACTGGACTTGCAAAGTGGTTATTGGCAAGTGGAGATCGCAGAAAACGACAAGGAGAAGACCGCATTCAGCGCTAGTAATGGCCTGTGGCAGTTCAACGTTATGCCTTTTGGACTCTGCAATGCTCCGGCTACATTTGAGCGTTTAATGGAGCATGTGTTGAAAGGACTGCATTGGAGGACCTGCTTAGTGTATCTTGATGACATCATCGTCATGGGAAAAACATTCGACGAACATCTGGAAAACCTGGGTGATGTTCTTCAACGGATAGCTACGGCAGGTCTGAAACTAAGCCTGAAGAAATGCTGTTTTTTCCAGAAGGAAGTCAAATATTTGGGACATCGTGTGACAGCTGCTGGTATATCTACCGATGAAGACAAAATAAAAGCGGTAAAGGATTGGCCACGCCCACAAAATCTCCACGATCTACGTAGTTTTCTGGGCCTCTGCACTTATTATAGACGCTTTGTTCCAAATTTTGCTAATGTTGCTGCGAGTCTACATGAATTGACACAGAAGAATCGATCGTTCCATTGGAAAGAAGCACAAGAGGAATCATTCCTGAAGCTGAAGGAATTGTTATGTACCGGCCCGCTGCTTGCATATCCTGTACCCGGGGAAAAATTTGTTTTGGACACCGATGCCAGTGGATACGGAATAGGTGGTGTGCTTTCACAAATAATTGATGGTCAAGAAAAAGTTATAGGATACTACAGCCGAACATTATCAAAGCCCGAAAGGAACTACTGTGTTACACGACGAGAGCTCCTGGCGGTCGTAGAGTGTGTAAAGCATTACCATAAGTATTTGTATGGACAACATTTCCAACTGAGAACCGACCATTCAGCACTCAGATGGTTGCTCCAATTTAAAAATCCGGAAGCACAGTTGGCTCGGTGGATCGAAAGACTTCAAAGCTACGATTTTACCATTGAGCACCGAAAAGGTGGTAAACATGGTAATGCCGATGCGTTGTCACGTCGTCCATGCAAGCTGGAATGTAAGCATTGTTCAAAGGTTGAAACGAAGGAAAGCATTATCGACGTTCGCCTACTCCAAATCGAATCCAGTGAAGATTGGTCTACGGAGCAAAGAAAGGATCCAATACTGGCAAAAATAATTTCAGCCAAAGAAGAAGATAAAAGGCCAGCTCGAAATGAAATTATAGCCGAGAGTCCCCTCATGAAATCATATTGGGCTCAATGGAGTAGTCTTGAATTATTGAACGGATGCCTATATCGCAAATGGGAAAGTGAAGATGGTAAAACGGTCAAAAACTTAATTGTTGTACCCGCCTCGAAGACAAGTGACGTTTTGACCGAGTTCCACAATGGGCCGAGCGGAGGACATCTGGGGATAACCAAAACCATAGAGAAATTGAAGCAAAGATTCTACTGGATTGGTTGCCAGCAGGATACGGCCAACTGGATAGCAAATTGCACTCAATGTATGGCGGCCAAAGGTCCTACACGAAGAAGTCGCGGACGAATGCAGCAATACAATTCCGGAGCACCATTTGAGAGAATAGCCATGGACGTGGCTGGTCCGTTTCCCGTCAGTAATTCTGGAAACCAATATGTTTTGGTGGTAATGGATTACTTCAGCAAATGGCCAGAAGTCTACGCCATCCCAAATCAAGAGGCTAGGACCGTTATAAACGTATTTGTAAACAACTGGGTGTGTCGTTATGGTGTTCCAATAGAATTGCACTCCGACCAAGGCAGAAATTTTGAGTCTAACATCTTCAAAGAAATGTGCGAGACGTATGGAATACGCAAAACACGAACGACCCCGTTGCATCCTCAATCTGACGGCATGGTGGAAAGGTTCAACCGAACCCTTGAGGAATATCTGAGGAAAGTCGTCGGCCCGGACCAGAAAGACTGGGATGAGCAAATCCCAAAATTCCTATTGGCATATAGATCGGCCATCCACGACTCCACGGCTAAAACACCGGCCAGCGTCATCTTTGGGAACGAGTTGAAACTCCCCGGAGATCTGGAATTTGGCTCTAAACCAACATCAGCTGTTGATCACAGTGATACCTCTCACCAAACGCAGAAGCACATGAACGAAATCCACGAATTTGTACGTCACAAAATTAAGATGGTCAGCGACAAAATGAAAGCCAGGTACGACCGAGCAGCAAATTCCGAAGGATTCCACGAAGGTCAGCAGGTTCTGCTTTATAACCCACAACGACGGAAAGGACTCTCCCCGAAACTGCAAACTCACTGGGAAGGTCCCTACAAGGTCATTAAAAGGATAAATGACGTCGTGTATCGAATTCAAAAGAATGGATGTCCAAGATCAAAAATGAAAGTGGTGCATCTGGAGAGACTAGCTTCCTATGGACGAGAGACTATGCCTATTCGGGACGAACAGGCTTAAGTGGGCGGCAGTGTTACGAAACTGTACATATTTGTAGTTTTATGGTTAGATTTAGATTTAAGATTTGAATGTAAGGAATTTTCTAGCGTCTCTACCTGTAACGCACACACGAACACACAGGCAGCGATGTAGTGGATTTGGTCATGTTTGTTGTTGTTGTGTACTTTTCTTTGTTTATTACCCACCATGCTACTTCTGCGAATGTGTTGTCGTGTGTGCGGAGTTTTCAGGATGGCTACTGAATGCTTGTATCCCATTTTGGTTTATGAAAAGAGTATAAATATGGCGGTTATTTGTGAAGGCAAGACGACAGTTCGTGTTTATCGCTCGTCGGAGACGGACGTGTTTTTTCTAACCGCGGATAGTGTATTTACCTGCTAACAGTGTGTCTATAAAGTGTAGTGTAATAAAAGTGTAAGGGTTTTCCCAAAACGTGAATTCTGTGGAAAGGGTAATAAAGTGCCACCAATAAAAAAGTGGAAAAACACAGTATACCCGAACACGTGCAGATATTGACTGTACCTGCGATGGCAAACCTTCCTAGCTGTGCAAAGAAGAGGATGCTGGAACAGGACGTCAGTACCTGCCAGGTATCAAAGTTGGAGTTCGAAACTCTCGTAACCAACTTCCAAAAATTGATCGAGGAGAATGCGTTATTAAAAAAGCGCATTGAAGAGCTCGAGGAACGCCTGTCTTCTGATGAAGAAGACAGCGAGATGGAAGAAGATGTCCCAGAAGAGGCAAAGCCACAGACATCTGGGGCAGCCGTGAGCACACCGCCGATGCCACGGATTAAGGTATTGAGCGCAACGCCGGCGTCTCAAGCTGTTAGCACACCGCCGGTGCAACAGCAAAAGAAGGATGTTTGCTCACCGCTGGAGCAAAAGAAGACAGAAGAAAAAGGAGCCGTGCCCAAAAGAACAACAGCTACCAACAGGAATCAACCAAAAAAAGATAAAAAGACGACGGAATCAACTTCCGGTAAGAAATCGAAATTAAGTATTCCGACAATTATTTTGTATAATGTAGGTGTAAGGGAACTAACAAGAAAGATGACGAGAGTCTTAGGGCACAGTAACTACATGTGTAAAGTGGTTAACAGAACAGTGACGCATCTCAACACAGAGAAATTAGAAGATTTTGCTAAAATGAAGGAAACCCTAAAGGAGCAAAAGTACGCTTTCTACACGTACACTCCTAAAGGCACAGGACCGTACAGCGTAGTCATTGACAGACTGTCAGACGACTACGAGGTAGAAGACGTAAAGGCTGGATTGGCTGGGGTCAATTTCAACCTTAATGTATTAAAGGTAGCGAAACTGGGTGGAGCTAAATGGCTCATCCACGTATCCAGGGACTCGGACCTGAAGAGCCTTCACGGCTTAAAACGTTTCCTACATTGCGTAGTGAACGTTAGGAAGGACGTTAAGAAAGGCCTAACGCAGTGCTACAACTGCCAGCGTTTCGGACACGTCTCTTCGAACTGCGGCATGCCAAGCAGGTGCGTCAAGTGTGGCGGACCTCATGCCGGTGCCCAGTGCACCATTCCTTCCAAAAAGGACGCACAGCAGGCTATGGACACTTCCAGTGAGGTCACTCATGTGGTTAAGTGTATCAACTGCAATGCAACCGGCCATACTGCTGGCTCAAAGGATTGTCCTAAAAGACTGTCCTTGCTGGCAAAGAAGGCTGAAAGGAAGACTGGGAACACTGACAATCCCAGGCAATTGCCACCACGGACCAGTGATATGCGCCGTGGTGTTTCATACGCCGCGGCTGCTGCTGGGCCTTCCAATGGCAATTCGTCAACGGGTGGAGCACGGAGAACTACTTCTCATGCTCCTTCCGTTCCTTCGGGTGGGAATGGAAACACACTGAAGGGGTCCTCGACACGTATGGACTTTCTTAACAAAGAATGTATGGAATTCTTTGGTAAGAGCTTCCAGACCTTGTCGGACAAGATAGGTGACTTCGCAGAGACGTACGACTCTCTAGACCGCGCGGACAGGCCAAGGGCTATATTTGAGCTCCTTATCTCTATTCGATTGGATGTCTAATTCAATCAAATGCATTTTTCTTAATGTCAACTCCATCGTTTCCAAACATAAGAGACACTATCTCCGACTGTTTGTAGACGAACACAAACCGGACGTTCTTTTGCTCGCTGAGCACAGACTTTCTGCTAGACATGTGTTAGTTTTACACGGTTATACTGTTTTTAGACAGGATAGACAGAACGGCCGAGGTGGAGGTACGGCTATCCTAGTTAGGAATGACATACGGGCGGAGAGGGTGTTATTGAACCTCGGGGCCGTTGAGAATACTGCAGTGAGATTTAGGAGAGAAGACGGAACAACACTCACGGTAATAGCCATGTACCTCCGCCCGCGAGACTTGCTAACAGATTCGGATCTTGATCCACTTCTGTTGCTTGCGAGGCAGGGGGAGGTACTGGCTGGAGGTGACTTGAATGCCAAGCATCCTTACTGGGGTGGCAACGAATTCAATCCGAATGGTACATGTCTTCACGACTTCCTCTTAGGTTGTCCTGATATGGATATCTTCCCCACTGCGGGGCCGACGAGACTCAATAGGGTACTTGATTCTTTTATAGATATCTTTATTGCCTCGTCTAGTATCTCCATAGTGGGAAATTACGGTGGGCTACGGACGTTGGACAGTTTCTCTGACCATAGGGCTGTAGAGGTTGTTTTGTGCCGCGACGAACTTACACGGACGGAACGACGTACATTATTTAACTACGACAGGATGAATGTTAGGCAGTTTAATAGAATTCTTGAGGGTAGATTAGAGGACTGTGTATTGCCGACTGGACACAATGTGACTACCGCTGAGGTCGATGGATGTGTCGAGAATATGAGCGCGGTTTTCAGGGAGGCCATGGAGGCTTCTATTCCCAGGATTACTCCCGGGGGTAGGGGACTCAGGCGTCTTCCACCGCATATTCTTGGCTTCATCCGCGAGAAAAAAAGACTTAGGAGGATTTGCCAAAGGACCGACTACGGACGGCAGAACATACTGAGGGCTGACATTCGGAACCTGGACCGAATAATACAGGGAGCTATTGCTCAGTTTGAACGTGAGCACTGGGCAAACTACCTCAGGGGGATAAAAGTCAACAACAAGACTTTTAAACAGGTTAAAGGTGCTGCTGGCATAAGTTCTAGAAAGCCGATATCTAATCTGCTAGACCCAAATGGTGTCTTGGTAACAGATGACGATGGTAAGGCTAATCTTCTAGCCGATGGCCTACAGTGTGTTCTGCCCGATCAACTCTCTACCACAGCTCCTTTTGAGGTAGCTGTTAGGGCTAGAGTGATGGACTTGGTGGACAGAACTCCGCTGGTGGAATTTTCATCTGACATCTGCGCAGATGGTTCATCCAGAGGGGACGACGACATATGGCATGATCTCGGGCTGATTAGCCCTGCGGAGGTAGGCACAGCTCTTAGGAGTAGACCAAACCGCAAGTCGAATGGACCAGACGGTGTACCGGACATAGTTCTGAGAAAGACTGGTTTGACAACATGGACGTTCCTAGCGGTGCTAATTAATCACTGCCTCAACTTGGGCTATTTTCCGAGGGCGTGGAAGGAATCAGTAACGATTCCAATCCACAAACCCGGAACTGACCCCACTTTGTGTGGAAGCTACCGACCGATATCGCTGTTATCGGCCTTCGGGAAGCTTCTGGAACACTTTATCCTAGCACGGATAAATCGGACGATAGAAGATCTGGATATACTTACAGATAATCAGTTCGGCTTCAAGAGAGGACATTCCACGTCTCATGCACTGGTTGTGTTCGGCGACTACGTATCGAGGGCATTGAACAAAAGACAGGCTACCATTGCGGTAAGCCTGGACTTTGCTAAGGCTTTTGATACTGTGTGGCAGGACGGCATTGTGCACAAGATGTTGATGTACGGTTTTGGAGGCAACACTTGTAGGATAGTCGCAGATTTTTTAAGGGATCGGACGTTTAGAATGAAAGTAGGGGACAGTAGGTCAGACAGTAGGAATGTTGTAGCAGGTGTACCACAGGGCTCATTACTGGGACCTGTACTCTACAACATATTTGTAAGTGATATCCCGCAGCCACCGGATGGAGATCTACTCCTAGTGTATGCGGATGATATCCTTGTCGCTGCTTCGGGGCCTAAGTCCCGTACCGTTAACTTGAGATTGAACTCATATCTCTCAGAGTTGTCGGAATACTTCCGTAAGTGGAAATTGAAACTGAACGTTGGTAAATGCGACAGTATCATATTCAAGGGGAAAAGGTCCCTCCTTTATCCAAATTGCAGGTCATATGAACCTGAAATACGGATTGGAGGGGAACGGGTACGCAACTCGGTGAAAATTAAATATCTAGGGGTGACTTTTAATGAAAACTTTAGGTTCTATCGACACATTGACCTCATGTTAAGTAAGGTGAAGAAGACATACATGTTGTACCACAGAATTCTCAGATGTAGGGGAGGACTGGGTGACGAAGTTAGGTTATTATTATATCGACAGATAATTAGGCCGCTACTCTCCTATGCCTTTCCAGTATGGTATTGGATCTCTTCCAGCCAAATGGAAAGACTCAGGAGATGGGAAAGGACGATCTTAGTTTCCTGTCTGGGACTTAAGCGAGTCATGGGCTCCGATGGTATCCCTAGGAGACCATCCTGCCGGAAGATTTACGGTTCTATCGATTTTGATAGAATCGATGTCTTTCTTGTCCGGAATGCTCTGAACTTCTATGGAAGGGCTGAGTTTCTGGACAACAGACTGATTAGGGGTTGTCTTGAGATGACCGACAGTGTGGAAATGCAACTCAGCAATGAGTTCCTTCCACCTGCTGGGCTACTGACTCTTGATTCCGAGGGACTTCTTTACCGGGGGGACAAACTCTTGTTCTACCACAGACGGTTTAAGACCTTGGACATTGACGACACGGTATACAATACCAATCAATAATTTGTATATAATAGTTTTTTAAGTAGTTTGTAAGCATTTAGTGTAAGTGTTAGTATAAGAAACAAAATGTAAAAGCTCTTCCTTTTTTGTATAATTCTATTTTTTAAGGAAAAACATGTTAATGTAAAAAAATGAAAGAATGCATGTTAGCAGCAAGCTGCGACATAACTTTAGTATAAATGACATTGTCCTTGAAAGATACTATAGTATGCTAGGATGTAAATTACCACTGTTAGATTTAAGATATTTTATATTGTGTAAGGCTGAAATTTAATTCAATAAAACCCAAATCGTTTGCAAAAAAAAAAAAAAAATCGTGAAGGCAAGACAGAAGTGTTTTGAGCCTCTAACAGTGAAGACCGCGAGTGTATAAGTAAATAGTGTTTTTCTTGTACTGTACTGAACTCTTGTAAATAAAGATCCAAATTGAATTGTGTTAATTCGTAATCCAGTGATTGAACAAGTGTTTTTATTTAACGGGAAATAAAGCCGCGCTCAGAAAAATCGTAACAATATTAAAGGATTAAGCATTTGACCACATCCATTTTTTAGAATGCAAAGCTGTATATTGGGGATAATCATTATACTGGAAATAAATACCGTTTCTTGGAAGACCCATATTATCCCTTCTGGCATTTAGATTTTCTATAAGAATGGACGAAAACACATTATTGTCCATAATTCCATCTATAAATACAATATTTACAACTTCTAGGGCTGGCATAAGGGCCCATACCACTGTAGAACATCATCCATGGTTTAAGGTTGGCTTTCTCCACAACATGCGTCGTCCATCAATAAATGCAACATTGTTTTGTGAAAATGGTGTAAAAAAAGAAAATTTCTTTAACAAGGAAAGGGGGTTTCGTAAGTTTTCCATTGATACATGGTTTGTTCCGATCCGATTGTAGATAATGAATATCATCCCCTAAATCTCCATCATTAATTCTATGTCTGGTCAAAATGTAGTAAAAATATAGTTCCACAGTGTGGGGTCAATAGGTTGCGTAGAAAGTAATAGGCCTGTTCGCATGGGTTTATTGGCTTACGATTAAGATACTTGATAAGGTGGCACCATTGTTACCCATTGGTTTTTATTTTAATGGATCAACCAGAAAAATCTGGAGGCAACGCTAAGAGAGTTGTTTCTTTTTTCTATAAGCCGGTATAAAAACGACAGCAAAAACGTTAATAAAAATGTAGTTTTTTTTGGTTAAAATAAAAAAATATTTTTTTATATTTGTATCAAAACAAATTTTCAAAAAAAATTGTGTTAACTTTTTTGTACTTGGCCTCGATATCCACAAATTTGACTTTCGCTGGATAAATATCCAGGTAAAGTCCAATATTTTTAGCATTTACGTACGTTTTCTCGGAACTATGCGCCGCACAGTGGTTCAGAATCAAAATCCATCGGCCAAAATTCAAATAATGCTAAATCAATTGTTTTGGTTTTTTGGGCATATTTCCGGCAAATGAACTCCGATTGTT